>WFMF01000028.1:0-364679 GCA_011033025.1 Beroe forskalii | reverse complement strand
CGTACCCAACAGTTGAATACTGTCAAGTGTGTAATTACTATACCTCAACTGTTGAATTACTATTCAAGTGTTGAATTACTATTCTAACTGTTGAATTACTACTGTTGAATTACTACCAATTTTCTGAAACGGCCATTCGCACGATTCTAACCTATTGCTATCTCTGTGCGGATGTAAATAGGAGAATAATAAGCTCCCATGATATCTGTTATCGCACTTTTCATATAAAAAACGATTCGATATAATCTAACTGTAACCGTATATACTGTAAAACAAGATAAAATAGCGATAAGGAGCACAAAATTTCGGTACGATATGTTATATTCTTCATGGCACAGTGCTGAATAAAAGTAAATATGAGCACAATTTATAAATACGATATATCTAAACGATACTATAGGGCAACACAAGATAAAGATAAAATAGATAGAAGGAACACTATCGTATACACCTAAATGGCGCCACCCAGACAGGCAACAACTCCATCCGTGTTTCAATGTTTATTTAGTCTTGAATATATAACGCGAACTTGTGTTGCCATATATATAGTGTATTGCTCCGTTTTATCAATTTCAATTACATTATTTCTGTGCGCCGTCATTACTATCTGTCAGTGTCCGTTACTTATTTTAGATCGGGATGAAGATAATCATGATTATGGCACAAAACTTATTCTTCAACTGAGGAGTATATACATACATTTTGATGCACTGACTACATTTACATGTGATCGGGCAGATTATATACGAGATTCCCATAAGATTGTAGTTGTGGTGTGAATTGTTTTGTTTTCGATTGAGTACTTAACTTTGGTGATTTATGTTTTTATGGCAATGAAAGATCATAACAAATTTTTTGTAAAGTACATATACCTATATACATACACTACGTCATACACTAACAGTATGTATCAATGCTGGGCGCTGGTTGTATCATTTGGACTTATTCGCTGAATTGACCCCGATACGATGATGATGTGATTCTGACTTTTACAAATCACTGGCAAATTTGTCCAAAATTCTCGCCTCTCTCAATTATGAAATAGTGTACCCATTATTCATACAACATTGAGTTCGAATACTTAAGTTTCAAACCGTCTACTTTGATTGATGCGTAGATGACAGGGTAATAATACAGTAAATACACACTTGGGTGTGTAAATTACCATCTTAATTGCACTCGCAAGCTCGTGCAATTACTCCAATAAATGCACTCGCAAGCTCGTGCATTTATTGCATGAATTCCACTCGCAAGCTCGTGGAATTAATGTGGTAATTACACACCCAAGTGTGTATTTACCGTATACAATCAAGTTGCAGTAAGAGATGGAGTGCCGTACCCTTTGCGATGAAACTTTGCACTCGGGAGATCAAATTTCGTAATTTACAGTACAATCAAGTTACAGTAAGAGATCATGAAGTGTCGTACCCTTGAGACGAAACTTCGCACCCTGGAGATCAAAGTCGTACTTCAGGATAATCGTTACAGTACGAGATGAAATGTCGTACTTTGAGATGAAGTGTCAGAGACGAAATGTCGTGAGATGAAATGTCGTGATATAACGTGTCGCGAGATGAAATGCCCGTTCCCCAATCTCACTCTGTCGTACTATGTTACTATGTGATGCTCTCATGGTATAAAAACGGGCCATTATGATAATTATGTTTAATCTGAAAAATATGAATGCTTAAATTTAGATACACAGTAGGTGTGTATTGCTAAGTGCAACTTTGTGTACATCAACACATCATCTGTTCAAAATATGAAATAAAAAATTTTCAGGAGTCAAGTTAGAACACATTTTGTACATCTATGTGAATCAAGGTCAGGGTGGGGCTGCTATGTGTAACTCAATTAGTTTAGAGTGTACATGTTATCATAACATACGGCGAATATTTTATTAACACGGCGAAATATTTTCTAAGGCGAATATTTTCCGAACACGGCGAAATATTCTCTAAGAATAAATATGTAACCCAGTAGGCGAATACTTTCCAAACACGGCGAATTATTCTCTAAGAATGAATGTGTTAACCAGTGGGCGAATAATTTCCTTACACGGCGAAATAAAGTCTACGAAGATTGTTTATAAAACAGGCGAATAATTGCTTAGCATTGCGTGTGTTTACAAACATGCGACCACTTTGGCGAATATAATGCTAGTGTGGCGAATATTACCCTGCACTTTACACGCATTCTTAGAAAGTTAACGCATAGGGTGTGGCCTGTATGAATATCATCTTAACAATGCGATCATTTTTATAGTGTGGCGAATTCAATACCTAGTGTGGCGTTGTTCTAATCTGGCAGGGGGCTTATAACGTTACGACTTTCATTACTTCATTAAAAAGCAATATGTGTTCAATGCTAACTAATGAGCTAATGTTACTAAGCTCTCAACCACAGATCAGGTATCTGAGTATCAGTACAAACATTAATTCTTGGCTGATGAAGGTACAGTAGAGCGGTAGTACACATTGTTCCTGGATTATTAAAAAAAAGTGGATTATTACTGAAGTGGATTATTACTGAATACAATGTTCAGTGTTCAATGTGGAGGTGCAGACTTTTTGTTCTCACCCACCCTGTACATTGTGTATTTTCTCCCCCAGGGACGGACCCCACAAATGGAGGGATTTCATGCTGCCCACTCAAATCCTGGATGAGTTCTGTGTAGCCAGTGGAATTCCGCTTCCTAACTACGGGTCTGAAGGAGACAGCTGCATCATCGGTTAGTGTCACAGTCACGACTTACGTGGTGTCAGGTAGAAGAGTGGTGTCACATTTGAGTGCTGTCAGGTAGGAGAGAGGTGTCAGAGTTGAGTGGTGTCAGGTAGAAGAGAGGTGTCAGAGAGAAGAGTGGTGTCAGGTAGAAGAGTGGTGTCTGAGTTGAGTGGTGTCAGGTAGAATAGTGGTGTCAGAGTTCAGTGGTGTCAGGTAGGAGAGTGGTGTCAGAGTTGAGCGGTGTCAGGTAGAATAGTGGTGTCAGAGTTCAGTGGTGTCAGGGAGAATAGAGGTGTCAGAGTTGAGTGGTGCCAGGGAGAAGAGTGGTGTCAGGTAGAATATAAGTGTCAGAGAAGAGTGGTGTCAGGGAGGAGAGAGGTGTCAGAGTTGAGTGGTGTCAGGTAGAAGAAAGGTGTCAAAGTTGAGTGGTGTCAGGTAGAAGGGTGGTGTCAGAGTTAAGTGGTGTCAGGTAGGAGAGAGGTGTCACATTTGAGTGGTGTCAGGGAGGAGAGAGGTGTCAGAGTTGAGTGGTGTCAGGTAGAAGAAAGGTGTCAGAGTTGAGTGGTGGCATTGAGAAGAGAGGTTTCAGAGTTGACTGGTGCCAGAGAAAAAAGTTCAGAGTTGAGTGGTGTCAGGGAGAAGAGAGGTGTCAGATTTGAGCAATGTCAAGGAGAACTAGAAGAGTGGTGTCAGATTTGAGTGGTGTCAGGGAACAGGGTGGTTTCAGGGTTGAGTGGTGTCAGGGAGAAGAATGCAGGTGTCAGTTGAGTGGTGTCAGGGAGAAGAAGAGCGCTTTCAGGTAGAAGAGCCCGGATGTCTAGTCATCAGAGAGTTTCGTTATCGAGGAGATTAGACTTCTAGGAGTGGTGTCAGAGATTCAAATCCTAAATTTGATGAAAATTTAATTCTTATAATTTTTTCCGAATCATCAGTTCTTGAAAAACACCCGCTGTTTATCATCAGGCGGCGAGCAGTACAACCTGTCAGAGTTTGAGAAGTACAAGGAGAACTTTGAGGATAAGAAGGTGTGGGGGCCCCCCAAACAGAGGATAGCCCTGTACGTGCTGCTGGAGATGGGTCTTATCAGAGACCACGTGGAAAAGAGGAACCTCTACAACCCCGTCCTACCAGGTACATGGTGTGTCAGGTACCAGGTGCATGGTGTGTCAGGTACCAGGTACATGGTGGGTGCCACGAAATACAACAGGTAAATAGAAGTCAGGTACCAGGTACATAGTGGATGCCACGTTCCAGCTAGGTACATAGCGCGGATACATGGTGGATGATATCAGGTACATAGTGGATCTCAGTTCATGATGAAAAGGTTGTACCTATTGGGCCTTCTTAAATTTTAGAATTGATGACTCTACGACTATCTAATCCGCGCGTTGTAGGACATAGAAATGACATTATTACCTGGGCCTAGCCTTGATTTACCCTTGATTTCAGGGGTGTCGCAAGGTCGTTTACTGATGTGGTGTGACATTTTCCCCTGGATGGAATCCCCGCCGGAACCAATGAACATCGACCCTCCCCTTCCCGTGGACATGGAGCTGCGAGTCATCGTGTACGACTGCGTTAACGTGAGTAATGAATCAGGGCAATTAATCTACAAACTGTCAATTCCAGGGGTAATGCATTCGTAACCTATAGGTTTAGAGGCTCATTACCAAATTGCACGGGGCACTGAGAACCTTTCAATTTCGTGAAGATTAGATGCCAAATTGCCGTCGGAGTTGCTTTCTTTGAAAATTTAAAATATGCCGGATCGAGTAACGCTGCGCAGTGTCAACTTCGGTAAAGTTATTCAAATTTGAAATTTCTAGAATCAGGGGTATTAGACATAACTTATGCTAAATTCTCGCAGTGCTCTTTGACGGCCTAGTACTGAGCCTAAATTCCGTGATTCGACAGAGCACAAGAAGTTTAGTGCTGAAACTGTCAGAACCACCATCTCTTTTCTTAGAATTATGGTCAAAAAATGGGTTGTTTCGCTCGGCGTGGTTCACACTCAGATCGGGCAGTATCCTACTACCCATAATGAAGACTGGCACTCTGTTGGTAAACTATTGAAATAGAGATTTACTAGCCCGTCATTCGTCGCTTCTGTCGCAGCTAATAGTAGCAAGTATTAGAGTCGTCACGAGTATTCTATTGGTGAAGTTGGAGAGAATACCCCCGACTCTTCAAACCGCGGGATATGCTTTCATTTTTGATACACGAAATCGTTAGAATTAAACCGAGCGAGCATGACTTATTACGATGGCAGATGACAGATAACGTGTCTGAGCGCTGTTATTGAATGCTTTGTGGTTTGTCAAACACGGGCAACATGTGGCGTGTGGTGATCATGCTCGCACATAATATGACGGTGGTAGTACGCGCGGCAGATAAGAAGCGGTTAAAAAGTGACGTCATTATCATAGCTCAAAGTGGCGAGTTGATGATGCTGAACTGCCTATTGTCAGTCCGCGGAGGTAAATAATTACACTCCCATTCTCCTTCATGTTATCTTTGTGAACTGTTACTTCTGATTTATTCGTTTATCGATCTACAGTAATCTCAGTTTGCGGAATTTGTCAACGATGGAAAATATCCGGAAACTTTTCCCATGGTACACGAGCTGAAATTATGTTCTTCAGCTTCGGGCTCTGACGGATTTGACACAATTGTTTCTTCTTTTTACTTTTTTATGTGCGGTTATCTTTTTAAATCGATGTGTTAAATTTCGTTCAGCGTGCAAGTATTTGTAGTATGCGAATAATATGCTTGAAAGTGGTGCAACCTTTAGTAGTTCCGTGCGTGACTGAATCAGACCAACTTGAATATTTCGCTTTTATGTTGCCGAAGAAGGCCTGAACCAGGAATATGTTGATTTTATTCGCGAATTCTTCATAAAAACGCATATTAACATGAAATTAATATAACATTATTTTTATTATTCAAAGATGAATATCCAATATTATAATGTATGATAAACAAGTGTTTTTTCGCTTGGATAGACCGTCGTAAAGCATATCGTATGTTTATCTGGCCAATGACCATTGAAGAGCTTAAGGAGTAAGGTGTTAGAAAACGCTTTGTTTTGGAACAACATTATTCAAGGTCTGAGACATTTGTTTCTTGAATTCTACAGCCGACTTTTCAATATGCTAATGTGTATCTATATTGTTAAGTTGCTACTTGCTCATGCTGTTTTGCATGTGGAGTTTTCTGTCACCGATTATAGCTGACCAAAATTTGAAAATTGTGAATTCATAATGTAGCCCCTAAATCAGCTATAATTGATATTCACACTTTCACAGTTTGACAGTAGTTAAGACCATTGTCCACTGTCGTATCCCATCCCTCCCTGCAGTCCCCAGTGCATGCGACAGACAGTGTGTTGCAAAGAGACACCCCTGTTAGAACCGGCTAATTTCTGATGTGCTAATCCGTGGTCACGTGATCCGGTCCCAAGTCACGTGACCTCCCTTCTCCTGATAATGACTTTGTTGTCTTGATAGCGCGGTGAAAGGGCACGCAGGATCACAATATATGTGATACGTTAATGCTCTGCGCCTTGTCCTCGACACGAAGTGTGCACAGCATCCATTAGTCATTTGCTAAGTGCTACCTGGTGAATCCTAAGCTAATATACTGAGAAGTGAAGGTCACATGAACGCTTGTGATCCCATTATATTAATCAGATGTGAAGGTACCACCACCACTGTATGAAATACTACTAAACTACTGTCATGCAACTATCACCTGTAGTGTAATTATTACTTTGCCACTAAGTGCTATCACTACTTGGCCCCAACGGACAGCAGTGTTGGGTTGGCATTCTGCAGAGAGTCTTTGATCTGGAGCAAGGCTTTTCTTTATCTCAATTCTTACTACTTTATTAATAGCATTTGGCAACAGGCATAGGACATGATCATGATGCTTAAAATATCAGACTGACATGTAAAATTAGACATACGCATGGATATAATGCACGGTCATTGCCACTCGGAAAGTTGGAAACACGATGACTGCTATCAGTTGTCACTGTGATGATACCTGTAGCTGATGGATACCTACATGTAACGGTCATCTTGCCCGAACTCTTGTTATAATCGACCATGCCATCAGTAGCCCATGCTTAGCAAGTAGCAGATGCATTACATGATAATATTGGATGTCCCATGGAATAAACAGCACCTGAGACCCTCCTGATACTCTGATAAGTGTCATTAGTGCCAGAAAATTGTTTCTTATTCTTGTTGCTGTGTCCATATATCAGCATTGGCTGTCGGTAATATAAGGTAGAGGCGTGACCATCTAGCCACCAAGACATTCTTGTGATTCATTGCCTGTGCCAAGCCATGCCCTGATTAATGAACTGTTCTCTGAAGTGGAAGCACAATGTTTGTTAGTTGTCGGAAGCACGTAAATGACGTCATTATCAATTCATGACGTCAAATAACTTTTACAAATCTTACGAAGATTCTCTCTTTCGACTTGATACTTGGAAAGTCAGACAATGGTACGTTTTTTCATTCGCAACTGCATTTGGGCTCGGAATTTAACAAAAAAAACTCTAACAAAAGCCTAGGGTTCAAAGTTATAAATATCAAATTCGACAGGGTACAGCTAGAAATATTTGAGTAACCCATTGTCACTTGTAAAGCCCATTGTTATAAACCTGAGCACTCACAGTGGATGAACAGGTGTACATATATATTATTTAGTGCTTACTATACTCGGTACTCGAGATAGCCGCCCCGGCCCCCAATTATTAGTCTCACAACTTTTTATTTTACTGATTACTAGTTAGTATAATACACAGGAAACAATGATATTACTTCCCTTCATTTTAATGTTTCGTGAAGTTTTTTGTTACATTTTCAGAGGAACTAAAAATAAAGCGAATCAGTTGCTATTATTATCATTTGTTTTCAACCGATATAATACTGGGCTAAGCACCTGTGTTACCGTAAGACGGACAAAAATTAATCTGATAAATTAATCTGTTATTTTCCACTACAGAAAAGTAGATTTGCTCACTAAACTATAATGTAATCTGTGGTGCTAATTTTTATGCATTTAACTATCATTTTGTCTATTTTCTTCAGAAAATTCAAGATTTTATTTCAACTTTCATAGAAGTCCAATCTGAATCAAGCCTTGGTTTAATTACTTAATTAGAGTTTGACCTCTTAGGTTAGAAAGCCGAAAGTAGCGTCATCGTATGTAATCGAAGCAAAAAGGGTCTGAATATGTAGCACAAGCCAATTTTCAATTGCCCCATCCAGAAGAAGGTAAACACTGGACATGATATTAATCGGTATTCGTCATTAGATAGACTATGGATGTGGAGCTGATGGTGGACACGCATACTTAACATTTGCAAAGTTTAATTTTAATATTGCTGTTTCGCCGTATGTTGTTAATCTGATTATAACGCGATCTCCCATAACAAATGGAACGGGGAGATGAGGGTCACTGCGTTAGTCGTTAAATTTGATTTTACATTTCCTCTCATGGCCTCCTTACAGTATGCGCTCTTCAGAATATATTAAGAATTCCGATTTTACACAATATATTATTGTGATGTCACTGTGTATTGACAAATATACCATTTTCCCAGGCACGTCAATATTATACTTGACGGATTTGAATTGTGCCAGCCTTATAGAAATGATCAGATTTTCTGGTCGCTCCTCTACAATTATTTCGATAGACAAGGGCATACAAATTTGGAAATTATATTATGCAGTTCTCAGTTGGCACTTGACCATTCTGTATGTCTCTTTTGGGCCAACTGATTTGGTAGGCACACGTCAAACTCGTCAAGGGTACTAATAGGCATTGTGATTTGGTAGCAGTTGATTTGGTAGCAGTTGCTTTGGTAGCAGTTGCTGACTGTGTTAGAACGTTTACACGTTTACCCGGTACCTGGTCTTTATAAGTAGAGTGTCAAGAATAGCGTCTGCAGAATTGTAGACTTCATGCCTCATAGTTTCTTCATGATTTTTGTAGCTATCATTCTCATCTATTTGACATTAAATTGACACCTGTCCATATAATAATGTGCCTTGAATAGTTAACTGATGATATTTCCATTTGGTTTCATGATGTAATATTATCTTGATTTGCGGAAATTGGGAAGCTAATTGAGATGAATTATAATAGGCATGCTCTGAGTATTCACGACACTGCAACAGCGCCATAATCCCAAGTTAATCGTAATATAACTTAATTAGTTAATTATTAAGTTTTCACCCTATACAGTCCGGCTCTTGAACTAGCCCAGTTTATTGTTTCCTTTTCTACCGGGGTATTGTTTCCTTTTCTTCTGACGTAGATTTCAGGTATAACTGTCTGTCACTACCCCTTGTCAGTACAATGGAGTTATTATATTAGTGCTGTTTAGTTGTCTCTCCCACTCAAATTCTCCCCGTCAACTGATTATAATCTGTCCAATATGTCGATGGGAAGTTGAAATTTCACCATATACAACTAACTTTCATATCTTAATATGGCTCTTGACTCTGGGTGGTGATTAGTAAAATCCATTATTATTATTAGTGATCGTTTAATAAAAAACGATCGTTTATCCCTTTTCATTTCAAGGTTGGATTTATGATTGACGTCTTTTTTCGGTGATAAGACTTATAATTATCTTTTTTGTTGTTTTCTCGAACATATATTATTATCAAAGTGAGAATACATGAGTGTAATTTTTAACAAACGTCTGCTAAACGCACAAACTTAGAAAGCTTATTTTCTGGATTCGCCTAGATAAAAGACATTTGCCTTCGCATAGATGGGCAGTTCTTTTCACAGTTAACAGATCTTTCACTCTTTCAAAGCGCTTAGTTGGCTAAATAGCTAAATTAATCAATAATAAGCCGATAGTCCTGGCACAGCTTAATTAGCATAACATTGGTCGTGAAATTCATTCCCTGCAAGGAATCCACCTCAAACTACGAATATTTTCAACTTATGAACTGTAACTTCTTAAGTTATCAAATACTGCGTACGCAAGTTCAGAACTCATGTCCGATCTTTCAGTCTAACTCGTGTTGACAGCAGATAAGGTCAGGAGGTCTTCAAACAATTGGTATAATTTTGTGGAAGGATCTTATTGCAAATGGCCTGGCAAAGGTGGACTCAAAACTTCAATGTTGTCTTTGACATTTACGATTTCCATAGCTAACAATTCCAGTATAACCATGTCATTTCCTATGCACTATGGTTACAGAATAAAATAATTCCGGCTTTATTGAAGTATAATTAGAGGAATAATGAATATGTATGTCCTGATAATCATGAATATGCTAGTCAAGTGCTCATAATTGTGACTTGCCTATATCAATGTTTGAATTCATGTTATCATGGACGAATCCTTGTTTTCCTATATTAACTGCATCATTCTCAAACTACTTAACGTTTTGTCCAAGAAGATTGAGTTGAAACTTGTCTTTTTTGAGAGCGAACGAGGCCACGTTGAGCAAAGGAGTACGAAGAAACTTCCGATTATATGCATGTTAGGTAGGTAGGCCGAGGAAATGTTGTTAAAAACTCAAGTAGCTGTTCTGCCACAGCCACTTTTCCTTGTCATAGTTGTAGGATATTTCATGTTGCACGTTTTACACTTCTCAAGTACTTGATTTAGGACGAATAATCTCTGTTATAAATGAGCCTTAGTTATGGAAAATGGAACTTTAAACGTTTAAAAACTTAGAACCTCACAAGAACTTAAGATTTAGGATTATATGAAACAAGAAATTTTTTAAAGAAACGAACATTTTACTTAATGTTCAGTAGGGGGTGATTGGTATACTTTCATACGACCGTTTATCATTGTATCCAAGACTTTAGATTACATATTATCATTGAATTTATGATCGCGCCTAAAATAATAATACATAAATGCAGCGTATTACATATAATTAACTTTGAATCGCTGGGCATTTTTTGCTATGGCTATTGAATCATATTAGTTTATTGTTAGACATGTATTCTATGGGTATAAATACCGAAAATGTTTCACAGGTATCTAGGTAGGTGGGTAGGGAGGAAGTGGTATCTAGGTAGGTGGGTAGGGAGGAAGTGTTCACTTCGGAACTTCCTGTGCCAAATGTAATTACCCTTCATATTATAACCATTTAATCATCTTTATGGTAGCAGCCTATAGGCTGATTTCTTAAACATCTGTCTTTCAAAAAATGTCAGGTGCTTGACGGTCTTCCTGGTAGACTTTCTAGTTCAATGTCTGAACCCTCATTTCTCATAATTGACATACTTAGTGCTGTTTTCACCTACATAACACAGTACAGAAGTGCAGCAGTATAGTCAGCCTTGTCTCTATAGTTAGTAGGAAATTATGAAAGCAATAGTCAATATCATCCATGATACTGCAGAAAGCTGCTGGTCCAGCACCCCTGCAACAGTTGTTAATTCTCTGAAATCGTACAAAGGTTGAAATCTGTTTACTGTCAAGACTAACACTTATTACACTACATATTCACTATTCAGCTACAAAGTATCCCAGTAGGTTTAAAAGTCACACTCTGAAGTCTGAACTGCATGAGGGTCTCCAAGGTTTCACAACACTCCAAGAACTCGGTCAGTGAACGCAACTATGTACGAGTAAGCGCAATCCGGATTTTTGGCCATCAATATAGCGAAAGACGAACCTCAAACTATACTGCTCAAACCGTATTTCAAACTCAAGTTAAACAGTCAATAAATAGACGTATACTCATTATTTTACGATTGACAATACCCAAGAAATCATTTTCACGTCATTGACATATTTGAGTTCTCCCCTGCATTTTGGCTGAAGTGGCGAATCGTTAAAATTGGAAGCTTTTCAGCACCTACTCTGCTTGATTAACTGCACTGTAATCTACGCATATAATGTAGGTCACACAACATGCATAATGCATAATATATCATGATGACAAAACGTTAGGTTTTGCACTGCTGTCTAGGGCGCTTCTGTAGAAATTAAAGTGACCTTTTAACAATACATCACCCATTGTTCAGCCACGGATTTGTTTAACTTGCTACCCGCAAATTATTAACCGTGAATGGAATGGGTACATCCACTTTGAGGTTCTTTACACTCCAAGATCTTATCTCGAAACCTTCTCATTGATTATATATTTGTTTCTATCCATTTGTCTATAGTTAGTCGATGGATTTGATCTTCTCCATTTGGATCCTTCTTGATTTCGCTCTGTTGATGACTCAACTGCTCTAGTGCTTCAGATGAGGTCAATGCGTCCGCTGTTGCCTTTTCCGATTCGTTGCAGTTGCACTGTTGCTGCCCGTATAATTTGCAAGCCATAGATATCCGATGGAAGGTAGGTAGGAGTCTTAGGTATCGGTCGGCAACAATTCAGTGACATTTGCATCAGTGTAGTTAAGCTCTTTTCTATATTGTCACAGTTTATCATATTGTCACATGGAGACAAGAACATTTCAAATTGCGATGGTTGTTTGAAAATTCTAAATTTTAAATCAAAAATTCATAAATACTAAATTCCCAACTGAATAAGTGACAAGCTGACTGAAGGGCGTGTCTGAGCCTACCTACCGAGCTTGATTTGGAAGCCTCCTCACGAGATACACCCGAAGGAGTGAAGTAGCTCGGAAGTGTACTCCAATACACGGTGTACCCTATCATGGGATATAAATGAGAGCTGTCTAGATAGCAGACCATGTGCGGATTTTAACAAGGCTTTCCCGACATGAGGGGCTTCCATCACTGTCTGACATCCAGGCTCGATATTTCTATATCTCACTATAGGGAGCACCTCGTCTATAATGCTTGGTCTACATCACAGTGTACAGCATGAAGTTCCGTGGAAGTTAGTTTAGTTTTGATTGCAGAGTGTAAATCAGTTTTAGAATTTGATTCATTACTTCATTATCGAACTCTCATGCAACTCACTGGATAGAATTCGCCAAATTTGCCATTCTATCGCCCTCTATTAGCTATCAAACAATCACAGGGTATGATTAATTGTTAATTCGTTTCAACTTTCAAACCTTGCTGTTTGCCTGGACTAATTCAATAATTAATGATAATCATTAATTATGCCATTCACCTGTTTTATCATACTCAATAATTTAGCAAGTTCAACTTTAATTTCATTTCCAACACAATGCCCGTACAAAGTTCGATCCATAATTTGCTGGCCTCTGACTCTGAGAGTTAATATTTAGTGCCATAGTGTCAATCCCCATACCATGTGGGACTGCATTTATTATGAGAATGAGATAATGCTTTTATAGTTTGAACCATTTTCTATATCAAGTTAATCTACTGGATGAGGTAATAAGGGCCAGCTGAGGTAATTCAGGACCAGCACCATGTTTTATATGTGTACGGTATTTCAATCATTTTATTGCTTATATGCAGAACTTCGACGTTTCTATTTCATAATAAGTTACCCAGGTCCTGCATAGAAACTTCTAGTACTCTTCATAGCTGAAGGACGCAAGAGCTACTACCAGAACGCTAAACTTCCACATCATTTCCTTATTGCAATCATTGCTATCGGACATTTTTATTCCAATCTTTTAGATTAAAATGCTTCTCTTGCATATCAATCTTTGAAGCGCTGAATATTGGTTGTTACTTCCGAATTTAATTTCAGTTTTATCGCTGTTTAGTTGTTTTTGCGCTGCCATGCATCAGATAGTAAAAAAAAACTTATTTCTTGCCTCTTATAGTTATCAATGAATAGTCTTATTTTGACATCTTAACTTTTATGGCCCTATCTTATATCCCATTTCGAATAATACGATTTAATAAACAGAGAACAGTTTAACAGTAACTGGGTTGTTTTCTGATCAATAACCCCCAACCACAGGACACATAACCAGCTATGGCTTTCCACTTCGGCGGGAGTCCCACTCTCAATGCTTCCCTGAACTACACGTTCGGGTGTCTCATGATAATTCTCTTCCTCACTTCCACCATCCTAAACCCACTGCTGTTCTACAGCTACACCAAGAAGCACAAGACCATCCAGAACTTTCTGTTCAAAGTCATTGCTGTTTCCGATTTCCTGACCAACGTTGCCCCCACCATCTTCATGGCTTACGTCTTTCTCAGTGAGATGGAGTTCCGGCACACGCTACTCAACCAAATCCCGGAGTTCTTCAGCTGCACTTTCGGCTGCATATCCCAAGTAACAACCTCCATAATGGCTGTTACTCGGATGATAAGCGTTATCAAGCCCTTCTTCCGGGTCAAGTTCCGCTGGGTCATAGCATACCTGATATTCTATGCTATCTACATGAGCATTGGTAACGGGGGTAGCCTTATCAGTCTGGGTATAGAAGAGAGGGAGGAGGCGAGACGGGCGGCAGCAAGCAATGATACTGATCATGATCACCACGACCACAATCACAGCCATGGTAACCACATGGATCTGACCAAGGCCACGCTGGAGACGATCAACAAGTTCGTGTGTTTCGTGATGAACGTGATCCACTGCATCCTGGGCATTCTCTGCAGCTTCGTCACCGTCATACACCTGCGTTTCAACACCTTCCGGAACGCTGAAACGGACCGCAAGTTGAAGAGCTGCAACACCATCCTCATCATGAACATTCCGTACGTTATCTCGGTGGTGACCAACATCTTGGCTTACTACGACTTCCTAGGAGTCGACTTCCAGATGGTGAACCACTACTTCATCCCCATCCTGACCAGCGCCTTCAACCCCTGTGTCATTGTCAGTCGGACTGACGCCCTCAAAGTGGCTATGCAAGCCAGCGGCATGTCCACTGGATACATCGGGTACTCCACGACAGCCAGCGCCACCTATATCAACTCCAAGCAGAACGGACAGGCGGAGATAAAGATGCCCATGGTTCTGTTCGATAGTCCGAGTGTGGTACAGGAAGATGAGGAGGCGGAGCACAAAAACACTGCCCTTGACAAGGTGGAGTTGGTGGTGAATGGGAAGCCGGAGAATGGGAAGCCACCTGGCGAGGCGCCAGATGATGAACATGGTGATGAGAACCGGTGATTACGTGATCACTAAGATACATGACCAACTAAATACTAATATCACGTGATTGAATCACAAAGATGTCTCAAACTAGATGCTAGGATCGCAAGATAATCCAGTTTTGCTGTGGCAATCCAATTGCTTGAAATATGCCAGAAGAGGAACAGTGAACGAAGAAGTGGAATGCCGGGAATCAAACCGCATCATGAGTAAGCCACATCCTGACCAAGTGACCGAACTGCTTCAGTGCCTCGTGATCAAGCCAAATGATCAATCAATGACGTGAATAATGATTGCATCAATTATTCAATTAATTGACATATTCTAAAACGTCTAAATGAGGTTTCAGCATATCGAGAGGAAATTGGGCGTGGACTTAAGTAAGACTTGCCTACATTAAAGATGCCAGCCTTTTACAGACTGGGCTAAACTGGCGCTTTACGTTCAGGTATACAGCTACCAGCACTTGACTCGTATTCTCTGACCTGTTGACCAGAACTGGACCTGCAATTAACTGGAACCTAGTGGCAGTGGATAAGTCGATATAGGAACTCTGACTTCAACTACCTATGTCATCTTCTCATTGCTACCATATAGCACTGATGAATGTTGAGACTTCTATCAAAGTATTGGAGAGAATAGACTTCTCAGTGACCGATTTTATGAATTATATTATTTTCGTTTTATGTTAATAATTGCATCTAACAACTTAACAATAATTAGCGTTACACAGGTGTCGCGAATTAAAGAAATGAGATTCATTCTGAAATTTCCTATAGCGCAGCGCCATATACGTACGTGGATATACTGTTAAATCAATGTCTCGCACGTACATTAAATGGCGGTTTCGTGGAAATTTCTGACAACAATCTCAGAGGTGGCGACAACTCTGCAATAATGATATGTTAATTTGTAATTATTAGATTGTCGCTGATTGTCCAAGAAAAGCTTCACGTTATAATTTTGATTGTGCTAAAGCAGTAATTGAACTGTGATTATTTGTGTTTCAAAAGAAATGTGTCTTCGAAAAAAAGTTTCATTTGAAACCTTTTGCATCATTTCAACCTCCATCGGCCATCCGTGATCCATTTTACCTGGATGGCCGATAAAATTTTAAATCAATGTTATGATACGAATAATGGGTGCCGGCGAAGCATTCGCAGTGACCAAATTTGTTCGGTTCATTCAAATTTCAATCTACAAAAACATTCTCCTTCTGTAACTGAGCATGAACTCATGTAGGATCACTTATTGAGCTATTGATGCAGTTCCAGATAAATAGAATTGGTGCAGTTCCAGATAAATATGATAATGACCTTGGAAAAATTTATTTGGAAATCAATTTGATTATTGAATTTCAATCTTGTCGAGTTGTGAAACTGCAAATAGTGATTGTGGGGTGCATTACTTGAAGTGGCTGCAGTGAAATAGCTGCAGTGGATTCAAAACATATTTCCGTTTTGCTGCAATGGATGATGTACCCGTGTACTACACGCAAAACTACTAAAATCAAAACTTCCTTAATTTTGATAAATCTGATAAACCTCCTCTTTCTGACAAGCTGGTCTCGCCCAGGTGGAGACAGTGGAGGAAGACCCTGATCCGAAGGATGAGAACTCGGACACCCTGCACGATCTGGTGGTCAAGTCCCAGTTCGTGGGGGAGAAGGAGGCGGACGTGTCCGAGATCCACACCCGAGCTATCAACGGTAAGTCATGCAGGGCGGGGAGCTAGTCGAAACATTACAAGTGAGACATCGCAGCGGTGTGTTGTCAGCGAGGAGTTAAAACCGGGAATTAGTTGAACTGCAGCGTCAATATCATGAAAATTAGAATCGGAATTTAGGTTCTCAGTAAAACAAGGTTCTGCATTTCGATTGGGAGGAGGTAGAACTGCAACTGCATTATTCACAGTAAAAGTTTAGTACCTATTTGGATTCACTTACCATGAATGATTCGCTAACCATGAGTAATCTTCAAATTAAGTAATAACAAGATAGATTGAACTTAGAATTCGAATGGGCTTCTATGGGTAATTCAAATCAGAGAAGTAAAAAATGGAGCGGAATAAATATTCGAGTGAAATACTTCAACTTGGGAAAGGACTATAAAGGGGGTATGATACCTTAATCAGCCCTAAAGAAATCTTAATTTTTTAAATTGATCCCGGTTAAAATGCTGCCAATCAGGTATAGAAAATAGAACTTATGAAGTGATGAGTTTGTTACTTATTTCATCTTTTCATCAAATGAATTTGCTATGGTTCATTCTCAACTTGGTCATTCTCAACTTTGTCGAGTACTTTGAGTTTGCCGCCCATGATTTAGGTCAATGACTAAGTATTCGAGAGGCTCTCCCTCAACCGCTGGGGCTGTGCCCCACCACCCCAGACCCCCACAGCCACCGACCTGCGAAGACCGTTGCGTTTATGCTCCCCCTTTTCCCGCCATCGCACGCCCCCTTTACTTCTATCCCTTTCACTCTATTAGTATAACTTTCGATAGAGATAATATGTAACACGTGAAGTGTACAATTTACTCAGCAAATACTGATTCCATAATTGATCCGACTTTAAGTTTAAAATTTAATGTAATGACTAACGTCGCGTTTTACGTATACTCCTCCCATCATGATATCAAAGCATGACATACCATGCGTTCAGGTAACGGCGCCTTCAACTGGCGGTACATCCACCGCTTCAAGTACGCTTTCCTGGAACGGAAAGTTATCATTCCAAACGACGTGGAGGACGCTAAGTTCGATCCTAAGATCACCCTGAGTGTGTGCGACGCAGACCCCAGCATTATCTCCTGCACCATACGGTGGGTAGAAACTAGAGAGGAGCTGCCTCTCCTTTTTATCATGAGGAGTGTGGTGAATTCAACAAATTCTACAGTTCAAATTTTCAGTAATAGCTGCTAGGTTTCATTCGACAGACGTTTCCCTGCATCTATTTCTTCTGACTGGGTGGCTACCGGGCGGGAGCGCAAATGTGACCGTCCAATAAATATAATGCGGAACGTTGCGCGCGCGGGGTACGACTACGAGGTTTTATAATCTGCAATTCATACTCATGGATGGAAAATCACTGATTCACTGGTACTGACTGGTCATAACATCATAACATTACAGGAAGCGTAACTCTGAACTTGGCAAACTGCCCGAGGGGCTCCAAGTCAATAATGGACTGTTCGATGGAGATGATAGAGGGGTATAAGAAGCCTCCAGAGATCGAGGAAGAGGAAAAGAAGCAGGGAAGCAAGAAGAAAGCGCCACCCAAGATAACTTACCTGTCAGTCTTCAAGAAGAAGAAAACATTAGGTAAATATCTTCGCATTAGTAATGTTTTTTTGGTTTCATTAAGCCTTATTGGTATTATTTTTGCATTAATTCGATCAGAAGAAAACACTAAGACGAGCCTTTCTTTTTGAAATTGAAGGAATAATTGGTTTGACATGAGTCGCGTTTTGTTAAATTAAGCTAAGCTGCACTTTCTTGACAAAAGAACGTAAGGTTATGTTCTACACGCAAATTCATACACAATGCTTATACTACGAACTTCCTTCGAACTCACTAAAACGTCGTCAATCAAACCACAATATACTGCACTCTTATTAACACTCTAACAGCACCACAGTAATAAGCTGTGGTTTTGATTTTTTGAATAATAAATTGCAAATCAAAATAATCACTGCCTAATGTCTAGGTTGGTGGCCTATCTACGTGAAGAAGCAAGGATACCACTACCAAACCGGTATGATAAGCATGGAGATAGAAGTCATGACGAAGGCCCAAGCAGAGAAGAGGCCAGCTGGAACGGGAAGGGGTGAACCCAACGCTAACCCTAAGATAGATGAACCTATGTGAGTACCTATACCTAACCCTAAGATAGATGAACCTATGTGAGTACCTAACGCTAACCCTAAGATAGATGAACCTATGTGAGTACCTAACGCTAACCCTATGTGAGTACCTAAAGGAGCCATAGCGTTCATTAATTTTTCATTGAAGTCAATGGAAACATCGTTTCATGAATCATAATTGTAATTATCAACATCTGATAAAATTAAAAGATTAGGGATTAGGTAACGTTAAACTTTGCATATCAAAACTAAGCTACACCCATTTCCAAATTCCGGTTAAACTATAGATATTAAAATTAAAAGAATGATTAAGATAGTGTGAGAATAGTCATTTGGAAAAATTAGATTTCTATCCAGACTAATCTGAATCGATGCATATAGACCGTATAAAATGAAGAATTGCACTCTTTTCTTCTAGACGCTTATTAGCTTATTGTTCCTTCTTCTAGTCCCTGTAAACATAACACTGCAGAAGCTAATAAGCGGGGGCCCGAAATAAGCGTACCGGGGTGGGAGATTTGAGAATTTCGTGCTAACGGGGGGGGGGGGTTCCAAATAAGTGGGCGGACCTGGATTTCTGATGAAACGAATTAACATATTAATTGTTTTGTCCATGAAGTAATTGAAATTTCACTGATTTATGCTAGTCAAACCATATCTTAGCCAAGTTTACAAGCAAATTACCGAAAAATAAGGAAAAATGACCAAAAAAGTGACATTTCTGAATAATTTTTGCACAAAATCAAAAATGTGATTAAACTTTTCAAAATCGCTTAAACGGGGGGGGGGGGGGAGGGGTCTCTTAAATGTACCTGGCCTGGACTTTTTCCTTGAAAATTGCTATCGTCTCTCCCCCCCCCCCTCCGCTTATTAGCTTCTGCAGAGTACACTCAACAGCAGATCCATCTGCTTTAGAACTTTACTGAACTCTATCCCTTAACACTTAATTTATACTTAACTTGAAGTAATATGAGAATATGCAACATAAAACTGTTTATAGAATTATTTTTCAAACCTACCTACAGTATATTATATAGTGAACTTTGACTCATCAATTTTACCGATCTCACTTATTAAACCGGCACTTGATTAACCAAAACTGAAAAGTTCTGACCGGTTTAAATATATATAGAGGGCTGATAAGGTAGATACATGCAACTCTTGAGCAGGTAAAAAGGGTTTTGGAAGTATCCGTTTACATGATCATTGATCATAATGATCACAAAACATTTAGTCAATCAATTTAGCCTGCAAATCATAGCGAAACACATGAATAGTTTATACTTTTATAATTATTGATGTTCCCATATCAACTAGATTCTAGTGATAATTGCTGCAGTACATAAAACTGCTTTCAATTTGGCAGTCGATGATCAAATTCATCACAACTCTCGAATGAATGATGAATATCTTTTGGTAATCTCGGAGGTATGTAAATCTTGTTGATGTTTTTTGATACCAGCAAGCGGCCTAGACACTGTGATCCATGGCCATAATAACCATACACTGGGTGGACACTGGACAGCCCAATAATACACAGTTCTAAGTTTCGCAGTGATAATCTCTGAAATCTGGCATGGAATTGAACCCATGCATTCGCCTTCCACCAATTTGCACGTCCATACTCATTTTGGGTCCATGTCTGTCTGAAATGCTGTATCCAATTCCAATATATCCTGTAGCCGCCAGCGGGAGCTACTATCGTATTTCAACACCTATAATTGTGATGGCAGAAAGATAACCTCTTCACTTGCTTTGGAAGAGGTCAGAATATGCGGGTGGGGGAGCACTAGGTTCTGGCTCCTCAGCGGTGATCTGGTACACTGGTGGGTTACTCGCTTCCCCTCCTAGAGATGTATCCATCATGCCACTAGGAGGAGGAGCTGACGGTTCTGCGGAGTAGTGATTAGGTGGCACTGTGCCAGGCATCTCGCTGCCGTAGAGACCTACAGGAGCATTATACCCAGGAGGTGGCTCTGCAGTACTCACAGGATGGTATCCTGCTGGAGTACTCACTGCAGTCTGGATAGGCTGTACTGGCGTGTAGCCGGCCACAGTAGCAGGCGCTGTGATGCCTGTTTGGAGCTGTATGGCTTCCTGGTCAGATCGCAGCCTGTCTTCCCCTGCGCTGGACTGTAGCATTCTGGAAACCATGACACATAAACCAATGAAAATAGCACACCCAACAACGGCTGCGATTACATAGCTCATGGTCGTTCCTTTGCCTTTACTGGGATAATCATAAGGGTCAGTGTAATAGGCCGTCCTACGTCGGCCTGGATAGGTTGTATAATAGCTCCTTCTTCTGTGGTATATCTCTGTGTTGTAACTTCGTCTCCGGTAAGATTCTGTATAATAGGCTCGCCTTCTCGAGGATTCCGTTACGATGGCACGTCTTCTTGTTGATTCCGTCCAAATGGGACGTTGTCTTTTACTCCAAAAGTCACTCCAATTCATGTTAAAAAAATCAGTGGTTTTATCCTCGCTATCTTCATTGGTTCCCTTTTGACCCTTAGTGAAGGTTTGACGCATCCGGTCATCATTGTCTGCGGCAGTGCTACTGCTAGCAAGGCTTGAAGTTGTAGGCAAGGCATCTGTTGGTAAAACTTTGACAGACGAAGAGGAAGTGTAGGAGGATGATGGACTTGATATGGTTTCGAAACTGGTAGTTCGTGTGATTTCTTTGGTTTGAACGAAACTGTTACTGGTACTTGGCTCATTCTGATCAGCGTGGACCCCAGTGTCCATCAGTTTGTTAGAAAGCAACAAAGCAGCGACCAGCACCAGTAAAGCAGCAGAAATCTTCATACTGGAGTGTCACGTGATTTCACTGAGTCATGAGTGCCAAGCTAAAACTGATGATTTACATTTTATCTTAAAAATAATAAATCTTTTTTTAGTGAATAACAACGATTCGATAAAGTTGTTTTTTAATTTATTTATTTTAAATTTAATTTATCTATTTAAATATGTCGGCGAAAGTGTAAGACTGACATGAACTGGTATAAATGACTACGATTATCACTTGAATCAAGATATTCGAAAGCTCTAGATTTTAAACATTCTCGCATCAATAAATGTGTCGAACTGATTCTGCTGTAAAAGTATAAAATAGGAAATAGGAGGCTGTCCTTAGGCGCCCGTAACTTTCGTCGGTCGATCGAATGGAATTGGTCGATCGATCAACTTCATTTGATCGACTGATGTGTTTTAAATAAAAAAATCTTTGAGCTAGTAGGGAAACAACTAAATATTGTTCATTTAGAAACGATTCAAGTCTTTAGGGACCAGTAAAACACATCATTCGTTCCAATGGAGTTGATCGATCGACCAATTCCATTCGATCGACCGACGAATGTTACGGGCGCCTTACAATTAACAGTGACAAATTGCAGGACTCACTAACTTACTGCGGTACAATTAATAGAAGAAATACAATACTTTGTACAATGTACATAGTGTACACTGTAAGACTGTACTACACTGTAGTCTGTTATACATGGGACATGGAGCGCGAACACAGCTGCAAAACAGAACCAAGCTACTACGAATAGCATATAGATACACAACTCTTGAGCAGGTATATACATGATTGTATACATGATTGTATAAATGATTATATATGGAATAATCACACAACACGTAATGACATAATTACATTGCTTTATTGATTATATTATTTAATTAAAGGACGGAAAGAAAGATGCAAGAAGAAAGATTCCATAATTGTAATGTTATGTCAGATTATTTTAAACTGCAGGCAGTTGGTAATTTTGCTATGTTAGGCCGTTGTTCCTGGTCCGTTTTTGGTGCCGTTTCTGAAACGCAACCAAAAACGGTACCAAAAACGGCAAGTCATCATTGGTGGCCAAGAAAAACGGTCCAATGTGATGATGCCAAAGCGTTTCAAAAACGCTACCTACCGTTTCTGAATTGTGTAAACCGTTGATTAAATAATTGTATTATTGATGCAATCGCGTACACGCAGGAGGGAGAGAGCTAGTTGATCTGTTCAGGAGTTGGTGAACTCAACTGGGAACTGGAGAAACTGAGAATGGTTTCATATTTGCTTTCCATCATACTCAAAATTCAAATATGATGTGTTGACACATATTTTTACACAACACCGGTACTCAAATTTCCATTTGTACCTACCTATGAACTTTATTTTAGCTTGTTCAATTTGCAAATTCACTTTCAAATCATCATCGTCTGACGGATTCGCTCGACAAATCACAAAATTAAGAGATAACAGTATTTGATTAATAAAAGCTGCAAAAACAGCAGAGTAAAGACATCATTGCTTCATTGGTATAAATCGTCACGTCATTCGTACAATGGAAACTACAAAAATCATTTGAAAGTTCATACTTCATATTGGACAAAGGGGTGATATTCCACCCCAAAATCCTAAACGGACAAAAATAGGGTTTTGTTCACTGTACCAAACCATATTACCATTGTGAAATGAATCACTCAGATTGAAATTTTATGAAACGTTTTTTCGGAATACCTCAGGCTGATTGGAAAAACCCCGGTCATACGAGCGAATTACTGCGGGAGACTCCCGGGAGTATTCCAGGAGTACTCCGAGAGCCCTCCGGGAGTACTCCGAGAGTGCCACGGGAGTACCCTGGGAGTACCACGGGAGTAACCCGGGAGTCCCTCGAGAGTCCTACGGGAGTACCCCGGGAGTTCTACGGGAGTACCCCGGGAGTCCTACGGGAGTACCCCGGGAGTACTGCGGGAGTACTCCGAGAGTCCTACGGGAGTACCCCGGGAGTCCTCCGGGAGTACTCCGAGAGTCCTCCGGGAGTACTCCGAGAGTCCTCCGGGAGTCCCCCGGTACTCCTGGGGTACTCCCTTAAGACTCCCGCGGCACACCTGTGGTACGCCCGGGGCACTCCCGTGGTACTCCCGAGGGACTAGACTCCCGGGGTACTCCCGTGGTACTCCCAGGGTACTCCCGTGGCACTCCCGTGGTACTCCCGGGGGACTCCTGGGAGTACTCCCGGAGTACTCCCGGAGGACTCTCGGAGTTCTCCCGGAGGACTCTCGGAGTACTCCCGAAGGACTCTCGGAGTACTCCCGCAGTACTCCCGGAGGGCTCTCGGAGGACTCCCGGGAGTCTCCCGCAGTGATTCGCTCGTATAACCTGATTTCCACCCAACCATATTATGCACTATGCATGAAGTGAAAATTGAAACCTATTATGAAAATTTGATGTTTCTGTCACAAAAAGCAACATTGTTACGCCATTAATTAATCAAAATTATGAGTACAGTGGCACGATGAAGTGAACGAATTGAAATTTCTGAATTTGGCCATTTTCGGAGCCACTGTGCAAAAACTATTACATGAAATCCTAAGAAAAATAATTTGATAAATTTGATCCTTTGTCTATGTATAAAACAATTTCCAACACCAGAGATGTAACCGGCTCAACAGTATAGTGCCATACTTTGACTCTTTGAGGGTCTATTCTTCACCCCTTTGTCATATCTGAGGGGCTGCACACACGTGGATTATAAGCCATGTCGACTACAGTCTACGCCGAGTTTTGGGGTGAAGACACACGACGTGGAGTATAAGCCACGAATCCTACGTGTGTCTTGTAGACTATTGTCAACACACGTTATTGTAACAAAACTGCAAAAGCAGTTTCTTCTGAGTCCCCGAATAGAAATTGATTGATGCAATTTGACCTGATACCCTCGGATGCTCTGATCGTAACACAACACAGGAAATATCGGAAACACTACCCCTATCGCTTTTCTAGCTTTTGATTGGTTAATGACACGCATGATACAGCGTTCTGATTGGCTAGCGTTAATGTATACAACTTTTCTCGGAATTATGTACAGTGTTGACTATAGTCTACAAGACACACGTAGCTTACAAGCCATGTGGATTGTAATACCACATTTAAGACCGGCTATTTTTCATGGACTAATCTCCACACTTTTGTAGAGTATAGTCGATACTTTCACCCAAGACACACGTATGGATAATAGTCCATGGGTAAGTTATCGACAGCACACACGTAGCTTATAAGCCATGGCTTATAGTCCATGGCTTGTAAGCCACGTGTGTGCACCCCCTTAGTTGACTAGTTGTCGTTAGGAAAGTAGGAAGATAAGTAGCAAACTTGAAATTAATCATTATGTAATGTGTAACGATCTCATATTCTCATTATGACATTAAATTTATACTGTATGGATCACATTAACTCATTAGACGTATTGATTGACATACTACACTATAAAAGCATTGATGGCGTGTCACGGGATCAGTCTGGCATTTCTATTCATTGAAGTCTGGGACATGTGTTTTGCCCAAATGGGTAGGTTGACCTAGTTACGTCGCTCATTCAGGTGCAACGTGATAAAATTTCAATGTCATGAGATATTATCGTCTATTAGGATTATGATGATTATAATTAAGATCAGAAATGTGTAGGTACCCTTTTGCAGAACCTTGCTTCGCAATATATATCGTTGCAAAGTGTAGCTTTTAACTTTATTACAATAATTGAACCATAACTTTGCTTCTGTGTATCGTACGAATGTCAGTAAAACGGGGTTGTTTATGTTTTAAAAAGATGAATCTAGTTGAATCATTTTCAACTTCGCGAAATTGCTGAAAACTATCCTCGTGATTTTAGCAAGTCACGTGATATTTTGACGTTTTTCGAAAACGGTTCCAAAAACGGCAGATGGGAAGCGTTTTTAGAAAAACGCCGTTTTTGAAAACGCCGTTTTTTATAATTGGAAGCGTTTTTGAAAAACGCCGTTTTTGTTGAAAATGCGGGAACACTGGGAACCGTTTTTGTCCGTTTTTAGTACCGTTTTTGAAAAACGGCACCAGAAACGGCTCCAAAAACGGACCAGGAACAACGGCCTTAGACCTTTATTTTGGTCCAAGCGCCCAGGGCCGTGTCCATACCTACTCCATTTACTATTTAGAAGCTATTTAAAAATGAGGTACATCAATGTATGCATATTGAATCTACTTCTAGGTCGGGAAATTTTGAATTTTTTAAGTTCACCATAAGTGTAGGTATAACAGCAAACAATAGTTGAAAGCTAAGCAATATATTAAACATCAGATAAGATACATCAAAACACGCAGCAGGAGCAGCAGCTCTCCAACTGCCTATACAAGAAGTGTACAAGAAGCAGCAGTAGGTATAATATAGTGATGAAAGGAGAGACTGTGTATGTACACATGTCAAATACATGAAATACTTAGCTAATTATGCCGGAGTTAAGTAATAGACGTGGATGTTATCCTGTGTAGAAGCAATTGAGCAGTCTTGAAAAGCTTCACGAGTCAAGAAGCATCGCAAGTACAAATACAATTACAAATACAATATGTATTTTCGTTTGATAACAACCTATCATGCCACCCTAAAACGTAAATGATCATATGGTGTTGAATTACGATTACGATTGATTACCTAATACTTGTCATCGAATTTCTTTTTTAATGAAGTCACAATATGAATAATGAAGAAGAGTAGGTGCACAAATAGAAAGTCTGGAAACCAAACAATAAAAAGTAGCCAGAAGCTGCACATACAGCATATTTGTGTAGTAATACGGTGAGTAATAATGTCGAGCCCGGGGGACTGTTTTACGAAATTAAAAACTAATACTGCAACCACTATAGTTTCGGACATATTCTATTAGATTTGTTCGAAAGCCACTTCTATGTTTAAAAACAAAACCTATTCAAATGCGTAGTTGCAGTATTATAGAAGTAATACTGCAACTGCTATATATTTGGATAAGTTTTGCTAAAAATTGCTAAAATCGATTTCGAAGCAAATCTAATTAGAATATGTTCGAAACTATAGTGGTTGCAGTATTAGTACGTAATACGGTTCGTAATAATGGCTCGCCCCTTTGGGGCTCGACATTATTAGTGTAGTAATACGGTGAGTAATAATGTCGAGCCCCTAAGGGGCGAGCCATTATTACGAACCGTATTACGTACTAATACTGCAACCACTATAGTTTCGGACATATTCTAATTAGATTTGCTTCGAAAGCCACTCGATTTTAGCAGCTTTGCAACAAAACTTATCCAAATATATAGCAGTTGCAGTATTACTCACCGTATTACTACACTAAACAGGGGGCTGTTTCCGGAATTAAAAGTCTTTTAACCCTGCCATGGTGGTCAGCCTAGCCCACAGTTGCTTCTGTAATGTTTAAAGATGTTCTATGTTTAAAACTGCCTCTTCTTGCGTATAGTTCGGGAGCGAAACCATGAAAATGTAGGTCAAATTTCCAGTTAACCGCCTTTTTAACCTTAAAAAGCTGTTGGACGTGTTGCTTTCGACCGATCACACATAGTCATACCACTACCAGTCAGCCTCCCCAGGTCTCAGGAAATACCAATTCCACCCCAATTTGTCAAAATTACTTCCTGATGTATCGCTTGATTTTGGTCACTCCCCTGGCTCATGGACATAAATAACCGGAGTCAACTATTAATAACAAATAATAATAACAAATAGTTCAGCCTTCTGTCTTATCATTTTTCATTAATTGCAATCATTGATTATAATACATGAACTTGAGCCAATGAACCTTTCTTACCTGTCCCCCTGACAACCCACTGTAAACCCACTTCTCCCTCAGACGTATACCCACAACGTTCCCGGAGATAGACTCTAAAGTGAAGATGGTCAAGTTCATCTGGAAGAGTCCCAACAAGCCCAAGTTGATCCTGGGAATCATAGCTCAGTTCGTGGGCGGACTACTCGTCGGATTCATGCTCAATGCATCGGTGAGTTTTTAGTTGAAATTATTTATTCTAACTGGCTGAAAGTAAATTTTGGATTACCTGTGCCAGCTTTTTAAAACTTGAAGATAATATTATGCTTTTTAGCTTTAAGGTGCAAAATTATCGATTGAGTTTCATATATACCCCGCTGCTACCTTTTGATGTTCTAGATATTGATTATTTTCAGACGATGGTCCAGGATGGGATTAGTTCACTAACGAGTTCGTTAGAATGAGGGTCGTAATCAGCTGCATTTCACACACGATTGCAGGGGTCATTATTAAGAGAGACGCCACTGTGGAGCGAATGGGGTGCCACATCTATGAACCAACTATCTGGCATTTTAGTATTTTTCCTGCTCAAGATCCACAGTCTTATGAACTTACTGATGTTCAACTCATTCTAAGAAATAGAAATAAAAAAGACCAAAGGCAAGGAACCATTTGATGCTTTTGTGCTATGAAAGCACCTAGAGAAAGAATTAGAAATTGCAGTTTGAAATTGGAAGAGTTTTTCTACTCACTCTCATCTCTCAGTTCATGAAATTGGAAGAATTCCAAACAGCTATTTTTAGTGGAGTTGATTATCGTTAGACTGCGCTTTTTTATCTCTAAAACTTTAGGTGACGCCGATGACTAAATATTATCATTAGTGTGCCCACAGCACGATTTGTTTGGACCAATCAATTATGTGCGCTGATTGGTACATTATGACTGCGCGGTGAGCAAGCTAATAATTCCATTTAATTATGATAATTCCTAATCCAATCGAAGGATTTATATTATCGTTTTTCAATGTAGGACCTTTCTAAATGAAATTGAATATTGCATAACATTTAACGAAGGAAAATAGGTTTTCAAGAGTGGGAAACGTAAATAGCATTAAAATGAATTTACAAACGGAATTTTAAACAGATCAATTTCAAATATTACATCATAACAGAGATATGTTGCAGTTTGAATATCGCCCTTGTTTCAAGTATCCGAAAATTTGAACATAATTTATGATATTGATAATAGCTTTCGATTATTAGAGTATTTAATTTTGCTGACGCATTATCTGTCCCTTGATTATAAATCTTTCGAACTAAAAACAGGTTTTTAACTTTAAGCGTAAATTTAAAGTGTTGGAAATTTAAAGATAAATTTAATTTTAACTATTGAAGTGTACTAAACGTTTCGAGTTCTTCACCGTTTTAGAGAAAGTCTTTTATTGCCTCACAATTGGAAAAACAAAGGTATCATTCTAAGGCTGATGATAAAACTAAGATTGAGTAACACTCAACTATATGACGTCAAAGGTCAGATTCTTCACTAATGTTATTAATTCATATTCTACAACCCGAAAATAAAATCATAGTACTAGTAGGAAATACGAAAAGTCGACATCTCATATAAATAAGCACGAAAACAAGGTCAACGAAATCGGTCATTGTGGCAATTCTAAACCCCTTATGTGACCTGCAAGTGATTCTGGTGGAAAATCAGTTTTTAGTTGTAGTCCGCATAAATATGCAAAATGGTCAGTGATTTGAACTTTAAGCTTTTAAGGGAGTATAAGTCAGAGGGCCGGTCAAAGTGAGGCCGGATAATATGGGTCGAAAATTATTTTCAACGTGTGGCAATTGGCATGCAGTTTACATTATTTGGCAATCCATTTTATAATTGATGTCTTGGTAACGTTTAATAAGGTTCTTCAATTACTATTACTATTAGTGTGGTGTCTCGACCTTCTGAGGTACAGCTTATTATGCCGCGCTTGGGTACTTCTTGCGACAGTGATAGCAGATTGGGCTTTACTCAAACACATGCTTGCACTGAACGTACAATGAACATTTTGCGCGCAGTGACGCGCCGCAAAAAAGTACCACAGTGCGGCGTAATACGCCGCACCTCAATAGGTCAAGACACCAGAGTTACGATATCAAGTGTCATCCATCAATCATTATTGCGGAAAAAATTCTACGATTCTATGGGACTTTCATTAGCTCCTCGTTTATCACTGTTTGTTCATATCGAATGTTTATATACGGAACATAAACCTCTTATCACTTGAGCTAATAAATCACTCGTTTTTATTCTTTATACTATAATATCATGGCGTAATGTTTTAGAAGGAATGTCTTTCATTACTATACGAAAAAAGGCAATAGTATAAACATAACACTACAAATTACAGCCGGGAACAGCAATTCGAATGTCAGATAAGCGGCCGTTATCCTCCAGCCTCAGGTCATGTTCGTTCGCCAGGTGAAGGAGACAGGCAAACGCAATGGGAACTGACAGGTTGTCAGCCATCGTAACCGAAACCTGAAATGTGGATGGAATATGTTTAAGTCTTGAATTTACAAGACAGTATGGTATCTTGAAAATGTACAAGAAAAATTATTATTATGCAAACACATTCTGTCGTAAACGTTTAACAATGACATAAACGAACTCTACATTATTACGAGGTATATCTTTAAAAATTAAATGTCGGGAAATAGAACACAGAATCATTTGATACTATCATTTGATATTTCTACGGCAGTAACGCACTTGAATTTTGACTAACCTGCTGTGGTATTCGTTTGTAGATGTCTGAGAACTTGACTGGCTCAGAGTCGGTATCTTTGACACCATTGTCCACAGCAGCCTTGTTTGGTATGACGTTTTCACCTGTTGATAAATCGGTTAGATTTACATAAACTGGGAATCATTAAATACTTCAAGATAATAGGCAGTTTTGTAGAGTAAAAATTTCATGCTTTCCATCCCATTCAATTCCAGAACATCGAATCAACATTCATCTTCCAACTTGAAAATAGAAATTTCAAAAAAAATGACGCAGTGGAAAATAACACTCACTGTTGCCGATAGCTCCATTAGAAATGCTTCTCCACATTGCCGACTTCAGCTTCTTAACATCAATCTTCTTGGCTTGCTTGGCATACTGGATGTCGATCTTCTCGATCTTTGCCACAGCATCGATCAGTTCCAGCTCCCCAATGGGTGTGGGGTTGTCCGTTGCTGGGGCCCGAAACTGATCTCCCCGGCTCCCACGTCATCATCATCGTCATCGGAAGGAGGACCAGCGTCATTAGGACAGTAGTTGCTGGTATCATGCGGGTTCTCGTAGTTATACCACTCCTTCTTGTCACCACTACTCTCCTGACTTCCCTCGATCTTATCGGTAACTTTCAGGTTACCCCGCCAAAGGGGCATCATCGACAGTTTCCGGAGGTCGGATTCTAGGTAGTTGATATCTACGGGAAGCAAGTTATTCGACGATTGGTTCGATCGAATTGTTTCTTGAGCAAGAGTTGTTTTTGCTCGGGATTTGATGAAGTTTTTGAACAAATCGTCCTTGGATGTATCGAATGTTTGCATGGTGGCAGTTTTCTTCGTTCGCTCCTTCTTCTCCCCGGCCGTCTTTTCCGTGACAGGTTTGAGCTTCCAGTGACCCGGTCCCGCCCACATCTGAGCGAGTCTCGGGTTGAAGTACCCATACTCCGTGGGTTCTAACGCAAGAGTGAGATCGTCTATCGTAAGTTTCTGTTTCTCTGGCATGCCCCCATGATCCCCTTCCCCTACGACTCCGCCATCCCCTTCATCCCCACTGCTCATGACATCCCCTCCCCCGAAATGATCATCCTCGTTGTCATCCAGATCCTCCATGCCCGGAACGAAGGGTTCCGGCTGCTCTGACTCCTGGGTGGGCGGCAGTGGGGGAGGAGTCTCGTAGAAACTCTTCTCTTCCGTACACTTCCAATTGTTAAACCGGAACCCGTCGAAGGTGGGACAAATAGCCCGCTCCGAGTTCATGAGGGAAGGAATGAGTGACGCCATGTGTGACGTATCGATGGTTGGAGGAGCTGGTGGTGTTTCTTGCTGCTGAGAAGAGGAGATCTCGCTGACAGAAGTAGAGTCGAAGAGCAGAGAGTCGTTTCTCAGAGTGAGGTTGTACGAGAGGAGCGCTGCTGTGCATTGCTCGTCCGACTGTCGTGTTGTGATCTGGGGGATGTTTGGGGTTTGTTGGAGATATAGTTTACTCGATTTCTGAAAATCTTAAATTAAATCGTGTTGAAACGTATTTTCAAAGCAGAGCAAGTTTTCAAATATCGTATATTGTAGAGTGAAAATGTAAACTGCAAGTAAATAAAAATCATGAACTATATCCATTCATTACCTGAATCAGAGGATCCACGTCGAAGCTAAGGTCGTACGTTGTGTTCCTGATGTTCGCAAGGTTTTTCTCAATTGTTCTTCCCTCACAAAGCGTTATTTTCTTTTTCTTCTTCTTATCTTTATCCTTTTTCTTGGCAGCATCTTCAATATCGTCTTCATCATCATCTGGGTAAAATTAGGTTATCAAAGTCACCATTTTGACCATGACAAGATTGAGAGATTTTGTTAACTTGAAACTACGAATGTTCGTCACTCAAACGAAACTCTTTTTTCAAACCTATTCTATATTGATGTGACCACTGACCAGTGTACGAAACGCACTATCTACCAACCTGCAGCCCCATTGTCTGTCTCTGCCGCGTTTCCCATCGTCCCTAACATCTGAAGTATGTCACCGTGTACCGCATCAACACGACCAGCGTAGATCTTAGCTCCTGCATCGATAGTACACCCGACAACCTAAACAGTGGGGAATGTTAAGGGATTGTTCACATATTACGTAATCAGCCGAGGGGGGGAGGGGGTTTCCAAATGATTACGTTTGATTACGAGGGGGGGGGGGTTTGGCCAATGATTACGTAATCAAAATATCTGAATTTTCATGAAAATTTCAAGGATTTTTATGAAAATTTCACGAATTTTCATTAAAATTTAAAGAATTTTCATGAAAATTTCAAGAATTTTTTATGAAAATTTTAAAGGATTTCTGAATTTTTATTAGCAAAAATTAACCATTTGCAGAAAAATTGTCAAAATTTCATAATTATGATTAAAACATGATCTACTCTAACTCAATATGGTTCAGAATGTATAGTTCCTTTAGTGCTTCCCATAAAGAAGGGATGTACTCCATTCGTTGAACTCTTCCAAATCACTTCAGTGCCTCTTTGTATTTAAGGTTTGCTGCTCTGTGCTTGATCAGAGGTTCGGAGGCCTTTCTTTCCCTAGAGCTCTAGAGTTGATGCCAGAGCAGGTCTTGGCATACATCCGCAGCTCCATTATCCAGGAATCAATCTTTTTGATGAAGGTGTAGGAAGCTGCAGTTGTCTGTGAAGTTGCCAGACTCTGATCTGGCACTTAGGGGCTAGGCACTAGGGCTGATCTGGATCTTGGGTTCTGTCGGCAGATGAGCAGGACACGGATACTGAACTTTGGTTCCATCGGTTTTGAAGGAGGTTGAGGTGGGACCAAGACGTTGATTTCTGGCTCTTTAGTGGAACTGGGAGCCTCAGGTGTAGAGGAGGAGGATGATCTGTTGGAGGTAAAGGAGGATGATGAGCAGATGAGGATGCCTTGGAGGAACAGAGGAAGAGGAGGAGGTGTCCATCTCATTGTCAGAGGAGTTGCCGTAGGCGAGATTTCCATAGGAAAAACTAAAAGAAGCTTTGAACTTTTGAATGTCATCTTCAGGTCGATGATGTTGATGATTGAATTGAAACACACAATACTGTTCTAATTTTTTGTCAGTTAATACAGTTTTTGGTGACGTCAAAAAAACTGAAGGAGGGGGGGTTGGGCAATGATTACGTAATATTTTCCGAAAAAGAGGGGGGGTTTGGCCATGATTACGTTTGATTACGGAGGGGGGGGGAGGGGGGTAAAAAATGCCCAAAAATTGATTACGTAATATGTGAACGATCCCTAATATCAATCTTATCTGCCTGTACAATGTACACTAAAGTGTACATGGTACAATGTATCAATGTACATCGTTCATTCAATACAAGGCATTGAATATTTCAGCGATAGCAGTACTCTTAAACGTAGCTGGTCTTTAACGACTCGGGTAAAAGTTTCTAGAACACTGCAATGAAATCTGGAGATGCTATAGATAGTGGTTAGAACTTTTCACATACAGGAACTTTCTCGCAATAATAGTTTCGAGATAACAAAAAAATTGACACATTCTTTGAAATAAATTTCCAGTCGAAGAAAAACGCGCCAAAAATATTAGACCTGATTGTAGAGTTCATGCGCGTTCCGCAAAGTGAACGTTTCTGATCACAAACAATGCGACCGCCCCATTCCAAATATAACCTCTTACTCTTTTTGCATTTTGACTGCCAAATTCCAAGGATAGTGGCACTGGAATCTGGATTACAGGCGAATTAACATGAAAAGATGCGAAATTTTCAATTTTTCTGGTTCTCATTTAGTTTGAACAATTATAATCTAGGACCTGCGACATTGAATCTTTTAGTCTAGAATTATTTAGTCTAGAATTGTTCAGACAAAATAAGAACCAGACAAAGTTACGAATTCAACATCTTTCCGGTACCTGAAAGTTATCACTCTTCTCCTGCAGAATGGTATCGATGTACTCCAACAAGTGCAGACCAAATGCGTTCTTAGCGTTGATCTTGTTCTCCGTGCTTAGCTTGATACAGTCAGTGTAGTGCTGCTGCAGTTGATCTAGGGATGGAATAGATGAAGGAATAAAGAAAGAGATAATTTGAGCATTCTAATTTCAAAGTAACATATTTGGGCTCCCAAATTTCAACAAAATACTCAAATCGCTTATGATACGCAATCAAAATTCCTGAGTCAGAGTCGAAATTCCTAAGTCAGAGCCATGCCCATACTTTAAAATGTATGTAATCACCATCTCACCTGCATTGAGTCGTGGTCCAGAAAGAGGTGTTAAGCCAGGTGTTTTCTTAGCTGATGTAGGGGAGGAAAGTACTGCTGGTGTTTTCTGGAAGCTCTGAAACAATCACAGATCACATTAAAGGAGGAAACTTATTTATATTCCAATTCCAGGCTAAAAGTTAAGTAGTTAAATAAATACTGAATACATAGACTGTTTTACATTCCTACACGCGAAAAAGAATTTCAGAATTCAGTTTTTGATGTCAATTTTAATTTTTAATAACTTCAGTTGGTAAATTCTGTACATCTGCAATCGCCAAGTCACGACCCTCTAAGGCAATACTTGTTCACGATGGCATTCTAACACAAACTTTCACTTTGGAGACCCTCAGAAGGCAAGACTCGTTCTCTACTGTATGGCATTCTTAAGCAGACTTCTGCCTTGGGGATTTGGGGAATGATTCAAGGAGCAACCCCAACGCGAAATGAAATAGAGAAATGAGGGAATGATGGAATGATCTGTCGTTCTCCGGGTGATAGCGAACCTCTCTGAGCTGCTAAAGACCTGATAACCTGACATGACGTGAGGCACGCTTAGGACATTTTCTGGATTTACTGCGGGAGTGAGGGGGTGCATGGTTGGGAATAAGATTAACTATCTTCGACTTCAATAACATTTCCCCATTCTGGACCCATTGTCGTCCTAACAATAATGGCCATCGCCCCCTCTAACAGTGCTGTTAGCATAATCAAATGAGAAGGATCAGCTATGAAGCTACTTTTTCAATATTTGAATTCATTTCAATAATCAGCTTGAGCTTGTGAATCTTTAATATTTAAAAGGAAAGAGGTAGTTATTATAACAACCGACCTCCACTGTCCCCAAACTCCTTAATGACTGAACTAAATGGTGTTGAAATGCCGCAATTTTTTCCTGTTCCCAATCGCGTTTTTGTTTTACAAAAAGGCATTGAGAAAAGGTTAGCAGAGATCGTGTTTTTTGGGGGTTGTGTGTATACTACCTTTACGCGTACGGTTAAATCTGAAATAGGTGGTGGGACCAAATTTGGTCGTATGTCGTCGTCGTATGTATGTCACTTTTTTGATCATTTTCAAGCATCCACATGGTCCTTTATAATATCAGTGTTCACTACGCCAGACACCCATTCTGGTTCATTCCAGGTTTCTCACCTGAGGACCCCTTTAGCTCTTGCAGGCAGCATCTCCTGCTTCACATGCCTGCTCCTCTGTTAGCGGATCCTCTCTTTTCACCTTACACTTTTGGCAGCGGACCTCATCAAGGCTATCAGACTGCCTTGCTCTCTGACAGAAGCCAACTGCTCCGGGTACTTTTCTGAGGACTGGGATCTCTTCTGCTCCGCGTTCAGACTGATTTCCTAGCATTTGAAGCATTCTTATCGCAAAAGCTGGAAGATATTCTGCAGTAATATCTATTTCTCGATCAATCTGGTACCCCTGTGGTAATAAAAGTAACAGGAACCCTTAACAGCTTCAGGAAAACCCCAGGAGAAATTTCAGGTTCCCCTCAGGAATCCTCAGGTTCTGCATATCACTCTAATACCGAGTGATAAGCAGCAAGCAATCGCCAATTTCTTCATGAAACTTTTGGCAACTCACAAGGCTGTGCAGCAGTTGGCAAGCAACAAAGCTGCTGGATCAGATGAAATCAGGAGCGTTAGGATTTCTAGATCGCGGAGGTGGATCAGAGATCCAGAGAAAATGGTTTTTTCTCGTTTGCTTTTAATAAGCTTTCACTGATATACTCCCTGAATTGGCATAACAATCTAGGTTGCATTTTACCGAATTCCACTTGATGGCACCCTGAAATATTTTCTTTCAGCCAGTACCGACTATGCGACTCTATTCTTATGGAAATTGTTCACAGGTTATGAACAACTGTCCAGGACAGATTAGCGGAAAAAGAGAAACTGAATCAACTTTTCTTGAACGCCTGGTACATTTTCAGCTATGAACCATTTAACGGAAATTGGCCACTGGAGCTGGTATTACTGGAAATTGACCATTAGAACAATGGGATTGGCTGGTACACTACGTATCAAGATCCCATCATAATTAACAGACATCAAGCATTTAATCACCCTCAGGTTTATTCCCCAGGTTTATTCCAGACGGGTACTGATTCATATCAGCCTTACTCACATAGCGGAATAGAAGCACTCGGCTTGCGAGTTTGCCAGTTCTAGGTCCTTATCCACTTCTTAAGGACCCAGAGCTGTCCCTCCCATTTCATTTGCGAGTTCATCATAACGTTTGAAAACCGGAATGGTAAACTCAGTTTAGTCATACTCTTTGGCAGACTTAAGTTTTACAGGGCAACCCCCACTTTTGTCATTTTGTGATACAAATAGGTCGTTTTGAGAGGAACAACCTGTTTATGGATCACTGGTGACCTTTAAGGTTAATTTGGAAAGTTCTGACATCCCACACAGGATTTATCCGGGAGGAATACAGAACAAATGGGTTTGGCCTGAGCGTTGGTCCCTGTCTGCTCTCCGAGAGTTTGCAGCGCTCCAGGTAGCAACTGACATTAGACTCCCGTGTCTAGTTGCAGTTCTATGATATAGGTAAGTATGATTATTGTTATACAGGAGTCCTTGGGGTCGAGCTAGCAGGAGTTTGCCTCTGGGGACCCGGCGACAGAGACACAGCACAGATGCTGTGACTAGAAACCGGTGACCGCAAAAGAAGAATATCACTCGCGCCAATATAGCTTGGTGTAGTGGCATACTGTACAATGTGTACTGCAGCTAGATTACAGTTATTCGGGTTCAATGCTCTGTTCATCCTAATGTTGAAACTTGGAAATTTATTCTTTTTAAAAATCTTCATCATTCTTCAATTTCATCAAGCTTTTTAATGACAAAAGGTGCATGAATGTCTTTCGATTTTCTTGGAACTTTCCATCAAATTTTGTCTTTTGATTGGGTTTCAATCAAATTATCATTTTTCTTTACGCAGGAGGCACTTATTGACAGAGAGCAATAGATTTCGATGATTCGATCAATGATGATTGACCTTAGCAATTTCGCTGAGGAAAGTAAGAGATGAAAATTTGTCCCAGTATCTCATAAATGTACGAAATCTGCATCTTCAATCTTGGCTATTAATCCTTCTTTTTATCTTTAAGTTGGCACAGGTGATCCTGAAATCACAAAGCTCGACGCCCTGGAAGAACATTGCATTTGGTTGAATATCTACTCAATAGTCGCCATGAGTATTGAGCAATCCTCGATCAAGTGAGCTCTGGCCTCTGACTGTGGTATCCGAGCAACATAACATCAAACTGCAGAAACTTTTAGGATAGAAAATAATGTGATTTCGTATGATACAATTATTTTCATCAATAGAAACGCTCCATAATGCGCAACGCTTGATATGGGTACGAGACGTCGCACAAAACTCAAAAGGAAACAACCAAGAATGAATGCATACGCGCGCAAACAGAACATGGCACGCAGTAAAATGCACGTGCGCGCAGTAAAATGCACGTGCGACTTGTGATCACGTTTTTTTTTTTTTTTTTTTTTAATTTAACTAGCCAAAGCTCGCCGGATACTCCCCTTTTGGGGTGTTTGGGCAATGGGCTTGGTTATGGAATACTCTCCTTGTATTGTCAAACGTCGTCTGGCCCCCGCGAGGGGGTCAGACAGCGTCGGACAATCTTTGTACTTTTGTACCCCCTTTTATTTCCCAATTTGTTTCTCCATTCCCCGTTGGTTTCCCCATATTGAAAAGCTTCTTAAGGGGGTTTCAACCCAAATTTTTGGAAAACGTTTCTGAGATAATGGTTGACCCAAGGTACACAGTCTTGGGCCAACTTTTTGGCCGGGTTTGGTACCCCCAGACCCACTGGCGCCGCCGTGGCGCCATGCCCCAAATATGGGCCTAAAATGGGCATATTTTTTTTCAAAAGCGACTTGGACGAGATCTGAGGTGTGCAATCGATAGATAATGGTCCCCTGAGTTACCATAAAAAATTTGAAGTCGATATCTCAAAAAATGGCCAGTTATGGCCGAAAAACGTATGCCATATATGGGCATACGCGCGTCAGCGCAAGCTTATTTTGGCCCATAACTTGCCCAAATATCAATATTTTTAGATGAAACCAACTTTATTCGATAGATGGCATTGGTTTATGTATTCTCTGCAAGTATGGGGTTGATTGCTACTAAAATGGCCATTTGGTCAAAAACCTCTAAAAACCACAAAATCGCCATTTTCTCGGTTTTGCGGTTTTGCAAAAATCGACTTTACATTTTCGCTACTCCTCGCCATTTTTTAATATTTTTTTTGAAATTTTCAAATCGCTTTGAAACTTAAGACTGCTTATGTTATTGATCGAAATTTTGGGTTAGGCACCCAAAAAAATTTTTGGTCCTCGGACCAAAAATTTTTTGATTTTTTGGTAAGGGCGAAATTAAGTTTCAAAGCGATTCTGAAAATTTCGTAAAAAAATATTAAAAATTTGGCGAGAGTAGCGAAAAATGTAAAGTCGATTTCTTGCAAACCAACCGAAAATGGCGATTTTGTGGTTTTTTAGAGGTTTTTGACCTCAAATGGCCATTTAGTAATTCAACCCCCTGTAGAGAATACATAAACCAATGATTATCTATCGAATAAAGTTGGTTTCATTCAAAAATATTGATATTTGGGCCAGAAAATAATTGGTTCTTTTTTTTTCTGCGCGCGTATGCCCATATATGGGCATACGTTTTTCGGCCATAACTCGGCCATTTTTGAGATATCGACTTCAAATTTTATGGTAATGAGGGGACCACATTATCTATCGATTGCACACCCTCAGATCTCGTCCAGGTCGCTTTTGAAAAATATGCCCATTTTAGGCCCATATTTGGGCATGGCGCCACGGCGGCGCCATTGGTCTGGGGGTACCAAACCCGGCCAAAAAGTTGGCCCACGTGAAACACCTTTTGGGTCAACCATTATCTCAGAAACGTGTTTTCCAAAAATTTAAGGAACCCCCCCCTTAATTTGGTTTCTATTGAAGAAACATTTTGATCCAAGAGTGTCTTCTATAACGATATGCTAGCGTCTTAGCGCCCATTGCATCTATATTATGTATTCCTACAGTTGTCGAAAATTCCGCCCCTTGCATCGGTTCCCTTCCCTTTTCTTTGCGTCTTGCGCCCATTGTGTTGAATTTTAGGAGTGTTATCCAATGCCGGAAAGGAGAGCCACTTACCTGGAGAGTCGCCACACTCTCAAGAGTGGCAGACAGTCTCTGATTACGGTGAAGCTGGAACAAGAATAAGGGTTCCTGGTCAAAGAGGAAGCTGTTAACATACCAATGCTAGCAAAAACATAAAAAGGCATTTATTAAGTGATAGTGATGTTCATGTTGAGAGTAAGGAGGGCCACATTTAACAACGAGGAGATTTATCACGACAGTGCACTAATTATAACAGAATGCCTTAAGTCCAAGACATAATCTAAGTAAACCTTCACTACTTCAATCTATTTCAAGATGGGCCGTGAACTTAGGGGAAATCTAGGGTATTATGAGAATTCTAGAAGAAATAGGTACTTGGCGTGGCTATAAAGTAGGAAGAACGGCATGCAAGAGCTCTAATCAATAACAGACGACCAAAACTGTGTTGATTTGTGTTTTTGTTTGTGTTTGTGTTTTTTTGTGTTTTTCACTGTATTTCCGGTATACTCGTTGAAACTGGTAGTCTTAGCAATCAGTGCGATTTTCTTTTTCGAGGCTTCATTTATCAACTGAGGTCGATGCTTCTATGATGTCTAAGAGAATCAATCTGGTCTTTCGTTGTATTTTGTTCCATTCCAAAGTTCCAAGACCGACCGTAGCATATTTTCTCAAGCTACTGTGGGTGCCCATTCGTCATTCATGTTCAGGCCCATCGATGGGGAGCCTACCAGTATAGTTTTCTGTCGTGTTGTTGTTATAATATTAAAATTTTATGTTTTCCGAATAATCTTCTGAATTAATTGGAAAATACTACCAATTTGACTTAGCTAGTTGATTGAAAAAGATAAGTAGGAAAAGCTTGTCAATGTTTAGAATATCAACGCCATTGCATCCCCTGCATATCATAATATCAAGAAGATGCTGAAAAACGCTATAAATGCCCAATATAGTTAATCAATGAAATACTGCGCCATTGCGCCCATCATGAGGAGTATCGGTACAGATTAATTCAGCAATGCTAGTTGAAGATAAAATGGCAAAACTAGTCGGGAAAAGGCCGTACCTGCATGTATATGTCCATCATAAGGAGTATTATGAATGACAGAGATATTCGAGATAAAATGCCTTACCAACCTACCCGTACGCCTATATTCAAGTTGAGTGGAAGATTATTAAAGCGATAATTAAACTTAGCAAGCCGAAAAGAAGTACTGCACCAATGTGCCCATCGTGAAGGGTATTCTTACGGTAAAGATAATAATAGTTGCCATAAGTAGTCATGTTATGATACTGAGTCAGTGCACCTAAAATGGTGATGATTTAAGTAAAAGATACTTTAAGCGTAGCGAGCCATGAGATACAGTGTAGCGTCGATGCGATAATCTTGAGGCTAAAGAATTATGACTGATTATAAAAAGAAACAGCTAGTAAAAATGCGCTTACACGCCCGTTGCGGGAGGATTGTACTGGATTAAAAGATTTTAACTATCCTGAGTCTTACACGTAAGAATAGCTTTGGCTGTTCGGACAAGAAAAATGAGTGAATAAACGATTTTACTGCCTGATGTAATGAATAATTTTTAGTCTATTAGCTTATTCCTAATATGTAAGATGAACTAGTGTGAATTAATGCACCCGTCATGAAAGTCTAATTAGTATATTATTGTAGAATATAAACAAAACGATTCGACAACTGATACTTCGGCACCTAGTGGCATAAAAGTGGATACTCTAAATGAAGTAGAAAACTGGTATGTTAACAGGAAAGCAGGAAGTGGTTGATTCGTTGCTACTCGTACTTGTCATCTGAAACCGTCCGCAAATTTGATTGTACACAGTAGTTTTAAAAGTGGTAAAATAACATAAAATATCTTAATCTAGCGCTGTAGTTGGAGGTTATTTAGGTTATAGCGTGCATGGCGTATGCTGCATGGTACGTACTCGATGAATCTCAAACTCTGCTAACCCTTCCCAAATTTATATATTCTGTACTGGGGGAAAATTGATTAAATCCCCCCTGGCAAGGACGGCCACCCCCCACCAGTAAGTGCGTACTAAGTAGATATTTAAAAATGATAAAAGAGAAAGAAATAAGATGAAAATAAGAGGTTAAAATGCGTTCAAAACACTCATCCTTTTCCTATTTGCTTTTCTTTAGTGGTCTCTCGGGATTCAAACCCATCATCTATTTTCCAAGGCTTGTCTTTGAACTTCTATATGTGTGACCAACACGAAATTCGTCTCAATCAAGCAACAAAAACAGCGTTTGATTTAAACACAAGGAAATAAATTAAAAGGTTAATAAAGAAGTCCGTTGGTAAGGGGTATTTTTTGGAGAGGGTGAGTAATTTTTTAAAAGAGTTACGGCCCTAAGATAGTGATACCTTAGTGGTAGAAATTATGATGTGTACTTCTTATGACGAATGAAATTATGATCGGTACTAATTATGATGAAAAAATTTTGGGAATGTAATTTCATTATTTTCTAACCATTTTACCCGGCCCTTTGAACCAAAATTGTCCGGAATCCTCCAGAATTTAATCAAAAATCATAAAATAAGCCTTGATGCCTGCTATTTTCCGACAAAATCATTTCTTTTATCATGATTTACATCCATAATTGTGCTAACTTTCAACGTCATGGTGATTGGGAAGTTAATGTTATGTGAATATCATGCCTGCACATCAACATATTGTTTTTCGACCGATGTTTTCTATGTTTTCATTTTTGATCAAATGGAAAATTTGGTCTTTCATAAGGTCTGGCAGTAAGGTAGCTTATTAGGAGGCTATGGCCTTGATTATTGGTATCAACTAAGTTGAGTGAAACTCCGTAATTTGTGGCAACTCCATGATATGATAGCACCACAATCTTTGATTTTTGAAGTTGTATTGAAGTTGTATTACAAAGATGTGAAAAGGGCCTTGGAGCCAACCATATTTTTTGGGCAAGATGGTCATCCTGGTTGTTTCAACATGTTTTCTAAAAGTCTAAATAATGGTCGAATTTTGAGAAAGTATAAATTATGATCTGTATAAATTATGATGTGTAGAATTTATGATGCGTAGTAATTATGATGATTTTGCGAAAATAATCATAATTAGTACACATCATAATTTCTACCACTAGTCGGAAGGGAAAAAGGAACGGTCTAGTTGCTGTCTATTTTAGAATGGAACTGGAAAAAGAATAGGAAATAATGATAAATGGAATAGAAAAACGGTGCTTAAATATGAAAATAATAGAAAATGGGTGGAATAGGATTAAATTGGCTAAGATATGGAGAGGCACGGAAAAGAACACGAATAATAAACACTGGTAAGTTAAATGCCATACACGTGTGATCAATTTGCTCCTATATAAACAATGTCAATGAATTTCGAAAGCAAATATAGTGCGGCTCAATTTTGGAGAGGGTGAGTAATTTTTAAAAGAGTTACGGCCCTAAGATAGTGATAGTCGGAAGGAAAAAGGAACGGTCTAGTTGCTGTCTATTTTAGAATGGAACTGGAAAAAGAATAGGAAATAATGATAAATGGAATAGAAAAACGGTGCTTAAATATGAAAATAATAGAAAATGGGTGGAATAGGATTAAATTGGCTAAGATATGGAGAGGCACGGAAAAGAACACGAATAATAAACACTGGTAAGTTAAATGCCATACACGTGTGATCAATTTGCTCCTATATAAACAATGTCAATGAATTTCGAAAGCAAATATAGTGCGCGGCTCAATTTTTGGAGAGGGTGAGTAATTTTTTAAAAAGAGTTACGGCCCTAAGATAGTGATAGTCGGAAGGAAAAAGGAACGGTCTAGTTGCTGTCTATTTTAGAATGGAACTGGAAAAAGAATAGGAATTAATGATAAATGGAATAGAAAAACGGTGCTTAAATATGAAAATAATAGAAAATGGGTGGAATAGGATTAAATTGGCTAAGATATGGAGAGGCACGGAAAAGATCACGAATAATAAACCGATCACGTACGACGTTTATTGTTTCATGGAATTAAAGCGCTCGCCGAGGTTACAGAAAAAGAGCACCATTATTGTTTTCAGTCTATACTCACGAATGGAATATAAAATTGATTCAATAATGTGATTATTGCGATGTGACTCTTGATAGATAAAGTTATAAAGCGTTTTATCGTCAACTCATCCTGTCAGTAAGCGAGACGGACAATGGTCGACGGCGTTTTTTTAATGACGGCGTGTTTTATACCAGCCCCGGGGAACAGGAAATTAAGCGCCAGCATACGGGAAGAACGGGCACAAGAAATGTTCCGGCAGGCGCAATTCTTGTTGTAGGATGGTAGATTTTTACCCGTTTAAAAAGTTGGAAAAAGCAAAAATTCGTTGATGTAAAAGCAGGAATCATTCGAAACCATCAGAACCCACCAAACTCGCCCGAACTCACCTGATTGAATTTAGCTTCGAAACCCACCCAGAAACATCCGAATTCCGAACCCAGGCCAAACTGAACCAACCAAACCCACCTGAACTTTGTTTCCCAAACCCTAACTCAGTTAGGGTTAGGATTATGGTGAGGGTAAGCTGGTTAGGGTTAAGGTGGGTTCGGTTGGAACCACCCGAAACCACCTGAACCCACCGGAAAAAAGCGGTGGTTTCGGATGGTTCTGAACAGGAAAACAAGGTTGTGGTATAAGTTTAATTCATAGGTTTTTAAAGACATAACGTACCTATGAATAAACATTTCATGTCACTCAATCTAAATTAACGAAACTACCAAAACATGGTACAGTGGTTAACTATTCTTATCAGTTATCAAAAACATAATCCGAATATTTATACAGTATCTAAAGAATCCATAGCAAAATAAAGGCTTGTGTCTTGTAAAGATTTGATAAACAGAGTGCACAATCATCTGTTACCTGAAGAGTAAGAGACTTCCTGTGTGCTTTCTTTTCCTCCTCATCCTCATTTATTGAGAGAAGGGAGTCATCAATTAACTCAGTTCCTGTAACAAGTGAACAAGTCAAAAATACTTCCTAATCTGGACATGTTTTGGACAGAGATAATTGTGAGTGGACATGATTATGGGCACTGAAAGCAGGAAACTTTCAAATTTGAGGAGTTTACTTTTGAATTCCTTAGAAGCTTAGGTGTGCAGTTGATTGAATCAGTAACTGTTTTTCTTCATGATGGAAACATTGCAATAAAGAAATTAGAAATTCAATGGCATGATTTAATGTGTACTAGCAAGAAGTCAGTTAAGTGTGGGATGAAAAGTTATTCAAAACTGGAAAATGGGGACTATAGAATGTGGGTGTGACAGCACCCGATGATGTCTGATGCAATATTTCTTCATCCGCCAATCCAATTCAAGGTGGATGGTGGTGGGTGATAAAATTGGGGGCATCATACGAATTTTATTATTTCAATCCAAGTGGCACGAATTTTATCTGGGCTATTTATTTCCCATGGCCATCCACCCATAATGCATGAATGTGAGGTGAATGTATAGTTCATTGGTCGATCGAATGGAATTGGTCAATCAATCAACTTCATTTGATTGACTGATGTATTTTAGAAAGAAAATCTTTGAGCAAGTAGGGTAACAAAAATAATATTGCTTATTTAAACACAACTCAAGTCATTTGGGACTCATAAAACACGTCAATTGTTCTAATGGAGATGAATGATAGACCAATTCCATTCAATTAACCGATGTACTATACATGCCCATGCCCCTATTAGTGTGCAGATCACTCAAAAAGGAGTAACTAACAATTGCACGCACGATTCTGTACACAAAAGTAATTTTCTGTTGTTCAGAGTTTTGTGCAAAATTTTTGGATATGTAAAGGTATCAAGCTATCCGTTTTGAGTGATATTCCACATAATATGTGTTACCCCTCAGATCACTGAGTATGCAAATTGGAATAATAATCATGTTTCAATAAAAATAAATACATGATTCATAAAACTATAATTTTACAGATACTAAATTTGTGCAGATTGAATATAAGCTGCATCATAGTATTACTATTTTTTTGAAGATTTACAATGCAAATTCAATCAAATATGTACCTCGCTTGGAGCCAACTTGAGGAGATAGTCCAATGGTCTTTCTTCTGCTTGGAGAAGCTTTAGGAGTACTGCATCTCAGTTGGGGATCTTTAAACATACCTATCTAGCACAAAAGTGAGTTTAGAAATTTAAATATGGTGTGTTAAAAAAGCTGGAAAATGCCTCCTTAAATTCCCAGTGGGGACTGGAAAATGAGCAATTGAACTGAAAATTTAAAAATCTTTCACTTCACTCTCGAAAATTTCGAATGATCTGAAAACTTCTTCAGAGGCATTCAACAGTTTTATTTTAAAATTGGCAGAGTTAATTCAATTCAATAATAATGTTTTACAGCACTGAAACTAGAATATATATTTTCTCTTGCTTTATATAAAAGAACCATTTAGATTTTAGATCATGCTGATTTCATGGTAAAAATGTGATTCAAATAGCTTTGAAAGTATTGAGACTGCAGGGAAATTACTGACTTACTGAGGGTAAGACAGCAGGTAGCGCAGTGGTTAAGGTGTCGTACTTTCAATCGAGAGATTGGTGGTTCAAGTGAAACAAGTAATCAAGTGAAACAAGTTATCAAATTTTTATCCCATTTTACAATCTATTATAAACCTAATTTTACACTCAGTTAACAATATACATAATGTACTGAATAACAAGAGTTTAAAATGACAAAATTTTTTGATTTATCCTATGATTAAAATAAAGGTGTTGAACCTTAACTTGGAAGTTTGTTTTGGAGTGTTTTCAGAAGGTCACATTTCACAATGAAGGCATAATTCCCAACATGTCAAGAATTGAAATTCTGGGGGAAAAGGAAACACACAGGCTGTTAAAGTCCCTCAAACCTCCAAACAAAATTGAAAAGTTTGCTTTTTGAACACCAACTGGTACTAAAAGTGGCAGTTGAATTTTGTGCTCAAGTTTTACTTATTTGCTATGTTGAGATTTGCCTTTTTCATTAAAAACTTTCCAGCTGATGCAGTAGTATCTTAGAATATGGAGAATTTGTTAAATGGTGCCAATTGGGCCGTGCCTATTGTGCTAAGGGTGAGAATTCTCACCTAAGCAGCCATACGGTTCACTCAGCCAAGCATACAGGAAACTGTGCGGGAGGGTTAAATGAGGAGCTGCCCATTGCAGCGAAGTCTCGGGCAACTAAAGTATGGATTACACTTCCATAACCATCACTGGCTTGATTACACTTGAATCCTTTGATTCCTGTCATTGGCTGTTACAGCTGTTGGAATAGAAGTAAAACCTTCAAAATAAAAGTAGCAGCAGACTTTTGCCATGCTCAACAATATGCATCCATCTTCATCTGGAATCTTCCTGTGGGAGGGAAGAGTTCAGACGTAGCCTGGATTGACAGAGGCCTCATAAATAAAGATGCACAGATTTCCTCAGTGGGCTTCAACTTTCTACATAAATTCCATCTTAGTAAAAAGGCCGGGGTCTGTTTAATGGACCAGGCCAGTGGCAGCCATGCTGAGCATGGAGACTATCCCTAGTACACTAGGTGAAGAGTGTGAACTCCTGGGCGGTTTTTTAGGCCATCCGACTGCCAGGAATATCCTGGGCTGAGAGCAGCCAGTCTGTCCAGGACCTCTCTGGATGGGCAAGCTGCCAACGCCTGTGGCATCAATCAGACTGCAAAGGAAGACAAGGCTTGCTTGCAGATTAGGTCAAAGATCTTCGAAGGTGGCTATGTACCACCTCTCTTCATCTAGATGGGTCACAGGGAGGCCTGACCCAGCCAGACTTGAGACTTAAATTATATTCCCATTAATTGGAAATAAACTAGGCTCAATGGGCAAAGCCCAGTTCCAGGATACTGCCTGGAAAAGAAGGAAGGAACTATTTACATTGTCATAAATGTTGCTGTTGTTGTATTTGTTGTTGTTGTTGTTTTGGGCAGGGCATGGGTCCTTTAACTATCCTTTGACATTTCATTTGATTGGCTTTCGACTGATAGGCTTGGGAAGTGCAAGGGTATATAAAATGGTTAAATTATATTCTGATAACAGAAAACTGAAAACATGTTATAGAGCTCAACTTGAGGCAAAAATATCAAAGGAAATTGAACATTTATCATTTTAAGCCATTTAACTCTAAAAGCAGTGTGATAAATTCCATCAAAAGTACACAATTTTGCACATCTTTATTGAGGCCAAGTAAACAAAATTTGATCAAGTAAACAAAATTTACTTGAATTCTTGGCAATGTACAGTCCTGACAGGCCATACAGTCCTAAACTACCACCTTAAGAAAGTGAATCCTGCTGTCCCTGCAACCAGTCCTCTCTACAAAAGCAAATATGAAATGGTATCGCACATCCTGGGGAAATGCCCCTCCCTAGGCAGTATTAGGGCTGAGTACATCGGCACCTACTACTGTGCAGGTACCTACCGCCATTGTGGACAGGTTCACTCAACAGGATCCTCAGCTACGCCCACACATCATTCGTTCAATTGGAGTTGATCAATCGACCAATTCCATTCGATTGACCGACGAATGTTACAGGCACCTTATGATTGAAAAAAAAATCTCCGAAGAGAACGAAATAGTATAAATATATTCTGAGAAAGCACTAGAGGTGCATCACCAATAGTGTATCACAATTTCACAAAGCATCATCAATATAATTCATGTTTAAAAAGTAAAATAAAAATATATTATAAGTCCTGAACATTACAAATTAACCAAGTGTTAAAAAAACAATCCCTGTCATTAAAAATGCCCCAATAAGGAATGAAAAGGCCAAAAACGGTCAGATTCACATGAACATACGGACAAGAAAAATGTTACCATTGGTGAATCATGCAAAAAAAATAGCTGTGTCTACAGCCCACTGTATGAAAAGAAAAAACAATATGTATGAACTTTCATTAAAAGAACAGCTGGCACCATAAAACTTGAAAGTTCAAAAGATATTCATAATTCCATAATGACCAATGATTCTTGTTGGCTGACACTAGATCCAATTTCAGCTAATACTCTGCTTTAGGTATGAGATTGAGGTCCAGTGTCTCCATTTCTGCTGCTATGGCTCTTGGTTTACCCCTATAACCTCGCAGTGAAATGACACATGTCTTAAGAAGGTCAAATCTTAAGCGGCGTCTCACAAAGGCAACCGTATCACTGTATGATTGTCCTGATTTATTACTGAGTTTCACAGCCAGGTGCTTCAGAAACCTTGCTGCCTCGTTGCCCATCCCACCAGTTGTGCTGAAAACTAGTGGTGTGAATGTAGCCTTTTCAACCTGAATCACTCTATCATTGTATTTGTTCTTCTTCTCAGTCTCATGTCTCCTATACATCTGGAATAGGCTTGTGTTGATTTGAATAAATAAATATAAATATAAAAAATTTGCCTTGCAGCCACACAACTCAATTTCCAAATCCTCAACACACTCCAGTGAGAATATATCCTATTCATAATACATCATAGATTTACACTATTTTGGGTAGCCAGACGTTGCCTGCCGACTCTGCGAGTCGGGGCGCGCGCGCTTCGCGCGCGCGAGGGGGCCAGGCAACGCCTGGCAAATTTTGGGTACTTCAGTTTTAATTTTGACAATTTTTCTGGAAAAGGTCAATTTTTGGTTGGGTACAGGTAAAATTCCAAATCGTTCAAAATTTTCATAAAAATTAATATATTTTGATTACCTAATCATCTGCCAAAGATTTTTCATTTAAAACACATCAGTCGATCAAATGAAGTTGATCGATCAACCAATTCCATTCGATCAACTGCTGTTCTATGCATGCACCTATACTCCATGTTACATTGTTACGGAACTTTGTTTTGCAAGCGCGAACAAACAGGGACTCGTAGCATGTGTTTGCCAGACGTTGTAGTTGTTTCATGTTTGCCCTATATTTTTTCAAAATTTGTTCAAATTAGAGTCTGGGCGCGCGCGCGGAGCTGAGGGGCCAGGTTGTTGTGCACAGTAACGTGACTGGCAAGCATGTGCCATATTGTTAAAGGAAAATGTGCTATAATTACCCTATAATTACCCTATAATTATTGCTGAAAAATCGTTTGGATCACTCATTTTAGGGCAAGCATGAAAATGAACGTTCCAGCTAGAATTTAATTTATTTATTTTCGATTCTCATTAATTTCTTTCTGATTTCTATCATTCCGTATATCGGTACTCACGTGCGCGACAATTGATCATTTATTTGTTTTCGCGTCTTACGTATTCTACAGAGAATTGTGGGACCACGTAATTTGCCACTTTTCTGTGATGTTTTCTATACGCTAAATCAAGACATTCTTTTTCAAAATCAAGACATTAAATCAAGACATATTAAGCGAAAACAATAAAACTTTGTAGTCAGTGATACATAAAAAGATCAACAATAAGATATTTAAATGTAAATAAATTAAGTATCATAAATGAGGATGTCTGAAAAATTCGGATTTTGGTTAATTATATGAAGTTTCACATCACAAGCATGGTATTGTATCAAATTAAGAAGTATACTATTTTGTCGATCACTTGGCTAACCTAATGACAGAATCTTTAATTTAAATACGCACCTGAGAAGGGTCAAATAAAAACAATAACATCAAACAATTTTCCGGCATCATATTACCTTATTCGCTTTCATTTAACAGTTAAGTATTTTAAATTTTTGTTCAATGTGTTCTGAATAGTGAAATCAGACCATAAAAACATGGCCTAGAAGATGTAGAATTCGCCATACCTACAGCGGAGCACCTGACAAATATCAAAAAGCAAGCCAGATGACCCACTCAAAATTCTTCGTTAACACTGAAAATTTGCAATTCAGTCTGGTAGAGACCCCTGTGCTGGAATATGTTGAAATTTTGACATGTTTGGTCATTTTTTTTCATTTTATGCCTGTAGTGACAATCATTTCCGAACGCCCTTATACATTTAATTTCATCGTTATACCGGGTTTGGCTCTGTTGACGCAATTAAATGAGTATATTAACGAGTTATTTTTGAGCATAAATTCCTTGATTGGCAACCGTTCGAAAAAATGACCAGGGGGCCTGTTCAATGGGCTGGTTAAAAAATGATGGCTAAATTAAGGCTAAAATAGTAGTTGATTTCCACTAATAGAAATAAATAAACCCGTAAAAATAGAATCATAAAATCAAAATGAAAGTTGGCTTAACAATAATCCCCTATCCTCCAAATCTCTTTTCACCTTTGAACTTTTAATACCTCCCACTTTCTCAAACAATCTGTCAATGAGTCTAGCTGTGTGTGGGTCAACTGTGGGACAAACCCTCTGAGAAAAACACAGCGAAAGCACGTGTCTCCTGGTAAGGATTTTATAGTCTGTCTCATCCCTCACGGCGTGAACCAGAGTTTCTAGCAACCAGTTCTCCTCCTGTCGGTAGTGCTGGCCGGAACTGCAGAACATGACGTAGAACATTGGCACATCGCCAAAGTCGAATACCGGCCGCTGGAGCAGGAAGTGACAGACGGTGGGGTAGGTGTGTTTGTGTGGCGTGAAGAGCGTGTGAAGGAGCACGCCCAGGAAGTACATTGACAAGTGAGGGCAGCCGCTCGTTATCTGTCAAGATGGAGTCTCTCAACATCTGCAGGAGGTACGAACACATGGACTTCTCCTTAAACTTCTCCTCCTCTACCTTGAGCGATAGTTTGTACACACACTCGTACGCAGCTCGTCGTATTACGTCACTCTGACTGCTGAGGGCGAGGCAGGACGACCCTGGAGATGGGGTTGGATAGGATGATCCGAGCATCAACCTCACACTTACTCAGGATGTGGAGCAGCAGAGACAGCAAGTACTCGACATCGTAACACGGCACTTCCGAGGAGAGGTCCTCAACTTCACAGCTGAGCGGGAAGTTATTGATCAGATTCGTCATGAGTTCGGTACTCAGATTCTCAAGGATTTTAATGCAGTGTTCGTTGTAAAACGTTATGTTTTTGATGTTCTTCAGTTCGTCCACATACACGCCAAAAGCAAAGGGGTACTGGGAGGTTACGCCACTCGACTCGAAGTGTTTGAGGATCTTTGCGATGTGCTGGTCTGACGTGCTCGAGGTTATCTGATAAGCTGTTTGGAAGAGAAGATGTTGTGTCTTGGTCAAAGTCTCAGACGGAACTTTCTTGCTTTCCAATAGAAATGAAATTAGTTTGGTTATTTTCTCCTTTTCAAGCGAGTTAGCTTCTGACACAAGTGTCTTCTGAACATTAGATTCAGCGAGAACTTTTGCATATAACTTTTCAAGATAATCACCTTTGAGGATGTCGCCAAATGTTGAAAGGAGAAGAGCTAGCATTTCTATCTTCTCAAAGTTTCCATCGACTTTAATGTCCCGAAGTAATCCAATGAGAAACACATCAATTTGCTTCCTCACAAAGGTAGGCAAGTTATCTTCATACAGTGACACGTACCGGGTCATGAAGCTTGTAAAAAGTTCCAAATCACCGCTTTCAACAAAAATCAAGAAAACATCCTTCAGGATCTTCTTGCTCTTAAAACACCCCGAAGACTCTGCAGCACTTAGGAAGTTTCGTGAAACAAAGAACTCGGCACACTTGAGGTCAATGGCTTCCTCCACGAATTCCAGGAAATTGTTCGTATCATGGGAAAACACAACCCTGGGAAGGAGTTTAGGCAAAAGAGAATGAGAGATTTCAGTTTTCCTCTCCAATAAAATTCCCATTTCCTCATCATCGGTCAAATCTTCCTCCTTATAGCGTTCTGTGACATACTGGGCAGCGGACAGAGTGAAATGCCTCAGCACTCCTTCCTCGAGTTCTGAGCTCACTGAATCAACCAACTTCCGGCAGGGTTTTCCAGTGAGGCTTTCCTCCAGAAGGAGGAGCCACTTGAACCCGGCTGTCAACGCACCACGCCTGCTGCCCTCACAATGGGAATTCAATCCACTGATATCTGAGGGACATTGCTCCTTCATCAACTCTGCATGCAGTTGAAACTGCTGGCTCCGAGGAATGTGCTGGATGAACTCAGCAGGCAAGTCACTATTATGCACGTCATCGATGAAGAGAAGGGTCCATGAGATGAGATACTTGTCAATGTGGTCGGGATACTCCCCTAGCAAGGACAAGAGGTGGTACAAACCAAAGTAGATGCTCTTAACTGGAGTAAAGCGGTGGCACCTGCTGAACTCTGCAATTGTTGCCATGTGAGGCTTGATAGTTTCAAGGAAATAATCATCGCCCCGGTACATAGGATCTTCAGTGATCACCACCTTGTTAACAACACTGACTACAAGCACATCGTCAATCCATTCTCTGAGAATTATACAACGCAATCCCTCTAAGACGGTAAACTTATACTCTCTCTCCAGTAACGTGATAACAATTTCATTGAGAGTCGAGGTGACATTTCTGTATTCTTCAGGGCTGCTCTTCATGGCAGATATGGTATTTTCATCAAGTATTCGGAGGAATTCAAAAAATCGGCAAGTAAACATGCCTGCCATGGCATTTGTCGGATGGTACAAGGATGCCATGTGTTCGAACATGAGGAAATACTTTTCCAAAGCCACAATATCACCCCTTACTTCATAATCATCTTGGCCAATGTCCATGAAGAAGTCTGTGTCATCAAATAAAAAAGCTCCCAGCAAAGGAACTGGACAGTCAGGGTCCAGGACATGATTTCCATCGTATTGAAAGATATCACGGGGTTCATAGTAGCGATAGCATGCCCTCAGTAAACGAGATAATACAAAATCATCTTGGTGGAGCTCTGGTTTTCTGAAAATTATTCGCTCATCTTCACACCCACTGGAAATGAATGATTGTAGAAAAGCACACGTATCGTTGTTATGCAAACTAATAAGAAGATTCTCAACCAGGGTAACACGTTCGAAAGGACGTATCGGTTCAGGTAAAAAGCTCGAGAAATCGTCAAAGGTTATCGAAGATATGACTGATATCAATCTCTTAATTTGCCGCGTGGAATCACCTCCAACATAAACACTTGCGTGCAGGATGCCTTCCCAGAGCCGACGTGGCTTATCAGATGCATGTTCGTTGCTAGGTCTCACAATAGTCTTACACAACGAAACACCCTTACGTTTCACATAATCCAACAATGCAGAAGGACACAGTTCAAGCAGCAAGCTTATACCGTCATCTGATAGCCTCTCATCCTCATCCACTTCTAACAGGGGATCAAGCTTAATGTGACTCAGACAAAACTTGTCTATTTTCAGGTACGAGCACGCTAGTTTGGCATCGAGAATACCAGCGTTATGAAGGGCTGACACATCAATGAGATTGTAGATAGCGTAGTCTCTTAGCTTTGGTCTTTCTGTTAGTGAGCAAACTGCAGTGGCTGCGGTTTCTGATAGAAGTAACAACGACTCGTATATTACCTCTGTTCTTCCTTTCTTCAGCTGTTTCTCTAAAACGTCACAGATAGACTTAGGAGCAAGGAAGTCAACTATTTGTCGGTCAGTGATGTCGGCAGGTATTTTAGAAAGTATCCTGGGAATGTCCCTAGCCCTGAGAATCCTAAGTTCCCGTTCAGTGAAAGGTTTTCCAGAGTTTTCCTTGATCAGAGTGGTGCTAACCTCGGGGCACAATGCAATGATGTGAAACAGGAAATCTTCATATCCCGAACTTGTAACATTGGAATGCTTGATGAAACTGAGTAGGATGGGGTTTCTCGAGGTTTCTGTGAACAGATCAGCTGGGGCACAGTCAAAGAGAACCCCACATTTCTTCTCGAATAGTGCTCTAAAGAAATCACCGGTAAGAGTCTGTAATTCCGTCTTATCATCATTCCAAAACTGAGATATCTTAACGAGAACAGGTACAGCAAAGAACTGACATTTTAACTTCTTTGGTATTTTGTTGCTATCCAGGACATGTTCAATGAGGACTTTGAGAAGTTCCATCTTCAAACCCCACGGCACTCCTGTTGAGGAGCTGGGTCATGTTCTTGAGCACGTTCCTCATCCCCATGAACCTGACCTTGAGCTCCACCACTGGTACACACAGGAAGGACAGCATGAAGCGGACTGCCTGCTCGTGTACCGGTCCTGGGTTGGCTAGCATCTGCTTCAGAGCAGCATTCCCGAAGTTGAAGTCGTCCAGGAGAGCCCTGGTCACGGAGCCCTCCAGACAGTTGAGGAGCGTGAGGAACTCCAGACAGTGGCGTCTGGAGGGGGTGGAGCTGTACTTGCTGAGGCAGGAGTAGACGGAATGGAGCCGTTCCTTGAGCACCCTCCTGGACACTGCCACAGTCTGAGTGAGGAAGAGAGGGTGGGAGCTGAGCACAGTGCGGAGCAGGGTGGCTAGCAGGTGGAAACACGCCCCTGAGTGGGCGTGGAGTCCGGGGCCCTTGTCCCACCAGAGGAACATCTCAGTGAGGTTAGGGGAGAGAGTGAGGAGGTGAGGGGTGTGGGCGGGTACCAGACTTAGGAGATGCAGCACTGGCTGAGTGTCGCTCCCACCACTGCGTCTCAAGTCTTGCAGGGCTTTGCTCACAGCAGAGGAGGCTGTAGTGGGAGGAGGGCCTTCAGAGGGGGCTTCTGAGGTCTGGTCCTGTGTCATATCGAGACCTGAATAGCAGTCGTGTCAAAATATAATGATGAGATTGAGAGTTGAGAAATTACCTAGTGTGCCAAACAGTTGAATTACAAATTATGGAAGAATATCAATATTTCACGAAACAATCGATTCATACAAGAGGTATCGGTTCAAATTGATCAATAATTAGCTTGAATAAGTTTTAAGTAATATGCAAATTGTAAAACAGTTACAGGGAGAATGCTGCGTAAAACGTAATTACTTAACACTTCAATAATCATAAACGTTTACCTAATGATAATCCAGTAATCCACAAATCATGGAAATTTTGAACTTTCTAACTTTTGAAGATATGTATAATATTCACATGGTTATATTTGATTAATTAAAAGTAGAAATGTTATTCATAACGTTATTTATTAATAAATGTTTAAAAATCTACAAACAGGCATAATCTATAATATCGATATGATCAATGTAAAGTATGGGTATAATCATGAACATACCTATTGTTTACTAAGTTGGAAATAAACATACAAGTTGTAATACATATTTTACCTTGCGAGAGATATTCATACGGCGCTAAATTTGTTTTTTTTGTTGGAAAAAGTCCCCTTTTTTCGAACTACCAAAATTCCACCTATCACAGTGACTATGTTTAAATCACGTACTCAGTCTTGGAAGGTAAACTCGAAAAAATCCCATATTTTTGCTTTAATACCGCAATTATAGCCCATATAAATATCACTCTTCAGGTAGCTATAAAAGTATAAAGGATATCTTTAACTTCTAAATCCACAGTCCAGGGAAAACCTTCAACAACCAAACGAAAAATAACAAGGTTCATGATTTGACAGTACTCACACAGCAGCCAACACAAGCCAAGAGGTGTTTAGAAGGATCCTTCATCCTGTAGCCCACAAAAAATCTAAATGCGATTGGAAAGAATTCTATATGGTACGTGGTTATTCTTTAATAGTTTAAGACTTAAATTCTAACTTATAAATCACTGAAGCACAGTCTTAATTAAACACATGAGTCACAACAAAACTATGAAAAAATTTGAAATAATATGCAATACTGCTATTACTGTGAAGATTCAAGAATGTCTAGCACTTCTTCTCTTGATAAAATGGCAGGCTCTTTATTTCTTTTCCTCCTTCTTCTCCCCTTCCTCAGCCTTCTTAGCAGCTGCAGCTTCCTGCTTTTTCCGCATCACCTGAACACACATCTTGATTTAGTGGATCATGCAGGGGCAAACATTGCAACCTGGAAACGGAAGCACTGGGATTTTACAGCGAAACACAGAGCACAGGGTTATTCAAAAGTATTTGCCCCTTTCACTTTTCCGATAGTTCGAAAAATACAGCAGATATTTCGTTTCTCTCAAAAAATTTCTGTAAATATAACCAGTGAATGGTGGGTTCTGTGATTTTTAGGTTGCTATGACTTCCATAGCAACCTCACGAGTTTCGATAGCAACTGACCAAACAAACAAACAAAAAATTAGAATTAAGAATGAAGCCGACACTGTAACATGCTGCCAATCAAATCATTCCATTAATTCGTGACGAAACTGTTAATTATAGCCCGGCGCCGTGTATGTACGTGGATATACTGGGGATATACTGTTAAATCAGTATCACGCGCAAACAAATTGCGGTTTTGTGGAAATATCAGACACCGATCTCAAAAGTGGCGACACCTCAGTTACAGAGCAGCAGCGTAACCTACAGCTCTACAGTTACCATGACAATGTTAACCTTACCTCAGCATCCCTTTCCTGTCTCTGTGTGTGGTTTAGACCTTTGTTACCTTCTTGATCCTTGGAACCTGCGATGCAAACGAGTTTCATTGTTTCAACTTTCTGAAAATTTTAGCAATATAGGCAGTAGGCACCAGTATAGGTGGCAATTGTAAATGGTGATGCTATGAGACGATATTTGACAATCTTGAAAGGAATTATAAATCACTATTTGAGTGCTCATTCATGATAATGGACATAATATAAACCAAACCTTTCTTCTTGGAGCCATTCTTCTTGGCAGCCTTCTCCCGAGCCAGATCACGCTGGTTACCTCGTGCCATGATCAGACCTACCTGTCACTATACAATCAGTTACTAATGCGTGAAATTTTACATCTAAATTTAGTATATAAGATGTTTATCAGAAACTGTGTCCGAGAATAATGAATTAAAAGATGAAAATGCAAAAAACTATTCTTGGTAATTTACGTAAAGATACTTTAAATATCTTGATCATAAAAGTGTTCAATGTAACATTTCAATGTGTTCAATGTAAGTCCCTGAAAACAATACGTAAAACGATACCTGCTTTTAATTTTTTATATTTTCAAATTTCAATAATATTTCAAAGTGACAATACATTAACATTCGATAGGTACATCAGGTATACAATCAAAATAGCATCATAGCATAACAACTTCAACAATCGATTTGTAAATTTTTTGCTCTACTATAAAATTAAAAACATTTTTGAATAATCCAAATTTTCTCTTGACATCGTAAAGATTTCTCAAACTCAGGACGAAGTTCATCAGTCTTTTTTGCCATTCATATTTGAACTCATAATTAATCACATTAAACTTGATAAGTCTGATCTCTGAGGGCACAACTCATTAACACTGTACACGCCAATAATGAAATGACACATGCAAAAACAGATTGGGTTAGTGGGTTACTGTAAGGTTAAATTCCATCTTTTTCATCTCATGAAAGTAATTGCAATGTAGCAGGTGACCAGAAGAAGAACAATGACACAGAGTACTCTCTTGAAAAACCACATCAGTGTAGCTTTACTCTCCTCAGATTGTGTCACCTCTTTTATGAGTTCATTGTTCATAGCAAACACCTCCTTCTTTATGCTTATTATTCTGTCTTTCTGTTCTCTGCTAAGCTCCAATTCATTAATTCTCTGGTTGTACATCTTCTTTGCTGAACTGGTGCTGAATCCTTCAGGCCAGTCTAAAGCCTGAGAATGTAATCTTGCAATTCATTTAATAAAGAAGCCCAAAGAATATACAAAATTCTACAGATGATTTTCAAATGAACCTTACTTGAAGTTTGAAATTCAAAAGAATACATATGATACTGATCTAGATTTGATTTGAATTTGAATTAATACCAATGTCAGGAACAACTAATGTAAATTTTATGAAAACTACTGGCTTACTGGGATCTAATCAACAAACCTTGACACCTAAGGGATATCTTTCTTTTAGCCCTAACACCCTCACTATAATAGGTCTCAACAGATTTCCACCTGGGAATAAATAGGAAATGAATACAATAACTAATGCAAAACTTAAACCAAAAATAGTGCTTGATCTTGAAATATCTAATAATATTGCATAATTTATGATTTCAGACTTATAATTCAAGGTTAAAATACAGTTTTTAGGGATTCTAGATTTCATAAATCCAGTATTTACACATTCCTAAAAGCAAAATTGAAATATCTGAAATGGTCCTTGGTACAATTTTAATTCCATAAATATCCTTTAAATATCCTTTTACCCATAATGCAGTCAAAAATAATCCAACCTGCCAGGATAGCAAGTTGCATGGTCTGCACATAACCAATGAGGTTCACAGGATCCTCCAATGTGTGGGATTCTAAGTTCTGCTTGTACTTCTCAAGTGCTGGCGAGATCTCAGTGGGCATACCCTCTGGATAGTAATAGAGAACATCATCTTCAAACTCTGCAATAATTAAGTGAAATTAGAATTTGAATATAGGTAAATGGCCGTACTGACATGACATCAGAAATATTGGCTTCACATTTCCAATACAAAAAATCTTATGAATGATAGAAGTTGGACAATTTTTTAGTCATTTGGTAAAGTTCATCTATACCATTTGCTCGAAAGAGAGTAGGGAAGTAGATCATCTGCAATGAAGGGCAATCATGCCTCAAGTCCTCTAATTTATCTTCAATGAGAGAATAAACATGGAAAAAGCGATACACAGCCATTCTGTACACATTTTGATCTGAAATCAAATTCAAATTCAAACCTTATGATCAAAAGGTTATAATATGATTGGAATGTTGAACCCTGATTTTTAAATTTTTGGGCAAATACCAATATCAAATAAGTTCTGATTCTGTATTTGAGTACCCAGAAGTCTGCCATAGGTCATAGAAGTAATATAATAAACATATTATTATAGCAGTATTGCTTGGGAATTAATATGACAGACCACAAAAAGATTTTTGTGGGCTGAATCATATTTTAAGAGAAAGAAATTGCATGTGAATCTGCAGTTTTATTTGTTACTGCCTGATTCTTACTGAAAACTCATAAGATTAACTGTAATTTCAATGATATGATATTGATCATATAATCATACTGACCAGCAAGTGCAAAGCTTAATACAGAGTTGAAAAGCTTGTCAGATGAAGTGTGAACATCTTTGGTTTGAGTCTTAAGTTCTTCAGAGAAATCCATAGTCAAGAATCACAATTCAACAGTCCATTTGTATTTATTTTCATTCACTTCATGTATACTACATGCATGAAACAGATCTAGTTAATCTGACAGATTTCTAGATTTTAAAGAGAGAAAAATGTTGTATGGAAGTTACAAAATAAGAACATGATTCAAAACAACATGAGAATTTTCAACTGAAATCATTTGTCCATTCCAATGATCAGTCACTTTAAGGCAATTGCTAGGACCACTGAAATAGCCAGAGGATATGTATACACTATACATTGCATACCCTAGAAAATTCTCTAGCATAGCCTCAAATTTTGGAAAAATATCTGATCATAGCTGATTAGGTTTAATTTTATCCTGAAAATATTTTGCATACCTTGATCTCAAACCCTGGCTACATTCCTGGGGACTTCACACAGTTGACATGATTTTTGGATTTTGTCTGGACCAAATGAAACTTTGGATTCCAATTCCCTGCAATAGAAAAGACAGATAATGAACTTTATTTCTTTGTTAAGATTGGAGCTTCTGAAACTAGCGTGTAAATTTATTCTTCAGTTGCAAAAGTGTTTTAGGCTTTCTTTGTCAGACGCGACGTTGTCTGACCCCTACGCCTTCGGCGGGCGCGCGCGCGAAGCGCGCGCGTCCGCCGAAGGTCTGACAACGTCTGACAAGGCTTTCTTCCCTTTTATTCCCTTTTTACAACGTTTAAATTTTTTACCACCCTACCTCATCAAAAGCGAAAGTAAAACAGCCCAAGTTTAGAAAGTTTCACATTTTTGAGAAAACTGCTTTTGTATTGTCTGACGTCGTCAGACCCATTATTTAAAATTTTAAATTTATTTAAAATAAGACTCTGCGAGTCGTGGCGCGCGCGCTTCGCGCGCGCGAGGGGGTCAGGCAACGCCTGACAACTTTTGTATATATCTCGAGTTGGGGGACAACAATAAAAATTAAATTAAAATTTTTGAACTCAGTATGCTGAAGTTCTTACTCCATGTTATGGAGCCTTATTTTGCGCGCGCGGAGCGCGCCTCTTCAGAGAAGACTTTCTACGAAAAGTGCGCGCGCGCGCGCAAACAAACAGGGACACGTAACATGTGGTAATGAAGTTCATCTCACCAGATGATTATGTGCTTTGCCATTTGCACTCCTTTTGAGGAGTGAAACGACGGCGCGCGCTCTAGCCAGACGTTGCCTGCCCCATATTTTTTCTGACAACGTCTGACAAGGCTTTCTTCCCTTTTATTCCCTTTTTACAACGTTTAAATTTTTTACCACCCTACCTCATCAAAAGCGAAAGTAAAACAGCCCAAGTTTAGAAAGTTTCACATTTTGAGAAAACTGCTTTTGTATGTCTGGTGTGAGCAGGCTACTTTTTTATAAAAAATTTATAAAATTTTTATAAAAATTTTTGAGCCTCTTCGTCGGCGAAAGTGTCATACAGAGTAGCACATATCACCAATGGTGCCATTGGTGCCAATGGTGCCACTAAATGGCACCAATGGATCTCCATTGGTACCAATGGTGATTGATGAAATGGCACCAATGGTGCACCCTATCTCCATTGGTACCATTGGCGATCACCATTGGTACCATTGGCGATCTGTGGATACCAATGGTACCATTTAAATGGTGCAATGGCGCCATTAAACGACTCTTAAGTCGAGATCACCATTGGAGAGGTAGAATCACCAATTTGTCTCGCATCATCGTATACAGTAGAGTACTAACTCGGGCTGTCTCGCATCATCGTATACAGTGAGTACTAACACGGGCTGTCTCGCATCATCGACAGTGAGTACTAACACGGGCTGTCTCATCATCGTATACAGTGAGTACTAACACGCGGGGCTGTCTCGCATCATCGATCATACAGTGAGTACTAACACGGGGCTGTCTCGCATCATCGTATACAGTGAGTACTAACACGGGGCTGTCTCGCATCATCGTATACAGTGAGTACTAACACGGGGCTGTCTCGCATCATCGTATACAGTGAGTACTAACACGGGGCTGTCTCGCATCATCGTATACAGTGAGTACTAACACGGGGCTGTCTCGCATCATCGTATACAGTGAGTACTAACACAATGTCACGATCAATGTACAGAGTACTTACTCGGGCTGTCACATCAATATATACAGAGTAATTTCAATTTTTCTTATATAATTTCAAAATCTTAATGTCATTTGTATTTAAATTCTTCTGTAAAGGTCCTGAAAATACTAGAAAATGATACATTTGGCCGACACATTTGGTTTATAGATAAGGCCATACAATATTCCCCACAAGTATTAGAATGAAACCCTGTAGAACTCTGTTTTGGAACTCAACTTTTTTATCTAAACATATTTTCTTTAGATAATTACTATAATCACTTGGAAATGACTGGTTATCATAAAATCGTCCAAACGAGTCAAAATAATATGCATTATTGCCCTTCACTACAAGAGCAGTCCAATGGCTTCCTGGTAGCGATTTATTATCACAATTTATGATAAAAGAATACTCATTCTGTGTTACATTAGGAATTTCATCTGAAGCGAACGCCCCTTGAAATTATCCACATTTTTTAACAATTCGTCAATTTGATCTGTACTCAGCGCAATAACTTTCATAGTACGCGCACACTTCTATCGGAATTAATTTCAATTATTCTATCATAATAAGCATACACGAGTAAGATTAGACCTTCTTCAGCTGCCTGCTCAAATTCAATGTCCAACTTCACTTCACCAGTGTGGTTAAGGTTGAGATGGTGTCTATTGGCTGTTCTATCAGCAGTCAAATCCACAGCAACTAAGGGGTGGATATCGTAATTTTTAGGGTCAATTAAACAGCCTCCGTCAGTTTTATACCCAATTGTTTGATAAAATGCGTCAAATTTCATGGTTTTCCCCTCCAGATGAGATGGAAAATAGGGTTTCCCATCCACAAAAAGCTGTAGTTTCTTTATATTCTTGAAAGTGAAGGGATTTTTATTTCTAGCGTGGCCTAGTGCGATTCTATCCTGGACACCGAATGTAAACATGATTGGTAATTTGCCTTGAGGAAACAAATTGTTGATTGTTACACGGGCACTACCAGCTGCGATCGAATTAAAACTAATCCTACCTTCCTCCGCCTGATAAATTGCGGGTGTACTCAGTAGCTTTTGTTCCATCAAATTAAGACAAAAATCACTCGGCTGTTGCATAGTAACTCGCAGAAAACACTTATCAAATTTCACCTTGTGAGTACCATTAGCAGCTTCCAGTAGAACGTACCCATCATAATTTTTGTGAGAGAAACTCTTACATCAAGATTACTGGGCAGTAGCTTACCGGATTTGAATAAACTACAATTTAGATCGGATATGAGAGTTACTGATTTGCCTTCTTCAATCATTTTGCTGCGAGCCAGTGCAGCTGGGTTGACTGTCTGTCCGTCGCCTGGGTAAATAGTGGCATTCTCCGAATTCGCCTTGGTTGTAGCATCATCCATTAGGAATACTTCCTTTTGGAGTAAATAAGGTTCTCTCATTTTGGTCGAATTAAGAACAATATCAAACCACGAACCAATGTTATAGCTATTATCGAAGCTCTGTAAAAGATTTTGCCCTCCAATCACAACCTCCACAGACCGCCATAAAGCATTAGCGAGATTTGAAACAACAGATAGATTTGAATTTGCAGGTGGATTGGCGTTGGCGGCAGTCAATATTCGGATCTGGGAAACTATTTCTACATTTTGAATCATTAGCTTTGGGCTTGCTTTGATAAGGAAAGAAACGGTATCACTATAATCGATTGACGTTTGTGGGTAAACTTCAAAAAGGTGTGTGCCGACAATTGATGTTTGGGTGTGCAGTGGCTCAAAAACCATGAGGTTCGAAGTCACTGCTTCTGAGCTGTGAATGTACTTGGTCATGATCCTAGAGCGTCAACTTTTCTCTTTTTACCAATAGAATTTAACTTTTTCTGGCTCCTGTTTGACACAGACTTTATTTTATCTTCAGCTACACGTGCTAGCGCATCCACACCAGATTTAGCTACCTTGGAGAGTTCAGGTTTTGCGACCTGCCATCCTTTATATAGCAGTTTTTACCAATTGGCATCGCGAGTTTCAACGCAGAGCGGAAAAAACCCCTAAACCTCCACCAACTTGATGATTACTATAAATGTAGCCACCGGAATTGAAGCCAGATCCTGTCTGATTATCGAAAAAAATGCTGATATAATTTGTATGTATCCTTATCTGGAACATAGATCTGCCTCATTTTGCTAGTAACAGCGCGGTTTGTCTACGTTTTTTCAATGGTTTATTTTAGATGATGACGTCCTATTTTTAATCTTCGATTTTGAGGATCTAGTTCTTGGTGACTTGGGACTCTTGGTGACAGGTTTGCTAGCGATTATTTCGTCTGGAATCTCAATAGGTATCTTTGAGCTCTGGTCAGCTGCAACGAGAAGGTATCTCATAACTATGTTACCAACACAGCTTATTAAGGCTTTAAATAGATCATTTCTGCTTTTTTCGGATTCCGAGAGTTAAAATCGTAGGTAAATCCCCGTGAAAATTCATGAGCTCCCCATCTATGTCACGAATTTCGAAAGAAATATCTATGAAACTCGCCACAGAAACATCGTGGAATACAGGGTTTTGCACCTCAAATGAACAGTGCTCGTCTCTTGTAGTCCTCAATGTAACTGTATCTAGCAGACGCGATACACGAGAATTAATTACAGAGTTTGATACAATGGAGCTATAAACAAAACAGATTTGATCTTCAGATCTCAAGTCAATGTTATCAACCACTAATGAGTTGCATGACAGCTGCTTAATTTTGAAATCCAAAAAGTTCAACACATTACTATAACCTTCAAAAACAAAAATTGATTTCTTGTTGGTTAACTCTAGATATACTTTAGAATGATCAGCTAAATTTGTGTTGTTGCGTGTTCCACTTCGTACAGTTGCTGATACGTCAACCCAATCCTGGGGAAAAAATCTGGACATCTCCAGTTTCTCATATTCAGCTTGCTTATCATTCAGGTTCTCATATATTGCTTGTATGACGTCATGAGAAGTTTGATAGAATGCGGTAGGAATGGCTAATGTGGTAACACTACCAGAATCCTTATCTTTGATGTAAAGGCGGTTGTTTCTGTCAGTTATATTCAATGTTGGAGGGTGAGCAATCTTTAAGAGACCCACTTCATAGTCAGCACTCAAACTGATCAAATTTGAGAAATTTGAAACGAAGCTAGAGGGTTTTTGACCCTTGCTTGTAATTGTCATAACTTCCATCTTGAGATAATTTCTATGGAAACACACCTGGTCTTTTATAGTGAAATCAAAGAATCATAGGTATAAGTGGTAATATCGTGCTAATTACAGATTTAAAAACGAGCCCCCCTTTCTGCAGCACCACTTTTTTGGTGTCATGACCTCGACTCTTCGCTACATCCCTAATGACTTTTTTATGCCTCTTAAGCTTCTTGATATGATGCTCTTCAAGAGGAATTGTTCCATCTAGTATAAACTTTGCAATTGTTCTGATGACGTGCAAAAACTTACTAGGCGAGTTATTTATGATAACTTTGGCTCTTTTTGAACCAATATGAGCGAGAGTTTCCAACGCTTTCTGATGCTCCTTGACTAGTATTTTTCTCACAGAAACACGGCGGGGCATGAGGTAAAATAGTCTGTCAACACAAGTAACTCCTCGGGGACTTTTGGATGGAAGGTAAGCAAAACGAATCCAAACTGTTTATTCTTATTGTAATTATAGGCCTCCAGGATCTTTAAATAGTCTAAACCGAGAATTTGACGTGCTAATCTAGTAAGTTGAGCTAAATTTCTCTTGTTTCTCATGATCAGCATGTACTGACAATTGTTAGACATCACCCTATAGTTATCATCGTTAAGGAAAATTGAATGACTAATGTATATTGTTGTGGTCTGAAGATGGTGACTGCCTCTTATGAAGTGGTTCGTTATGGTATTATGGGTTGGTACAGTGCTTTCTGCGGAATGAGGTGCGGAGGCTCTGAGCTCGAATATCAAATTCTCGCTTCAGAAACAGGCGAGTGAGCGTGACGTCACAGCTTGATTCCAAGGAATGAGCTTGTGGCATCATTCGCCTTTTTCTGGTGCGCGTCTTAGGTAAATAAGTTCACACTCTGATACTCCGTACCTGATCTCTAGTTACTGCGGCTGTAAATTGGAATGTTGTCCGCCGAGATACAGCCGTAAATCCTACGATAAATACGGAGATGTCAAGCAGGGACAGCTCCAAGATCTATTCATGCGGTTCTTTTTCCTGCTTCATTCCTTCGGGACACTTCATATTGATTGGCTCATTTTAGGTCACGAGCGCTTAAGATAATGTTATTAGTCAGATCGGAAAGGGGACTGGATGTGAGATCAGGGAGTTATCTGTGTGTTTGTTTTACGGGGTACTTCGATTTTTACACTTTTCCTACGCCTGAAAACGATTCTCTCTCTGTGTTACTAGTTGGGAACTGGGAAAGGGATACAACAAACTAACGGCCATCGGTACGCCCTCTAAACCTAAAAGATGTAGGTATTCCTCTTGAAAACCATCTGGTGGCCTCGGTTAAGGCCGAGTTTATTGTGTTTTGTTTTTTTCTAGCTGCTGTGTAAATCCTTGAATCTCCTATTTTGGTAGCTTTTAAGCTTTTAGCTCATACCTAAGTCTATTGTTATTTCTGTTTTGCTTTTTTAAAGTCTTCAGTTCTGATATACACTAATATAACAATATCCGCAGGTTTTAGTGTATCCTTTCCGGTACTCATATTTTGACTGTAATCGTACATTGTATTGAATTTGCGAGTGCACCCCTTTTGGTACACAGTAACGGTTATCCACAGGTTCGCCCCTCATCATATTATCATGTAGTTAGTGTGCCCCTTCTGGTACATCGTACAGCGTAGTGTGCTCTGTCTGGTACACGGTTGATTGCTTGTTAAAAACACCCTGTTTGGTGTTTAATTTCGTTTAATGAACTCACAGGTTGACAGTAGCGGACTTCACCTCCTTCAGCTGAACGCGAATCTCCGTGATGCTCGACTCCAACAACAGAAAAATGAGCTCAAATCGAAACTGGCTGCCATCGAAGCAGAAATAGGAATAGCAGACATGGAGGCACAGATCAGCCAACTTTCCCTCGTACAGCAGAACAGTCAAGTCCCTGATAACATGGCTATCGCTGAAGTGAGTGCTGCCGGTGACACGAGCAGAGATAAAGGCAGCAAATCAACCAGAAACTTCCTGGCCAAGATTGCTAAGCCTCAGAGGTTCCGGTCTGGTGACGAGATATTGCTTTTCTTGGACAGATTCCAAGAATATGTGCTGCTCAGTCGGATGGAGCAACAAGATTTGGATTTGTTCCTGCTCAGCTTAATCGAAGACACTGCGATGTACAGGAAGTTAAAGGGTGTGTTCAACCAGCTCCAGCCTGAAGAAAAGTCAGACGTGCGTGTGATGATCTCAGCTTTGCAAGATGTTATTCACCCAGCTGCTGGGTCCAGATTAAAGAAGATTGATCTTCAGACTTTACGACAAAAGGAGACGGAGTCTATCGAAGATTTCACAGCAAGAATACGTGAGAAAGCAGAGCTCGCTTATTCTGACCCTTTGAAGAGGGATGAGGCAGCCATTAATACTTTCACTGCCGGCGTTTGGTGCTCCAAGATTCACGAAAAACTGGTTGAGACTGATTGCAAGACGTTCGAAGAGGCTTACAGACTTGCAGTCAAGTGCGAGGAGATCACGACCAGTTCCAGAAATCGGTGGGAAAATGAATTGAAGACGAATTCGAATGAATCTCCGAAAGTGAGCCTGGACGTCTTAGCTGTAACTGAGACCTGTCAGTCAGTACCCATGCAGGTACCCTCTGTAGAGCAAAGTACTCCCCAACCGCCACCGAGAAGCATAACTCCCAGACGAGTAGTGCGTAGCAGTAGAGTATGCTACAAATGTGGTGGGGTAGGTCACATTCAACGCTTCTGCAAAATGGGAGCTCCTGTCAGATCTGCTACGTCACAACAGAGATCACGTGTTACATACTACACATGCAATCAGAATGGACATTACAGCTCGGAGTGTTTGGTGAGACAGAGATCGGATCCCTCGCACCTATTCTATCCGGTGTCTTTAAACGGGATAGTGGCTGGAAGAATCCCGATCGCCTCCAGTCACATTCAATGAATTCGAAAGATCGGGTGACGTCAGTCGGAAGTAAACATGTGATCGTAAGCGGGTTGTGTAATGACAAGGAATGTGTTTTCTTCGTGGATTCAGGCAGCAGTGTGTCGTTGGTTTCCTCTACGTTCATCGACTACTTACAGATGGAGTCAAGTATCACGCCCAGCAGTATCAAGCTATCCTCCTTCACCTCTAATCAAATTCCCATCAAAGGGAAAATCACGCTAATTGTCAAGATTGCTGGTAGTAACACTCAGCATACCTTCCTGGTCACAGATCTCTTGGATACAGAATTCCTCATTGGACATGACTTCCTCACCGACAAGGAATGCACCTTGAACTACTCTTCTCGCATGTTCATCCTACCCAATGGAAAATCCTCACCCTTCCGTGACAAGCCTAACAACGTGACGTCATCAACCAAAGTGCGATGTCAAAAGACGGTGACTGTTCCTCCTAATTCTATGACGTATATTCCTGGCACTTTGCCTAAAGGATCGCGTGATTCTAACGTTCAGGGGATAGCTGAGCCCTACTACAATGCGATGATATCGACTGGACTATTGTTTGCAGAGGCAATGGTACACAGTCAGAAAAGATGGTTCCTATCAAGTGTATCAACCTTCAGGATCAGCCAGTTACTGTTTTCAAGAACAAGCTCATCGCATTTCTCACTCCTGTCGACTCTCACATGACCCTCCACACAGTGAAAGCCATCCAGAATCCTCGCATTTCACCTTCATCTAACCAATCTCCTCAGGTATATTCTGATCCAGTGACCAGCACCCAATGGACAAAAGCTGAGCTCTTTAAGCAGCTAAAACTCCATGATCTTCCCCCCTCAATGACAGACGTGGAAAGAAAGAGGCTCCAAGACATCCTATGGGAGGCTCGTGACTGCTTCTCTGTCAACGAAGCTGACATTGGGAAATGCAACATGTTCCAGGCCACTATCAACCCGAAGCCTGATGCAGTACCTGTTTGGACTCCGAGCAGAAAGACCCCCTACAAGTTGGAGCCCGTCATGGATGAAAAGATCGATACCATGATGAAATCTGGAGTGGTAGAACCCCTCAAGAGTGGCAGTGACTACAACTCACCAGTGTTCCTCGTTCGAAAGGGGAACAAGAACAAACCGTTCAGCGATGCTGATGACATTGATCCTAAGTCATACCGGGTTGTAGCTGATCTCCGGAACCTGAACAAGAATTGTCTGAGTGACAATTTTGAACTCCCCAATCTTAATCATGTCCTAGACACCATCGGTTCTGATAAAATCTTCTCTGTGTTTGACATGTCTTCCTCTTTCCATCAGATTGCCTACTCTGAAAGCTCAAAACAATACACCTCGTTCATGTACAGGAACAGGCAGTTGTGTTTCGCCAGAATGATCATGGGTTTTAAAGGCAGCAGCTCCTCCTTTTCAAGAATGATGTCCAAACTCCTCGCTACTGTTCCTATCAGTCAGCTCATCTTCTTCATCGATGATCTTTTCCTCAGCAGCCAGGACATCTCCTCGCACATCGACCGTCTTGAAGTATTGCTAAGTCGACTGAGAGGTGCTGGACTGAAGCTCACTCCTAAAAAATGTGAGCTCCTGAAGCGACAGGTGACATTTGTGGGAATTGATGTCACAGGAGAGGGTATCAAGATCAACGCTGACCGTGTGGATGCCTTAACATCTCTGCCCACCCCTAAATCAGTGAAAGATGTCCAGAGAGTGCTAGGTGCCTTCAACTTCGTGAGGAAATGGATACCCCAGTTCAGTGCTATCACGAGACCCCTACACAAGCTCAATCAGAAAGGACAGAAGTTTGCATGGACAACTGAACACGAGGAGAGTTTCAGCAGGCTCAAGGAGGCAGCTGCTACTGCTACCACTCTAGCCATACCTCAACCTGATGACCCTCATCAGTCTTATATTGTCACAGTGGACGCTTCAAACCGTGGTTATGGTGCTTCTCTGTCACAAAAGCAAGACGGTGAGCAGAAGATCGTCGCATATTTTAGTAAAGCAGTACCACCTTATAAACGCAGCTATGGTCAGACAAGACTTGAGTTTGATGCTTTGTATCTGGCCATTGCGCACTGGGAAGTGTACCTGAGAAACACGAGGTTCCGTGTGAGAACTGACTGCAAAGGACTGGTTGCTACTAATGACAGCCTCTTCAAGAAGTCTGATCCAGCCCTTGTTAGGAAGTGTCTTAAGTTAGCTAAGTTCGACTTCACTATTGAACATGTCTCAGGTACCAGTAACTCCCTATGTGACTTTCTATCCCGCTTCCCCTTCAATCCAAAGCATCTGGAAAAGTCCACTCAGACATCTTCAACTGATGACACGGCTCCCCTAACAACTCCAGTCCCTTCCACCTTCATGTTGGCTCACGATGATGCTTCACCCCAGGTAATGGAGAATACTCCTAATGTCCTTTCTGATGTTACAAACATCCTTTCTGGTGTAAATGAAATTGAATGCCATAGTGAAATTGACACATCTGCGGCTGGAATGCCGGATAACACTTCTAACCTTAACCACCTTTCAGTTGCTACATTTTCAGGCAATGACACCCTGTCTGGTGTTACTGCACCTATTGATATAATTCAGGCTAATATCCTTTCTGATATTAATGAAAATGATTCCCACGGCCTGTCTGTCGTTGATATTACTAACCCTAACATTGATTCCGACAGCAAATCAGATATTTCAGACCCCCTTCACACCTCTGAAGATGGCATTGTTAATGCCAAAATGGCATCGAACAGCCCCTGTAACATGACAGACAATCAAGGCACGGCTCTAACTGTGAATGAAGACCCCGATGACATGGGAATAGTGAAACTCTTTGTGAATGGCGAGTATGACTGTCAGAAATCGAAGTTCAGCTCTTTAAGTGAAGATATCGAGTCGGTGTGCACGTGTACGATACCAGACATGCCACGAGATTCAGTATCCTGTCCGAAGGAAGAATGTGTCAACGCTGTGAATGATCCCTGCGAGGTGAAGCCGTCGTTTGATGTGGAGTACATCAAACGAGAACAAGATCAAGATCCTGTACTGCGACTAGTGAAACAGTGGATAACTTCGGGCTACAAAGAGAAGATATCTTGGAACAGAGTGCCCAACATACTCATTTCGTACTGGAGACAGTTCAGGAACCTCGTCATTGAGGATGGAGTGTTGAAGAGAGCGTGGCTGGACTCAGATGGAAATGTCACAAGAAAGCTGATTGTCATCCCTGACAGCTGTTTGGCATACGTGTTCAAGCTTTTTCACGACGACATCTCAGTGTGCCATCCTGGGGCCTATCTATCTGCAGAGAAGTGTCTCCAACACTTCTATTACCCCAACCTGAGAGACGAGATGTCCGAGTACGTCAAGTCCTGTGTGAAGTGTGCTTTGACCAAGCAGCCCAAGGCTTATGGCAAAGCACCCCTGAAGCAAATCTCCTTCCACAGATTCAATGACTGTATCGTGGTGGACCACATCGTACCCAGTGCAGTTGACAAAACTCCAAGGGGAAACAGGTACATCCTCACCATCTCGGATGGATACAGCAATCTGGTGACCGCTGTTGCAGTCAAAACACAGACATCAGCCGAGAACATCAAAGCTGTTCGTCAGCAGTGGATCACCAGATACGGTATGCCCCATGAGATAATCGTTGACAATCATCCTGGCTTCTCCAACCAGTTTTTCAACGATTTCTTCGCTGCGTTCAACTGTAAAGTCACCCGGGGAACATCATACGGGAAGTCTTCTACAGCACGAGCGGAGAATAACAACAAGCGGGTAAATCAAGCATTGAGGGCTGTGATCCCACTCAACAAAGAACATGATTGGGATTTATACCTTCATGACGCTGTCTTTGCCTTGAATTCACTCAGAAATAAACGGACGGGCTTCAGTGCTCACATGATGGTCTACGGACAGGAGCTGAACACGCCACTCTCGGTGCTGATGGATCAGAAAGATCCTGTGGATCAACACGATCGTCCCATTCATCACAAAGTCAGAGACCTCCAACAGCGCCTACGTAATATATATAGAAAGGTGCGTGACAATTCTGACAGGGACTTCCTTGTTGCTAAGAGGCATCATGATAAGAGTCTTCATGTTGTGGAATACAAAGAAGGCGGCAAGTGCTACATCCTGATTGCCTGTCCCAAGCATAAACTGGCTCCTCGGTGGTGCGGCCCATTCCTCATCACTAAAGTCATCAGTGACCACTTGTTAGAGGTCCAGTTACAATCTGGACAGGCTAAGATTTTCAATACCTCACGGTTGAAGCCCTTGATTGCTAACAAGTACTCCAGAGATCCACCAAGTCAAGAACCAACTTCTAGCAGGCCGGTGGACAGTGTAGTGGCACCTGCTAGGGAGGGTCTCAGGGACAGGAACTCTCTGAACAAACCTGACCACTACGTAGCCAGGATATCATCCGAGAAGGGATTCCTAGCGGGGATCATCGAATCTGTCAACAACTTCCTGCAAACGCCTCTGTGAGTGGGCAGATCGCGTGGTAAGGCTTATGCCCTTTCTGGTATAAGTGTATGCGACTGAAATTAAGTACTGTATCCTGTCTGATACAATGATTTGGGAATGAAGGATGCCCTGTCTGGTATCTAAGTATCTGGTTGATGTTTTACCGTAATATAATTTCGAATTTAAATTTGCAACGTGCTGTTGCTCATTTCCATGACATGTAGCAGAAGTGTGCAGCTTGGAAGAGGACTGATGGAAACGAGATGTGGTCTGTGGATCCTACGGATGTTGCGAAAGGTGCTGTATTGCAGCACCTATTAATCAGCACTTGATAAACCTGCTACACTATAGGTATGAATCACACCGCAGTTTGTGAAATTTCCCACTGTCCCTGATCAGGACAGTAGGGTACCACATTGCTACAGCGGAATAAACCATTGAAGAACGTGGAGATGAACCACGCCTTAGAATGATAGAGCCTCGTCTTAACTCCTACGATGCTGCTATGGAGCAGCGTCATGATGAAGTACATCCTGCATGGATGTATAATCCTAAGAGTCAGACGCGATAGGAGGACAATTTATCCTGCTCGAGCATTTGAATGCTCTCACATGAACAGAACTGAACCCCCTGAAGCTCTGGAGTGAATTTGAGATGACAGCAGACAACATGGTTTTTGCTACACGGTTTTCTTTTGCGTGAGATGAACAGCACGTTGTCTAATATTATGTAGAGTCCTAATTTTATTAATTATGTATGATTGAATTGTAAATTATTGATTGAGTGCCTGGATAGAAGCTCATTAAGCATTAGTGATGAATAGTTCCTTTCATGACGTAATTTCATCTTCCTGTGATCAATGTTGTTCAATGATCATTTTTTGTCATTTTATATATATTTTAACCTTGCACCCCTAGCCCTCATAGCTTTCATCGCCCTGAAGACACCCCTGCTGAATTGCTGCGTACGACGTGACATTAACGTACTCCCTACTACAGCTGACCTCACAGGAAACAATCCCTCTGCTCCTCTGCTCCTATCAGTATCATCATACACCTGCGCGCGTGATGATTCATTTGACCGAGATAGGACTCGAGTACCATGTGATATATTTAATGGATTTATATGATTTTTTATTTTCTGTAATTGTCGTTCCACTCCAGTCCCTGAGGTTACAATCATATTTTGTGTCAGTATTATTCTTTGAAAATTTTAAATTATTGGAGCATCTGTTAAATTATTGAGCACCTGCTAATGAGGACAACCGAGCACAGTTTGAGATGGTTGCTCAACTGTGCTCGTAGGCTTTTAGTAGTTGGCTTTTATTCGATGCCGAACGGTCCTCAGGGATCGTTCGACATCGGTCAAAATTTTGGGGGGGATATGGTATTATGGGTTGGTACAGTGTTTTCTGCGGAATGAGGTGCGGAGGCTCTGAGCTCGAATATCAAATTCTCGCTTCAGAAACAGGCGAGTGAGCGTGACGTCACAGCTTGATTCCAAGGAATGAGCTTGTGGCATCATTCGCCTTTTTCTGGTGCGCGTCTTAGGTAAATAAGTTTCACACTCTGATACTCCGTACCTGATCTCTAGTTACTGCGGCTGTAAATTGGAATGTTGTCCGCCGAGATACAGCCGTAAATCCTACGATAAATACGGAGATGTCAAGCAGGGACAGCTCCAAGATCTATTCATGCGGTTCTTTTTCCTGCTTCATTCCTTCGGGACACTTTATATTGATTGGCTCATTTTAGGTCACGTGACAGGCTTTAGTTTCTATGATTGGCCAGCTAGCCCTACTTTGGTCACGTGACACGTTCTACTAGCTACGATTGGTTACTGAGCGCTTAAGATAATGTTATTAGTCAGATCGGAAAGGGGACTGGGTGTGAGATCAGGGACATATCTGTGTGTTTGTTTTACGGAGTACTTCGATTTTTACACTTTTCCTACGCCTGAAAACGATTCTTTCTCTGTGTTACTGATTGGGAACTGGGAAAGGGACACAACAAACTAACGGCCATCGGTACGCCCTCTAAACCTAAAAGATGTAGGTATTCCTCTTGAAAACCAGGATCATTTTGAACTGATACGTCACCGAAAAAGGGCGTGGTCGGGCCTATAGGGTCAGGGGAAGTTTGAAATGAAAAACTGATGCCGGGAATCGACTCAGCGGGTCAAAAACATGCTACTTTGATGCCAAGCATGTGAAAATTGGCTGAAAATTAAAATTTCAAAATTTTCCCACGGTAAAAATGGGCGTGGTCATTTGGGCGTGTTCCCACACTTTTCATCATTGCGTCACGGTATATTTCGAAAGAGTTACCTTTAGAGAGCCTTTAAACCGAGTCTCAAACTTGCACCTATAAATGCAGAGAGTCAGCAATTTTCGTGCATAACTGACCAGACTAGCAGGGCGCGGTTTGAACATAACCGATTAAATCCCGATTAAATCATGGCATAGAAATTTGTACCGTTTAGCAAACTTACGAAGAGTGGCAGACCAAAGAAGACGGAAGAGTTTTCCTTGGTAATAAACACTTCATACTCCCCGCTCACGGAACACCGCCTTATTGAGTCCTGGGGAAATGTTATGTTGTTAGATGGGAAGCGGTGTAGCAATGTAAACTTCAAAACAAAATAAAATGACAACATCGTAAGGATATTTGACAAAAAGAATTTGTCGAAATATCCCTGAGATAACGGAGTTTAATTTTGTTTTGAAATTTATGTTATGGTGTCGCATTTACTGGTCAGAGAGCTGAGTTAAACTCTAACTTGAGTGATTCCTGAAACCACTTTTATCTGTTGGTTGGCAGTTCGATTAGGCAGTTATGATCCTCACTTGGTTTCATGATTTTGACATCACCTCATAGTTGAGAGAGAGTTTATCATAAGCTATGAGCACTTGTATCAGGATTATTTCCAGAACAGGCAGGCTCCAGCAGCAGATTATACACAGAAACAACTGAAATGTGGACCATGCATTAGATCTCTAGGCGTTATAGTATTTAGGAATTAATTTGACTAATAACTACGTACGCTTGTATGAAGTTTTAAAGCAGTACGAATCTAAGATGTGTAAGATTAGATAACGCCGATATCGTCTTATTCTAGAGTGATACAGGAGCATGGACTCAGCTTGTCTATTGGCAATGTCACGTACGTTTACTTTGGTGAGTGAGAGGAAGGGCACATAAAGGAAGAGGAATATGAAGCTGAGGGGTATGACTCCTAGCACGTTGAGATCCTCAATGAACCATATGAGGAACATTCCAACTTCACACCACGCGCTGTGTCCACCTGTCAATGATGTGCTATTAAAGTATTAACATGATGAAAATTAGGTATGTTGACGCTCACAAATTGAGACTGAATATGTGTGAACGCATAAATTGTACACTTTTAATTTTTATTTACATTGCTGCTTTTCACCCAGTTTTTAGTAACTCCTGCCATTATCCAGAGTAAAAAGTGGTTGTTTCTCAATTCTCAATAATTAACAGGATCTCTCATCTCTTAGCGGCCATCCAGAAATGAGCTCATCAAAAATCGGCCTTTTTTGAACTTACATACATGCTACCTCATCACTACCTCATCATTTGGGAAAGATACATACATACCTCAACCTAATCTCATCATTTCAAGATTTATAAATCTTAAATCTGAAGTGATATAAATATCACTCATTCAGTATGAAAGGCTGAAGTGACGTCACTATTGTAATTTAAGTTAGATCATCTAAATTCTAGCTTAGGTCCAACGAGTGGTTGATGTCAAAATTTCGCCTCTAAGTGATGAGCTCATCATTTTGCAAACCTACATAGATACAACCTCATCACTACCTCATCTTTTACGAAACATACATACTTACCAAAGTGATGAGCTCATTTCTGGATGTCCCCTTAGAATACTGGCTTCACATTTCAACAGAGTATTCTAGTACAATGTACATGGATTACCTTTGGCTACGAGATCTGATCCCCTGATAAGAGTATACACTATACAAGTACATATAGTACCTGTGGCTACGAGATCTGAACCCCCAGAGAAGGGTATACAAGTTAATAGAGTACCTGTGGCTACGAGATCTGATTCCCAGATAAGAGTATACAAGTAAATGGAGTACCTGTGGCTACGAGATCTGATCCCCAGATAAGAGTATACAAGTAAATGGAGTACCTGTGGCTACGAGATCTGATCCCCAGATAAGAATATACATTAAACAAGTAAATTGAGTACCTGTGGCTACGAGATCTGATCCCTAGATAAGAGTATACAAGTACATAGAGTACCTGTGGCTACGAGATCTGATCCCAAGATAAGAGTATACAAGTACATGGAGTACCTGTGGCTACGACATCTGATCCCCAGATGAGGGTATACAAGTACATAGAGTACCTGTGGCTACGAGATCTGATCACCAGATAAGAGTATACAAGTAAATGGAGTACCTGTGGCTACGACATCTGATCCCCAGATAAGAGTATACAAGTACATAGAGTACCTGTGGCTACGACATCTGATCGCCAGATCAGTGTACGATTAAATGGTGTACCTGTGGCTACGAGATCTGATCCCAAAATAAGAAAATAAGAGCATACAAGTAAATGGATTACCTGTGGCTACGGGATCTGATCCCAAGATAAGAGTATACAAGTTAATAGAGTACCTGTGGCTACGACATCTGATCCCCAGATAAGAGTATACAACTATACAAGTAAATGGAGTGCCTGTGGCTACGAGATCTGATCCCCTGATAAGAGTATACAAGTAAATGAGAACCTGTGGCTACGACATCTGATCCCCAAATCAAGGTATACAAGTAAATGGAGTACCTGTGGCTACGGGATCTGATCCGTAGATAAGAGTATACAAGTTAATAGAGTACCTGTGGCTACGACATCTGATCCCCAGATTAGGGCGGGGTTCACATATCCAGGCCCTCTGAGGCACGTGGCACACAGCGACATGAGCAGGTCAGTGACGGCCAGGTTAATGAAGGAAACCCGTGTGTACACCGAGTAGTCCGTCCTGGGGAGGGGAATAATGAGACGTAGTGATAGATGATTTCACCTAAATCAGACTGAATGAGATAGAATTACAGAAACATCCAGTCAAATTATTGTTGATCACGCTGATCAACTCATCAAGAACCTCATCTACTAGTCCATAATTAAATCTTTCATGATAAAAAAAATAATCGGGTTTTCTGAAAACATTGAAGTATATTGAGACGGACAGGAGTCCCTCAACATTGAATCGTCGCGTGTAACACCGAAAAAGACTTTTCTCGAGTTTCCCGACCGCAACATTGTGAGCTAATTTTACGGGAAGGTATGAATTGGATCTATCGAAAACTTACTCCGGTTTGAGTTTGACGAAGTATATCAAGCAGATGGTGTTGAGAATGATTCCCACTGAACCTGGAGGGAGTTGAAGTAAAAACTGTTAATAATATTAGCCCAGATTAGCCCAGAAGCCCATTAAAATGTATAGCACACGTCTTGAAAAATGTGGTTCAACATTTCCTATTTTGCAATTTAAACTTTGACCTATGATTATGAAATGATTATGATATCCAGACATCAGCACAACCACCCATTTGTTCATAAAATCGCATGAGATGTTGGCAACTTGGAATTTGTCTCACCCATTGATATGATGGCTACTCCGACATGAAATGCAAACCAGTCAACCTCAGCATCCGATACCATCTTAGAGTCTTATAGTGAACTTCTCGTGGGACTAAATCTACATTACAATGAACTTCATTGGAAGAATGATTCCGGTAATATGATAATTTGATAAGGAGAAGAAATTGCAGCGTACTTGAATTAAAATCTAGTGGAAAAGGTCTCGAAATGCCAACACAAGAACTAGGAAATCCCGTTCATTTTAAGACTGTGCATATTATCACCGAACAAGAAATTGAGAATATCACGTTGCACGAGAAAAATAGCCAAAGTGGAATTAAATTTAGCAAATGAAACTCGACTCCATGGATCTCAAAACAGTTCAAAAATGTAAGTTACACTGGGGGCATAATAATGATATTCAATTCGCTAGTAAAAAAACCTTTTAGTGACTTATGATTGGACGTATTCAGTAAACATAACTTAAATGCTAAGGTATGTGACACTACTAGTACTATTTAGTAAATCATTACTTATTAAAACTATATGTTGTGAAACCTGGCTTCTGGCCAGTCATCAAGTCTTGGATCTTTTCCAATCGATCAGGCAATTAGTTGATTATATGGCGTTCAGCATATTATTTTGCCATTCGATTGCGATCATGACTACAGCTGTCAGATAATTTTCATGTTTCTGCCATAGTCATAATTAATATTTAGTAGCAGAATATTCTTCGTAGTTGGCAAGATCTCAAGATATGTCAAATTTCACTGTGCACTGTCTATTGAAGTATGAAAAACAGAAAAAACAGGCTGAGAGATTACTTTGATTCAATTAACTAATTAACTAATCAAGTAAACATGAAACATGATCAGTGGTTGCAAACAGAGAAGAGGATCGTGCAGTTGACCTAGAACTAAAAAATTAGCTGGGGTTATTTTTTTGAACTGGTAAAGATGATTCCAAAGTGGCCATATCGTTTGGGCTTAACTGGCCATGTTTATAAACTGTGCTGAAAACTAACACCATTGTTTGAACTGGAAAATGATTCCAAAGTGGCCAAAAAAATTGGAAAACAAAAATTGACAAGTCCAATCGGCCTAGTTGGTTATTCTGATTCGTCTTGACGATACGAAATCATTGGTTCATTCTTTAGCTTGCCGAACGAAAAAAAGAGCTCTGAGGGCCATATTTTTTGTACATTTTTTCTCAAAAAACGAAAAATGATGCTCTGAGAGCTCCGTATTTGAAAACGTTTAAATATCGTAAGTTCAATTTACGAGAAGAGAGTTATAACGGTAGCCTGATGTATGTTAAAATCGCCCGCACATACCAAGATTTGCATAAGATTTGCAAGTTCTTCATCTGATGGCATTCCAGACCAAGACTCGTTGGACACTGCGTCCATATTATTCATGGGCACTCAGATTGAAACGTACCCAAAACCCTTGCCTGCATCAGTAGGCCCTTCCTTGGACTTAGGATAACGATGGCGATCGTAATTTGGGCCATTTCAGGACCAGAGTGTAATCTATGCAATCTAAGGAATTTCAATGGCAAATCGATAGACGATAACATCAATTATCTAGTATTTATCGTGTAGGTATGACCGATTCATTCACATTTTCATGTATTTCAGGAAGTTGTTGATTTCAAAGAACGCTCGTGTTGCTGTCTCTTGAGACTTTGACACGGGAAACTGGTGTGTGCGATTGTCACAGAGTCTTGAGGCGTCGCGTTCTCACTATACGCGATGGATAGTACACTGTATTCTAGGTTTGTGTGCTTTTGTTTTACACATTATTTGATTATTGATTGACCTTGATTTGCATTCTCAACTTCTGTTTTAATGGTGTTTATGGTAAACTTAAGGCACGCCAAGTATCTAAATTCCGATGATTTTAGGAAAAATTCAATGGAATAAAAATGTCAAGTGGGCTTGGTTGATTCATACGATTTTCTTCAAGCGGTGAAGGCTTCATGTTTAGTTTGAATAGCAGCAGCTGGTCCTGCTTGTTTGATATTGTTGTCATGGGCTGAGAGTAAACTCTCTCACTTTACTGCTTTGGTTTTGATATTAATTTTGATTTAACTATGATGAAATTCATCATTTGATTGCATTTCATTGAGAAATTTTTTTTTTGAAAATGTATTTTTCCCAAAGAAAGAAAATAAATTGTCGTCCACCGAAAAATCTGAGTTTATAATATAAACTTTAGTCCCTAAATTGTTGTCATTTAACGAAACCATCCACCAATTCATGGTTTCCTCGCGTTTATGAATCCATGGGATTCTTTTGCATATCTTTTGGATGGTTGTTCAAATCACCTTAATACACCAGTTATCGTGTTATGCAGTCAATTTTTACTATAGATACCTTGTTTTCTTGTTCATTTGATTTCTTCATCAGGATAGCTTCACGAATTTCAGATACTTGAGCGGTCATACCTTCAAGGTTATAACCTTCTTTTAACCTCTTAATCACACTCCCTTAATCACCGTATGATGTCATGATGATTAATTGCAATATCCCATTGCAGGAAGTACACACAGTGAATTCCAAATAACCCGACTGCTTCTGGGGGACCTCAGACTTGCATCTCATGGAAACATCGGGTAAAGTTCTCGAAATATTAGTTCTGCCATCTGTAGCTGCTCCAGTAAATACTAAATACTTGAATATTCTGTCAATTAACATTAAATTCTTCGAATAAATCGCTCATTATGCTATGCAATAAAATGTCGAGCTGAGGATACACCTATCGGTTATATTATTTTTCCCATTTTTCAGGTTTCAAGTTCGATGTGCTGGTCAAGCAAGCACTAAACCTTCCGTTGTTTGAGCGGAGCGGCACCCAGAGCTCCGTGTTCAGCATCCGATTCCAGGGATGGGAAAGTAGGAGCAAAGTGTTTGACAACAGTCTCAATCCGGCGTACAATGAAATGTTCTCTTTTCCCCTCGGTAAGGCAGGAATCATGTCTAATGAACTGATAAACATCATTGTCAAAACCTACAAAACGGAAGGATCGAGTAACCTACTTGGAATGGTGGATGCCATAGTACCGGTCAATGAACTCCACTCGGGCAAGGCAGTACAGGCTATATGGCAGTTGAAGGATAAGACAGGAAGTCCAAATGGAGCTTCTATTCATGTGAAAATGTTTGCTACGTTCCAACCCATCGAGGACATACCACAATGGGTTCGGGCTGCCAAACCCATAAACCCACGACTTTTACCTGATACTCCAGACATTTACAAGTTGAGGTTCCTGATTCACAAGTGCACTGGCTTAGCTCACACACCCTGCTCTGCAATCGTTGTCCTGAAGTTTGGCACAGAAACAAAGTCAACCCAGATATGTGAGCTATCGCAGAATCCCGAATTTGAGGAGGAAATAAATTTTGTGGTGCAGATGAGCCAGAAAGACATAGCGAAGGACTCAGTTATCATTGAAATCTTGAATACCCTCCGAACTGACAAAGCTGCCGTTATTGGGGAGTTCAAGTTTGTTGTAGAAACTGTTTTCTCGGGAGAACCCATCGGATGGGCCGAGCCAGCCTATGAAGCTAACACGGTGTGCAGAACAACCTTCAAGAAGTGGGTCATTGTTACTAACCCCTACGAACAGCCCAAGAACATAACAGGTTTCCTGAACTTCTCATTCTCTGTGCTGTCCCCTGCAGAGACCCTGGCTGCGTCCCCCGCCATCCCACCCATCATCCTGAATGTGGTTCGGAACATCATGAGACCCAGCGAAGTAACTGCCCAATACAAGAAGGTGGTCTTCAGGATCTACGGAGCTCATGATCTCCCTGTCATGGATACTTTGGATGACATGGACGAGCAAGTTGAGGAGTATAACTTAAAGAGATCAGCTCAGTGTGACCCCATTCTCTCGATATCTTACTGTGGGGTGGAGGCTACTTCGCCCATCCACTACGCCACCTACTCTCCTGAGTTCAACACAGACTTCATCTTCAACATAGAGATTCCTGCTGTTACTGACATAGTGGCTATCAAGTTATTGGATCACAATATGGACTCACTTGAGGGACCTAATGTCATAGCCACAAGGTATCTTTCTCTTAGTGATATCTCTTACAATGCTTCAAAAGACGAGAAGGGTGGTTTTGATCCTACTTTCGGTCCTGCACATATGCCATTTTACGGATCACCTAAACAGTATGAAATGGGCACCCTGGAACATTTGAATACCGGCGAGAAACCAGGAATTGGCTACAGAGGACGGCTACTTTTCGAAGTCTTTACCAAGCCAAGTTACTCGGTGGGCGTTTTTGCTAAGACAGCCCGTACACCGGAGATTGCGACGAAGAGAGTAAAAAATGTTCTTAGAACACAGAAATGTGTTTTGGTCATGGGCTTGATGCAAGCTGCTAAAATTCCTGAGGAATTGTGTAAAGGAAAGCAAGTCAAATTCGAAGTCTGTGTAGGGGAGTTTGGGTATCAAAGATCAATTGTTACTGAAGTAACAAACAGCTTGATTTGGCCCCAGATACCAGTATTTGATGCCACGAAATACTACTACATTCCCTATGATAGTGATCAGGCCTGCATAATCCCCATGGAGTGGGAACGCACCCTATATCGACTGGAACACCTCAACATCGTGCAAGGCGTCCATCAGTTCTACCACAGTGCTCTGGAGAAAATCGATGAAAGTGTCAGGGTAGATAAAATGCCGCATGAAATTGTTGCTGACATAAAGATATTGTTGAAGAAAACCGTCGAGAAATGTACCATTGAACTTCCAGAATTACCCCCGAGGGCCAACGAGCTGGACAAGAAGCTGAGAACACTTCGGATCCTGAGGCTTGCAGATGTCACTAAGATGTGCAAGCAAGTGCTGAGGAGTGGACACTTGGACAGCTCCATGCAGACCCTCAACATCCTCCACGGCATAGAGCAGACTCTGCAGAAGCTATGTCGGGAACCCCAGAACGAAACACCAGACGTTATCATCTACATGTATGTGGGGCACAGTGATGTGCCCGTGGCAGCCTTCAAAAGCCCCATCAACTACTACCTGCAGTCTCACGTTGGGGAGGGTAAGGACTGTCTGCGCAAACAATACATAGAGTTGATGCCAATAGATGGCAGGGAAATGGTGGCTGCAGAACTGGATATGTTCTTCTGGTTTGGGACGTTAGAGCAGTACAAAGATGGGTTCCAGTTTCCATACGATGGCAGAATCACATCCTACGCTGAAATGGTAATTACTCCTACCCCTTCTCCCTAATTCGTATTAATATAGACTAGAAAACCCATCGATAAAGAAAAATTTCTCAACAAAATTGATCCTCATTTTTTAATTCCGCAATTTACAAAATTATTAACACAGTCTGATTTTTAAGTTTTAAGACTGAATTATTGAACAACACAAACATCAACAGATATTTGAATAACAGAAAAACTTAACTAAATTGCAACATAAATAAATGACAGCAGTTTTTCGATCACCTAAACAGAAGTCAACAAGAAAAATATTGCTGTTCCCCTCCTATCAAGACATATGGTTTAAGCATCAATTGTCGTTATAAACTATAAAATCGATGCGCGTGCTGCCGACCACTGAGAATATGAATTGGCACGCCATTTCTTCTAAATTTTGTTGTTGTACTCAGTTCGTTGTAGATTGAATTGGTTTGTTTCCAAATTGTGTCACTGTTTATTCACGATGTATAAATGATGTATTATAGATCAAGTTTTTTTGTTTTCTGTTTCCTCTTGTCCCAAAATAATATTCGTCTTTCATAACAACAGTATTTTTCAAGCTTTGGTTCAATAGTTATGCAGTTTGGTACTAAACTTAGTACAAAACCGAAGCCTTTTCCTCCAATCCATCGCCCAACTCACACGTAAGATTTTAACTTTTGAAGACAAGAATTCTTCAACAGCCTAATTAAATTTAGAAGGTATCATAATTTATGAGTTCGAGCATGAGGCACGGATGGGCCAGATCAACCTATAAGATTTATACTTTTGACAACCGACAGCTCCATGAATTAAGAAATTCGTTATTTTGAAGATTTATGTGATATGGGGACGGAATTTTCGCGACTGATATTATAAAGGAGTCCGGGCACTTTCCAGAAATTACAGTTGTATTGCAAAACTGGACCAGGACCTGATATAATCTATTTCTCACCCTTCCAGACCACGATCTCTGCCAACCCTCTCATTTGCTTTTTTGTATTCACAAAAAGGCCAATGGGGAGGGAAAAAATAGGCTTGGTCAAGACATATGGTTTAAGTCAATTGACTATAATCATACGGGATTACTATTTGTCATACATTGAACGCCATCATTTTTCACGAATAGATGTATAGATAGCCCTCGAAATAAATCTAACATAAGTGGCCTTTGGTTCAATGACATGAACCTACGTTATCAATTAAAATACGTAGCCCGGCTTAACTAACGTAAATCTAATATGCGAATGATTGTATCCGCCAACCAGTCCCTTTTTCTTTGTGACTTTGAATCGATACCAACAGAATTTTGATTACGTTGAATTGTTAATTACCAGTCTTTGTCCTCTCTGGGTTGGTATAGTAGAATTTCTCTATTTGCAACAATTGTGTGCTGTCTATCTCCAGTCACCATTCTCCAGTCCCAATGAATGCAGTCCAATGATCACTTCTCTTGGTCATGGTGTAGCATTTGTCCCATTTTCGCCTAACAGCTGCAGGCCTCGATGATCTTTTTAGAAGGCTCAGTGCCTGGTTGACTCCGTGTCATTTGATAGCACTTTCTGCCATTGATTCGATTACATCTCCACTCGGCTTTGTTTCATCATTGATGACACCCTTTGCAACTGGCTCGATGACCTCTCCTCTTGACTCAACGACCCCTCCAATAATTGATTCAGCTTCATTTAGCTATGACTGGTCTTCAATGATCTCTCCAACGGGTCCTTTTTCTGCAATATTTCTCACTGCCATTGGCTGCAACTCTATTTCCTCAGCCTTGCCAACTGTTTGAGGTCCAACCTTCGCTTTGAAACAACATTTAGCTTTCCTATACCATTTTTTCATCGTTGGGAAAATTTCTGAGTTGATCAATGGATTCATTAAACTGTTTAATGGTATGATGCATATTGCTGTGAACTCAAACCAGCCATTGGGTACATTCTTTTCGGTAAAATGATAGTAGAGCATTACACCAACAATAGTCAGCCATGAGACGAGTTTGATTCCTATAATAGCAGTTACCTTCATCTTTATCTTCCTTTCAGCGTCTTTATTGCCTGTTGGGTTGACAATTTTTCTGGATTCAAGAAATACTTGGCAGATTTTTACATATGAGACAGTCAGGCAGATCAGAATTGCCACAATAATTGTTATATAACCCCCTTTGTACACTTTCATGGAATCCCTATGGCCGTACAGGTCCTGGATGCACACGGGAGACCAACTGTAAAAGGAAAATTCGGTATATTGGAAAAATTCTTCTACATTAGTCACTGACTGCAGAGCATCAAGCTTTTGGTATAAATCGTAAGCCAAGTTGGTATTGCCGAAGTATCGAGAGAAAATCCTTTCGATGTGACTGATATTGTCGTAGTCTTTCATAATGAATGGGTTACTCTGTGATATTGTCATCATGGTACGAAACGTGTTTTGGATGGACTCAGTCGGGATGACAGGCATGATAGAGTGGGCTAGATTGATCAAAGCTATGCAAATCAATGAAATGATGACCGTCCTCAAACGTATTCCTTGGGAGTAGCTAAAAGTACACTTGTATGCTCTTGTGATGCTCATGACAAGGATTGTAACAAGAGACCCATGAGACGATAAGTTATAGACTATTCCTAATGTTTTGCATACCCAACCAGATCTCCAATCAGCATCAACTTGGCAGTAATTTCCCCAGAACCTCACATTTGCAATTAACAGAGCTAAGAGGTAACACCCGAGGAGCATGTCATAAAAAGAGATCTGGATCTTCAGAACCTTGTCAACTTTCACATAGTTCTCTTGGCCGTTGAACTCTGACTTGATATTGGTCCAGAATACATATGAATTAAGTAGTAGATTGCCAAAACATGACACCACCAGCCATGTAAATATGCCAAAATTCCTTACTATGAACTGGTCAGACGACAGCAATCCATTAGCACAGTTGCTGCATTCGTCCAGGCCACTTTTGCAGTCTTTGTAACTGTTACACACAGCATTTGGTGATACCCATGACACTGAACTATTCCCGTCGGCTCCAGAACAATAAAATCTGTCCAAGCAGAACATTTCATCTGACTCATCCTGACAGTCAAACACCCCATTACACAGATGATAAGGATGTATTTGCTCGGCGAAGGTGGTCGTTCCATAAGGGGTTTATGCACTCGAAGCTAAACACCAATCCCCAAATAGTGTTTTGCCATTCATCAAACATCAGATTGCGACAATGTTCAACAGATACTGAATCTTTGCAAGAAGTAAGGTTTAAGCAAGGATCAGTTAAATTGAACATGTACCATTCTTCACTTGTATCTCGTACTCGTCCAGCAATATAAAATAGTTCGTCAATGCACTTGTCACTTTTTTCATATCTTGAAATCTTGCTGTCAGCAAAATCAAAGCTGTCGCAATCATGATAGCTGCATTCATAGAAGTCGCGAATCTCATCATAAGCAGCGTGTGTTTCGGAACAGAATATGAACTTAGAGACAGGAAATATCTTTGAAATCGTCGTGTTTACCTTATGCCGGCACACAAACTCTTCGACTCCATCACAAACCAGCTCGTCTGACCTATCCAGGCAATCGTATCTCCCGTCACAAGTCCTTTCCAGTGAAACACAACCCTTCCCGTCACCACAGAAAAATAACTCTGCATCGGAGTCAACACACCCACACTCATCAGTCAGGCACACTGATTTGCCACTGCAAACTTGACGTGATGGAATGATGCAATACCAAGGATCTGAAAGGCATTTGGAAAGGCTATCTTGTGAGACGTATAATCTACAAGTTTGTAAGCTTGGTGTAAATCTACACACACTTCGGTTTCCAACACTAATGGTGCTGGCATTAGGGGTTTGTTTCATTTCTTCATAGAAATAACCGCTGCAAATTGGGAAGGTGAGATGTCCCTCCATTGCAAAATTAGAGACGTCTTCCAAGTAATCAATATAGTGGTTGTCGGTTTGCTCAGAACACTCCACCACCAATACCAGTGTAGCCACTAAAGCCAGTCTAGCAAGAAAATCAGATATGATCATGATAAGATAGTTTGATAAGATAGTATGTGTGAAAGACGAGAGTGCATGAGAAAGTTCTGATGGGGTCCGAGCATTTGCTGCAACCATGAAAATGAGTACTGAGCACGACCATAACTAACTATTTATATGTTCATCTGACGTCAATGGGATAATTATTGCTTATTTTGACATTTTGAACACAATTGAATTATTTTTTGAGCAAATGAATAAATCTTGAATAGAATGAAACAAAGACTTAATTATTCCTTTTATTAGCTATATTTTAGCTCGTATAACTGCTTTGCAAAGACCTTGTTTGCAAAAATATAACCTTATGAAATTAATTTCAGTACGAGAACGAAATGGTGACGAATGACAAGTGGGGACCAAGAAACCTGCCAAGGCCTCATTTCTCTAACAAAAGTGGCTCTGTGAGTGATACCAAGCTTTAAATTTGGAAGAATAGTATAGAGAGTATGACCATTTTCCAATAGACAATTTGGAATGGTAGCTAGGCTATAATGAATTAATGCACGCCCTCCCACGGCTCTCAAAGACGTAAGGAGGTATTGATTTATCATAGCGTATCGTCTTGTTCAGATGGAGACGCCCCAAGACATCTTCACGCCCCCAGATGGGTGGTCCTGGGAGCAGGACTGGACTATCGAACCCATGAAGAGTTCCATTCAGACGGAGGAGTTCGTGCTGACCAAGTGGACTGATCAGCTGTACGAGACCATCGACAGCACCGACATGGATAACATCGTGACTCAGTGGTGTTACAAGGTAATAGGTAACATCGTGACTCAGTGGTGTTACAAGGTAATAGGTAACATAGTGAATCAGTGGTGTTACAAGGTAATAGGTAACATAGTGAATCAGTGGTGGTTCAAGGTAATAGGTAACATCGTGACTCAGTGGTGTTACAAGGTAATAGGTAACATCGTGACTCAGTGGTGTTACAAGGTAATAGGTAACATCATGAATCCGTGGTGTTACAAGGTAATAGGTAACATCGTGAATCAGTGGTGTTACAAGGTGATAGGTAACATCGTGAATCCGTGGTGTTACATGGTAATAGGTAACATCGTGACTCAGTGGTGTTACAAGGTAATAGGTAACATCGTGAATCCGTGGTGTTACAAGGTATTAGGTTAAATCGTGACTCAGTGGTGTTACAAGGTAATAGGTAACATCGCGAATCCGTGGTGTTACAAGGTAATAGGTAACATCGTGAATCCGTGGTGTTACAAGGTAATAGGTAACATCGTGAATCAGTGGTGTTACAAGGTAATAGGTAACATAATGAATCAGTGGTGTTACAAGGTAATAGGTAACATCGTGAATCCGTGGTGTTACAAGGTAATAGGTAACATCGTGAATCCGTGGTGTTACAAGGTAATAGGTAACATCGTGAATCCGTGGTGTTACAAGGTAATAGGTAACATCGTGAATCCGTGGTGTTACAAGGTAATAGGTAACATCGTGAATCAGTGGTGTTACAAGGTAATAGGTAACATCGTGACTCAGTGGTGTTACAAGGTAATAGGTAACATCGTGACTCAGTGGTGTTACAAGGTATTAGGTAACATCGTGGCTCCGTGGTGTTACAAAGTTACAAGGTGAAGCAGTGGTGTTACAAGGTAATAACCATTTGATTTAGTGGTGTTACAAGGTAATAACACGTTGACCCAGTGGTGTAACAAGGTACGATTACGTTGAGCATTTCCTTGTTTTATATTCTGTAAAACTGATCTCTCAAAGCCATAATATCTCCAGGACATGTCGCCTGCGTTATCTAAAGACGAAGTCAAAGTACCAAACGGCTGGAGTTGGACTTCGAAGTGGGAGGTTGACATGGACGAACCAGGCGACACCAGCGGTACGTACAATTTAGACGTAGTTTAGGTATACAGCATAGTTTAGATATTCAGTTATTGTTTTATGTTTGTCATACACCCATGCACCTATATAGATAATACTTTGGACTAAAATTGTTTATTTCAATGAGTTTCATTTACAAAGTCTCATTGACTTGAAATCATTACTACTAATAAACGGGGGATGGACCTACGAGAGATCCAAACAGAGTCCCAGGCACTTTGATATCATTAAAATACCTTTATCGTTTATTATCTACTCCAGGTTGGGCGTACTCCAAGTCACCAGATAGTTCGGTGTACGCGTACTCGGAGAAGAAGGACAGCGGTTTCAAGAGGAGGATGTGGAAGAGGACCAGAGAGCGACAGGGCGAACCCGTCATACCAGATATAAAGGTACTGAAGCAGCCTAGTAGAGTAGTAGAGGCAGGGCGAACCCGTCATACCAGATATAAAGCTATAAAGGTACTGAAGCAACCTAGTAGAGACAGAGCGAACCCGTCATACCAGATATAAAGGTACTGAAGCAGCCTAGTAGAGACAGGGCGAACCCGTCATACCAGATATAAAGGTACTGAAGCAGCCTAGTAGAGGCAGGGCGAACCCGTCATACCAGATATAAAGGTACTGAAGCAGCCTAGTAGAGGCAGGCCATACCAGATATAAAGGTACTGAAGCAGCCTAGTAGAGGCAGGGCGAACCCGTCGTACCAGATATAAAGGTACTGAAGCAGCCTAGTGTTGAAAGCATGAAACACCACATACTGGATCTCGGAACTTTGATTTTTAGCAAGAACGACGTTGATACTCAATGAAATTCGGCCCAACAATGCTGTACAATTAGTATACACACTAACCGTAACTGTCTATCTTTCAACTATATCGCATCTTCAAATTCAAGATGTCGTTTGTCACTTTTATGAAGATGTTAACTCCGTAATTCCGTAGTATTAATGAGGATCACTGTCCCCAATCCCCAAGTGATGGAGTAGTGGCACTAACCTATTAATCCCTATCCAGGAGGTAGTTGCTCTGAAGGGAGGGTGGGAGTACGCGCAGACCTTCAACAGCAGGTTCCACATTGACGAGCTGCCCACTGACATGGTCCGGAGGAGACGCTGGGTCCGACAGATGACCAACATCGACCCCTGTAAGATTGATACTTAATGGGGACTGGGTAGCCAAAAACATGAACTTTTAATAAATTAATAACGAGTGAAGACCGTTCATGTAGTTGAGTTACTGTCCATCTCCAGCTTCATGATATCAAAGTACTTTGTTCACTATCCTTAATTGAGCCACTCATATTATCTCAGATGAGGTTAAGTTCGTTTACCAGACCATCACTAAGAAGATAACGATTGCTCCACCTCTACTCCTCACTTATCCAGGTAGGAAAAACGCCAGGATCAGCACTTTTAATACTATCACCCTATTATCGGTGGTGGTATCGATATCAATACATCGCTGTTTATTTAGTTTATTAACTTATTAAGTAGGGTTTCATCGCCGCGCACTGCGCAGGATCAGAAACCCTGAATTTATAAACCAATGAACAATGAAAAACAAGTTTTTACGTTTTAAGTTTAACACTCGATCTATTTTCAGAGATAACGAAGTATGAAGTGCGGGTTCACATTTACCAAGGACGAACTCTCAAGTCACCTGATATCATGGGCTACGTCAGTAAGTGAAATGATTAGCGGTGTTAAACCAGTTATCTGACATAGTAAACTGATGGTTAATGGTGTTAAAATTCCATCAAAATCATAGAAGTTTTTTTGAGTTCTAAACAAACAAATGTTAAATCTTTTGACGAAATTGTCCCTTCTGCGGAATTCAGTCATATCCCACCGCGTACTTAGACTGTAACACTTACTAAAATCCCTGCTGACAATTGTGTCTCCTCAGCGGTGTACGGGATAGTATGCGTGGATAACATCACCAAAGCGACCCGGACTGTGGAACACCAGCTGTCCCCGACGTGGGATGAGACCCTGAAGTTCGAGGGGATCACCATCATAGGTCCCCCTAACGCTATCCTCCACACCCGACCTAAGGTCACGGTGGAGCTTTACCACAAGGGACCCCAGGTAACCACAATATGGGATGTGATGGTACGGGAGATAAGTGATGAAGTTTTATTTCAGAGGATGAATAATAAAAGGATGATAATATAGGGTCAGGCGATGGATCTATCGTGCATCGATCGCGCCAAAGTATTTGAAGAATATTGGCTGGGTCCTAAAACGATTGACTGAATCGGGAATCCTACAATTCTCAGGGAGACGTGTACCTTGGTCAAGCCAACATGGCCCCCTCACCGGACCCCAAAGAGACACGTATGTCTTGGCATCAAGTGACGTACAGGGGAGAACATTCCGGAGACATACTGGGACTAGCTCAGATATTCATGGTAAGATTAAGAAAACTTAAAATTTTGAATTTCACAGGAACACGATAAAATGAGCTCCTGGGATCAGAATTGCTACCTTGGCTCTGTGAATTTTTTCCAAATTCCTGGACACCCTATTATGATAACATGATAATCTTGCCTAGGCTGACAGTCCAGAAGACATCAGAGCTCTACCATTCGACCCTCCCATCATGTCGGATGGGAGGTTCCAGCTACCGCCTGGAATACGACCCATCATGAAACTAACTCGAATTGAGGTAAGGGCTTACTCAACTCTTTAGATCCAGCTAATTTATGACTCATACAGAGCTTAGAAAATAAGCGATTTCAAAATAAATTTGGTCCAATTTTATTGAAATGTTGAATGCGATATCTTCTAAGTTCTAATGTTATGGATGTTTATAATTACCAACTTCTCACTTCAAAACCTCCACCAGATCCTATCGTGGGGGCTGAGGAAGCTGAAATACTGGAACGCTAAGCCCATCAACACCCCTCTGGTTGAGATAGAGTGTGGCGGCCTAACCACTGTCCTGGAGGAGATTGAGAACGTTAAAGTGAACCCTAACTTCCCCCAAACCAGCAGCTACATCGACGTGTTGCTACCGGAGGGTAACACGTACAAACCTCCCATAAACATCCGGCTTCTGGATAAACGGGAGAACGGCTTCATACCCCTCATCGGGAAATATGTGCTCAACGAACTTGCTAAGTAGAGTATTCTGTAGAGGATTTAGATGCTTGATACATGCTCCAGCATTGTTTGAGGTATCTATGATCATGAGTCATAACGTTTTCATAGAAACATTGCAAATTGAGCTTATCATCATCAAAGCATTGAGCCATTCTAGGCTCGTCCAGGTTGTACTGCACATTTGACCTGGATTGAACTTATTAAGCCCTCGCATCTTCCAGATTTGACCCCGAGTGCCTGGCTAAGCAACTCAAAGCCCAAGAGAAGAGTGCCCTGGCAGCAGATGACGACGAGGAATGCTCCCTGTACACGCCTACTAACGAGAGTACGATCAGTTCGGACGACACGGTGGTGATCATTGAGGACGAGAACGAGGGGCAGACTGGGTGCATGGCGTGCCTCAGTCGGATGGTCAAGGTGGTGAGTGATGTCTTCTCCGGGGCAGAGGTGCTCGATGAAACGGACGATTGGGAGTTCCTGTCCATGTACTGGTGGTCGAGGTACTACGCCATGGAAGGTGGGTGATCGTCAGGGGGCAGAAAATACCTAAAAAATACTTAAGTTCATCCAATTTTTGGTGCCACCATAGAAAATAAAAGTTTTTCACTTATAAAATTATAATGGTTTAATCATGATGAGGATTTGATAGATGATTTTAGATATTTGATAGCTTTCAGATGCATTTATTGAAACTGTAACTTTTAACAATGAAACCCAGGCAATGCACTGCTCTACAAGACGTTGAAACACCACGAGCTACCGATGATAGTGGTATACGAGAAGGAAATCGAACACTTCTTCAACAACTTCGCTGACTCCATCCAGCAGTTCAAGCTGCAAACAGTTGCGAAGGTCAAGGAGACTGAAACTGACGAGGACCTGGAAAAAGACCCCGTCATCGGAGTTTACAAGGGTAAGAGCAGAATATTGTACTTGAACTGAAACAAATAAGAGAATGGATGGTACAGTTAGTAATTGTGCCTCCCCTATCCATTTACTTACAGTCCCTCTCATAATAAATGTTGACATTCGATTTTTCTAATTTTCTCTTGCGTTGACAGTAAAATGAGAGTTATTCGTCAGTAAACTTTTTACTATCTCCACCTATTGTTCAGGATCATTCCGGATATACGAGGTAGATGAGGACGAGGAGAAGCCGCTGCTCTACGCTGATGTGCCCACCTCCAAACCTCTCCGAGTCATCATACGGGTTTACTGCTTGCAGGGAATAATGCTCGCCTGTAACAGTCCCATCAAGGATAGGTAAGTGTAGCAGTGTAAAGAAGATTCAAAGCTACTTTAAAACACCAAATATTTGGGCTTCAATGGACGTCTTTGTCCATTAGTGGCCAAAAATTTCAAAAATATGACCCTAATGCTTCATTTTACTGAAAGTGTTCACTTTGATTTGACCCAAGCATTTCTGTTGACCAAGTGTATCATTTTACCATGGTGTTTCCCTTGAACCTAGTGATTCATTCGACCCCGGTGTTTCATTTGACCTAAATTTAGGGTCAAATGAAACACCAGGGTCAAAGGAAACACTTGGTTCAAATGAAACACTAGGGTCAAATGAAACACTTGGTTCAAATGAAACACTAGGGTCAAATGAAACCTTTGGTTGAAATGAAACTCTCTAATCCCCCCCTTCTCCAGGTACTGTGACGCGTACATCCACCTGCAAATAGGACCTAAGATAATAAAGGACACGGGAAGTCTGGTCCGTAAGTCCCGTAACCCTCGGTTCTGTAAGATCTACAACCTGGAAACAACACTTCCCAACTTCGTGGAGTTGTCTGTATCGCTCTACGACCACGAGGCTACTGAGGAGAAGATGGACTTGCTGATCGGGGAAACTAAGATCGATATCGAGGATAGGTTCCTGTCGATAAAGCGACCCATCTGTTCGCTGACTGAGCGATACATGACGTGAGTTGGAAGTAATACTTTTTTGTGGTGTTTCTTGATGTCCTGGAGCAACTTATCCACATTGTCCTCTATTGATTTGATGTGAAAAAGGATTTTTGAACCACCCTAGGAAGTATGATAGTTGGGGTGTTCGGGAGGTTTCGATTGGGTTTGCGTTGTAAAAATCCACTCAGTCCTGTAGACCTGTAGAGTGTGTAATTTTTGTCCACTTGTGTCCTTTTTTGTGTTGATTGAGTGAAAGATAGAAACTAAGCTGCTGTACTCAGCCGTACTCAGTAATGCCATGTGCTTATATTAATGATCTGGACTCTACTATAACGTTACGACTTTCATTACTTCATTAAAAGCAATATGTGTTCAATGCGAACTAATGAGCTAATGTTACTAAGCTCTCAACCACAGATCAGGTATCTGAATATCAGTACAAACATTAATTCTTGGCTGATGAAGGTACAGTAGAGCGGTAGTACGTATTGTTCCTGGATTATAAAAAGTGGATTATTACTGAAGTGGATTATTACTGATTATACCCCTCCCAAGCTTGTTTTAGCGACCGTGTAAGTTTGGTTATACGGTCTCCACTGAATAACAGTACAAAAAAGGTTAAAATGAAATTTGATTTTATAAAGGAGCACTCAAAAATCTACTTAACGATGATTCCGTACAAGGGTCGTCAGACCCGAGTGGGAAAAAATACTGTTGTTTGGCAAGAGAATAGTAGGCCCCAGCCTTTTCCGGTCGGGGTATAATCCGGTTCCATGATCTCAGCTGTGACCGTATACCTTTGATAATGAACTCGGCACGCCTCGTCCATTATCCAACTTACATAGTCTCGGCTGTCGCCTCGACCATGTAAGTTGCGGTATACGGTCACCACTTCGACATGTAACCGCTTAAGGGCCAAATCGCACGGGGACAAAAATCGTGGAAACTTTCATATCTCACCAAAATTCGGATTTTACCTATCGTGCGATTTCATTTTTTTAAGGCCACTTTTCGTGAGATCTGAAAACGTGGTGAGAAAAGTGGTGAAATGTATCACCGGCCTCAGGAGAGGTGACAGTTTTCACCACAATCGGTGAAATCTTTGTGGTGAAATCAAAACTCCGTCCGTTTTCAATATCGGTGAGATTTGTCACCACTGATCACGTGCAGTGACGAAATGATCACGCGCATGGTCACGTGATAGTGGTGGAAAGTTTCACGAAGGTACAAAAAACCAAAACGCACGGTAGCGGTGAGATGTAGCGTTACAACGCACGCAGTCATTGACCAATCAGCGCGCTGCATTCCAAGAGTGCGGGAAACATAGTAAATAGTGGGAAATACAAATAGCACCAATTTTTTAAAATGTGTTTCGTTCATATCTTGCTGTGCCTTCTCATTTCTGTAGTGTTGCCACTCTGTATTTTGTTTCTTCTCCTGTATTTTCTATCCTATACAATTATGGCATTCCATTGATTATTGAAGCATTGAAGGTTGTGTTAATTCCGACTGATTGATGTAGTAACTTTACTGTAAAGCTGTAACCAGGTATAAACATCCAGCAAAAATATGTGGCCAAGAATAGAAAAGTCGAATCAAATAGCAGAGAAAACAGTGAACTGCAGTGAAAGCAGTGATAGCAGCAGCCCAAACTCTGTAAAATCAATCATTTCGAGAAAGTTAAAATCATAATATGCAAGAAAGATATGTAAAAAGAAACCAAACCAAAAACGAGAGAATGAAATACGATATCTTGAAATAAAGTGTGGAATTTGCATTTGATTTGTTTTGATCAGTTGCATTGCCATGTTGCCATGGTAACACATTCTTCGGAAATAGCAATAACTGAGAGCGAGTGAGAGCAATACGTCATTATCATTAGTAACAATGGTGTATTACTTTTTCTCACACACGGAGGAGCGGGCGATAGTCGCCTAATTACCGGTTTGCAGTTTGGTACATTGTGCAATTACTGTCCCGTGAGAAATGTAAAATAGGCACTTTAAGTCATTGACATACCATATTCAACCATAGTAATTACGTCATTCTCATTTGTCTATTATTACTGTGCTGCAAAAACAGAGTTTCACCAAATGTAAATTCGCTCATTTTTAGCCATTTCCTTTCATAATTTTGTATCTCTTTCCAAGTTCTGTTGTAACTGAGGTGTTTCACAAAGTGACATGCTACCAAGATTAATTCATTTTCTCCTTTGTTTGTTTTCCAATTATCGTTTGTACTTCCAAAATTGCTAGTGTTTCATCTCAACACATTTTCAGCCAATAATCTTTCGATTGCAAGACCTTTGAGATTGATCCATGCTTTGATTCGATTCGTTAGAAATTTTCGTCCTCTACATAGGCTTTGCCAGCCCCTTCGAGCCCTGTGTGCTACACGATTTATACTGTTTGCAGTTGCAGTACATTTTGCTTTTTAATTCTGCGTATCGAATGATTGTATTGCTGTGTGTATAGTCATGATGATGATGTATGATTCGAAGTCACATTTTAAGATCGGACATTTTAAGATGGGACGGGAACTACCATGACCCTGCGTTGTTTTGCAAGCCAGCACTGACTTAGTGTTTCCATTTTGCGATGGTATTAGAAATTTGTTTCGAGCTTGGCTGTTCACCGGCATGATGGTTGCAGTTTTGAATTGACAGCTTGACTGAAAATGCTCACTGGGCACTGTCTCGTACCATACTGCTGACTGGTCATCGATAGATACATTTTGATGCTCATGCCAGGCTGCTGACTGGTCACTGGGTGCGTTCAGGGTGCTTGGGGTGCACACTGATTTGAAGGGTTTATTCAGGGTGCTTCACCTATTTCAGTAATACAGCGGCCTGCAGTCATAAACTCAGATGAACTGTTTAATATTGGACCTGAGCGGGATTCGAACCCATAACGTCCTGAAGCTGAAGACATTTCGGATGCTCTGCCATTGAGCTATCAAACATGCCATTTTATCCGCTGTGCGTTTTGGCGAAAATAATATTTCCGTGATTCCGAGATCTAGGACGTGACAAATTACACTGATATTTTGTTACGCCGTGCGTTTTCGCGAAATATAGCAATTTTGATGACAAATTACGTCGTGCGATTTGGTGCAATTTTGTTTTCGCGAAATGCATTGAAAAGCTGTCGCCGTACGTTTTGATCATTTTTATACCGGCGTGAAATATTCCGCCGTGCGATCTCACGAAATTTGGACGTGATAACTGACCTGGGCACATTTTTTCACGATTTTTGTCCCCGTGCGATTTGGCCCTAATACAATGTTCAGTGTTCAATGTGGAGGTCTAGGCTTTGTTCTTACTCACCCTGTACACCGTGTGTTTTCTCCCCCAGGGACGGACCCCACAAATGGAGGGATTTCATGCTGCCCACTCAAATCCTGGATGAGTTCTGTGTAGCCAGTGGAATTCCGCTTCCTAACTACGGGTCTGAAGGAGACAGCTGCATCATCGGTTAGTGCCACAGTCAAGTGGTGTCAGGTAGAGGAGAGGTGTCAGAGTTGGGTCGTTTCAGGGAGAAGAGTGGTGTGAGAGTTGAGTGGTGTCAGGAAGAAGAGTGGTGTCAGAGTTGAGTGGTGTCAGGGAGAAGAGCGGTGTCAGAGTTAAGTGGTGTCCGGTAGGAGAGTGGTGTCAGAATTGAGTGGTGTCAGGGAGAAGAGTGGTGTCAGAGTTGAGTGGTGTCAGGGAGAAGAGTGGTGTCAGAGTTGAGTGGTGTCAGGGAGAAGAGTGGTGTCAGAGTTGAGTGGTGTCAGGGAGAAGAGTGGTGTCAGAGTTGAGTGGTTTCAGGGAGAGGAGTGGTGTCAGAGTTGAGTGATGTCAGGGAGAAGAGTGGTGTCAGAGTTGAAAGGTGTCAGGGAGAAGAGTGGTGTGAGAGTTGAGTGGTGTCAGAGTTGAGTGGTGTCAGAGTTGAGTAGTGTCAGGGAGAATGCAGGTGTAAGAGTTGAGCGCTTTCAGGAAGAAGAGCCCGGGTGTCTAGTCGTCAGGGAGTTTAGGCATCGAGGGGATGAGATGTCAAGGAGTGGTGCCAGAGCTTCCGAGATGAAAATGTTATACTCATAATTTTTTTTCCGAATCATCAGTTCTTGAAAAATACCCACTGATAATCATCAGGTGGAGAGCAGTACAACCTGTCCGAGTTTGAGAAGTACAAGGAGAACTTTGAGGATAAGAAGGTGTGGGGACCCCCCAAACAGCGGATAGCTCTGTACGTGCTGCTGGAGATGGGTCTTATCAGAGACCACGTGGAAAAGAGGAACCTCTACAACCCCGTCCTACCAGGTACATGGTGTGTGTCAGGTACCAGGTACATGGTGGATGCCAAGTACCAGGTATCTGGTACAAAGTGAGTATCGGGTACATAGCTTGAAAGCTGGATGTCACATACCTGGTAACTAGTAGGTTATCATAACCAGGGCCTAGCCTTGATTTATCCTTGATTTCAGGGGTGTCGCAAGGTCGTTTACTGATGTGGTGTGACATTTTCCCCTGGATGGAATCCCCTCCGGAACCAATGAATATCGACCCTCCCCTTCCCGTGGACATGGAGCTACGAGTCATCGTGTACGACTGTGTCAACGTGAGTAATGAATCAGGGCAATTAATCTACAAACTGTCAATTCCAGGGGTAATGCATTCGTAACCTATAGGTTTAGAGGCTCATTACCAAATTGCGCGGGGCACTGAGAACCTTTCAATTTCGTAACGGTGAAGATGCCGAATTGCCGTTGGAGTTACTTTCTTTGAAAATTTAAAATATGCCGGATCGAGGAACGCTGCGCAGTGTCAACTTCGGTTAAAGGGGTAGTATACTATAGAATCGACTTCTCATAAGATTCAAATAATTATGATTTTATCACTTCTCACCTTGCATGTTGTACAACAGTGAAATCCCCATGCCTCTATCTTAATTAGATCGCGAGTTATTGCGGTTTAAAGATTTTAGTACAATGACGTCACTCTCGCATCAACGTGTTGCTGCGCCATGCTACAATACGTGTGAACAATGGTATTGTCATGTGTAATAGGTGTTAATCCAGGTGAAATTGTTGAATTTTTATCATTTCGATCGAAAGATGCTTATCCGTAAAATTTGTAATAAATTTCAACTTGACATCTTTGCTTTGAATCCTTATTAACGTGATGATATCGTGAATCGTGAATGATTATAAGATAATCCTGTCAAATTGAGGTGCTCTCGCTATAATATAACAGGACTGTCAGTATATGGAGATTGGAAACCTTCTTTCCTCCTGAGTATAAGTCAAATCTAGAGTGGATGTGTTGCAGATTTTTATGGCATAGACTGATAAGAATGGGATTTTCTTCCGACTGTGGGAGTATTCAGTATGGGGTGAAATATTGACTGGATAGTGGTGCACTTGTATCATTGAGTTGATTGGCCGGTGTTGATTGAGTGTAACATGAGCGTAGTTTTTATTCTTTGATGGCAAGAGGAGTGATAGATGATGCATATTTCTATTCTTGTGTGACATGATTATTACTTTATTACTCCTGATCACCAAATCTGCATGGAATCAAGAACGCCTTAATTCTAACCCAGGCCCTAACCCTAAAAACCAAGACCCTAGCGTTTGCCTGAAAGTGAAATATTACGAAGTGAAGAGACGTGATGTGAAATTTCCTGAGCACTTGCACAACTAGTAGGCAGAGCATATCAATAGAGTAGGGCATGAAGAGTGGGAAAATCAAAAATGGTGTGGTGAGGGGAAAGTATGACTTGTTATGGGTGGATGGGCGATTGCAGATGGAGTGATGTATAATGAAGCAACGATAGTGAAACTTAAAATTTCTGGTCGAATGTTACATAGAAATTGGTCCTAGCTCCTTGTTAAATATCGATTGTCGTATGTGATAGGGACCAGTATAGTGAGAGTGAGTAGCATCATCTCAGATGTAGCATATTGAAATATCATCGGATATCATGTCGAGGAATTTCAAATTTGAATATCAAGCTTCCTTCTATAGTACACCAAGTACCAACGTTATATTGATTGTTGGATATTCTGAATATTCAAGGTGGATACTGTTATTTTTTCAGGAAACAGTTTGATATGTACTAAACTATTTAGGTTGGATGTTGTAGTGACACATTGGTGGTCGCGTTATCAATTTTATTCTTAATACATACTGATCATCTGTGTATTTTTATTTACATATCTAATATGATCAACATGAGGAAACATACTTAATTATTCATTTTCATAAAAAATGTTTGGAGTACATCTGTCCTGTGAAATATGACTAGACCCACTTTCCAGCAACAAATATTACGCTACAACATTGCAATAGTCGAATGGCATCAATAATAAACCAAGGATTTATTGTGTCGTATTCAAATTTCACCTTACAACAAATTAATTGTCCAATTAATGCCCAATCAATAGCATCAATGAAGTGGTACAATAATAATTCATAATTTTAATCTCATGCACAAAAAATGGAACAAAAAAGGATGCAGTAGTGGAGGTATTGTGGAAAATGCAGTACTTAACATAGTGTTCATAGCGCAAGTTTGTGGCCTGATGCGAGAGTGACGTCATCGCGCCATAACATAAAGGTGCGATATCTCGCGATTGGAGGTACCTTAGTACACTTAAGAACGGCGTCACTTAATTAGTGCGGTTTGGGAAAAACCGCACTAATTAAGTGTACAGTAATTAAGTGCACATGAAATTAAGTGAACAATTTCGTGAATTTTGCGTTTTTCGAATTCGTTTTTATACATATTTCGGTTCTCAATTCCATATCGATTATCGTTTTCGATCTCAAGTCCTAAAAACCGCACTAATAAAGTGCGCCGATCTTAAAGTGCGCGCCAATTACGTGATGCCGTTCTTAGGTGTACTAAGGTACATAGAAACATGGGGATTTCACACAAGTTATCATCACAGTATTAGTTAGTAAATTGGGCAATAAGAAATGGCACTTTTCCTGGAGTATACTACCCCTTTAAGTTATTCAAATTTGAAATTTCTAGAATCAGGGGGATTAGACATAACTTATGCTAAATTCTCTTTGACGGCCTAGTACTGAGCCTTAATTTCCGTGATTCGACAGAGCACAAGAAGTTTAGTGCTGAAACTGTCAGAACCACCATCTCTTTTCTTAGAATTGTGGTCAGAAAATGTGTTGTTTCGCAGGATGGCTCACACCCAGATCGGGCAGTATCCTACTACTCATAATGAAGACTGACACTCAGTTGGTAAACTATTGAAATCTAGATTTACTAGCCCGTCATTCGTCGCCTCTGTCGCAGCTAATAGTAGCAAGTATTAGAGTCATCACGAGTATTCTACTGGTGAAGTTGAAGAGAAACCCCCCGACTCTTCAAACCGCGGGATATACTTTCATTTTGATATACGAAATCCTTAGAATAAAACCGAGCGAGCATGACTTATTACGATGGCAGATGACAGATAACGTGTCTGTTATTGAATGCTTTGTGGTTGCCAAACACGTGCAACATGTGGCGTGTGGTAATCATGCACAAATGACGGTGGTAGTACGCGCGGCAGATAAGAAGCGGTGAAAATATGACGTCATTATTAGATATTAAAGTGGCGAGTTGATGACACCGAACTGCCTATTGTCAGTTTGTGGAGGTAAATAATTACACTCCCATTCTCCTTCATGTTATCTTTGTGAACTGTTACTTCTGATTTGTTCGTATATCGATCTACAGTAATCTCAGTTTGCGGAATTTGTCAACGATGGAAAATATCCGGAAACTTTTCCCATGGTAAACGAGCTGAAATTGTGTTCTCCAGCTTCGGGCTCTGACGGATTTGACACAATTGTTTCTTCTTTTTACTTTTTTTATGTGCGGTTATCTTTTTAAATCGATGTGTTAAATTTCGTTCAGCGTGCAAGTATTTGTAGTATGCGAATAATATGCTTGAAAGTGGTGCAACCTTTAGTACTTTAGTAGTTCCGTGCGTGACTGAATCAGACCAACTTGAATATTTCGCCTTTTATGTTGCCGAAGAAGGCCTGAACTAGGAATATGTTGATTTTATTCGCGAATTCTTCATAAAAACGCATATTAACATGAAATTAATATAACATTATTTTATTATTCAAAGATGAATATCCAATATTATAATGTATGATAAACAAGTGTTTTTTCGCTTGGATAGACCGTCGTAAAGCATATCGTATGTTTATCTGGCCAATGACCATTGAAGAGCTTAAGGAGTAAGGTGTTAGAAAACGCTTTGTTTTGGAACAACAAGGTCTGAGACATTTGTTTCTTGAATTCTACAGCCGACTTTTCAATATGCTCATGTGTATCTATATTGTTAAGTTGCTCATGCTGTTTTGCATGTGGAGTTTTCTGTCACCGATTATAGCTGACTAAAAAATGAAAAATTATGAATTCATAATGTAGCCCCTAAATCAGCTATAATTGATATTCACACTTTCACAGTTTGACAGTAGTTAAGACCATTGTCCACTGTCGTATCCCATCCCTCCCTGCAGCCCCCAATGCATGCGACAGACAGTGTGTTGCAAAGAGACACCCCTGTTAGAACCGGCTAATTTCTGATGTGCTAATCCGTGGTCACGTGACCCGATCCCAAGTCACGTGACCTCCCTTCTCCTGATAATGACTTTGTTGTCTTGATAGCGCGGTGAAAGGGCTCGCAGGATCACAATATATGTGATACGTTAATGCTCTGCGCCTTGTCCTCGACACGAAGTGTGCACAGCATCCATTAGTCATTTGCTAAGTGCTACCTGGTGAATCCTAAGCTTGTTCTCACGTCACTGTTAAATGTCACTACTACACACCTCCCAGTGCTGCTCCCACCATCCTTGCGCAACATGGGATTCTTCACATTCTTTGCTCCTATATCAATGTTTCATCCAAAAATACGCATTTCCCTTAGACCATTCCTTTACCTTTCCTAACCCAATTGTCTTTTAGTTTGTGTTATAAAAAGGCATTGAAGAGGGTTAGCAGAGTAGTGAGGAGTTGGGGTTGTGTGTATACTACCTTTATCCGTTCTGTTCAATCTGATATAGGTGGTGGTGCGTCGCGCGTCCTAAAAGTGATTGATTAGGAGAGAGAACATACAGCACCCACAAAACGGGGTAACGGGCACAATCTTAGTTAAACATCGACACTTCTAGTTTCTACCTGCAGTAATATTCAGTGCACTTAACGCAATTAAAAGTAGTTACTAGAATTAACTTGAATTATTCTAAGACTTAAAAGGTATAAATCATCATCGAAAGCTTGAAAGAATGCCAAAATGTGAAGAAAAGAGTCGCCAAAGAAGCAAGTCTACATGTTTGAGTGAACAACCCAGAATAGTATCGTATCATTATGAGGAGTGGGGTATTATCTGATTGGTTGAGTGCTATTTATAGACCCACTTACGTCCGTGCGCAATTTTTCGTATTTTGATGCATGCCTCAGGATATATTTCTATCCTATTTGATCGTTTCTTCATATGTAATGCCTTAATAAAGCAATACATTCATATTACGTGGCCTCGCTAAGATAGATGTATAGATATGATAAATGTTTTTCCTGTTCAGATAGCGGACCAATGACCTTTTAGCTGTGTTCCAGAAGCAAAATTCGGTTTTTCCAGCCAAGTTAACCGGTAAAATAGGCAATTTGTGAATTAACGTATTTTTTAGTAACATTTACGGGTTCCAAGGTATAGTGATGCAGTCGCTAGCTATGTTTCCATATGGTTCTATTTTTACCGTTGTTGTTTTAAAAATAGAACACCCGTACACAGTAACAGTCCACCCTAAGACACTTTCTCTGTCGTTATATCTGTGCCCTCCCAGCCGCATTACCAATTACCTCTCTTCGTTGTATTGCAGTACAAGATGGTGTACCCCAGGTACCCTACAAGAAATCAGATCGCTACATCTGACCCTCTACCCTCCAATCCTACCTGCCTTGTACAATCAGAGGCATACTCTACTAAGTTTTCTTTCGTTTAAAAAAACTTTCAGTCTGGATTTGTGTTGAGAAACACACTTTGTATAAACCATTTGACACAATAGCTGCTCGGACTGACAGAACCTCTCAGCTTCAGTTCCTTGTTGCCGTTCAGCAAGGATATTCACTGAGTTTGCCAGGCTAGGCTCATACCCAAACAGCTACAGCTGAGATCTATCTGTTGAACTAATGTGTCCATGATATGATCACTCAAAAATTAATGTTGGATTGACAGGAATGTGGTGTGTAACAGCAGCTCTGCAATTTGACCATGACCAATTAAGGAGTTGTTCATGGTAACTTTGAAGACAGCAGTTGGCTGGCACGCAGTTGGCACTTATATGATATGACATATTATAAGGTTCCCTCAGTTTTCACATGCATATTATGCATGCTTATGCATACTTATATTCTGCTCACCCTATAATATAACTATAGGCCATCATTTCGATGCATATTGTGCATATTGAACTCGGCTTCGCCTCGTACAATATGCACTAATATGCATCTCAATGCTGTCCTATAGTTATATATTACATGGCTCATAAGCCCTTATTTGCAACCATATACATCGGGTTATTTCAATATTATAGGGTCGGGATGGATCCTATAACCCCATGTTATGTGTTTACAGCTGTGTTTACAGTGATGACTCCGACGTAGATTCAATATGAAAGTTTATGACGGAGTTACCTACATATTTTTTAGCGTCGTTCGGATCCTATAACCCCATGTTATGGGATTTTCCAAGAGTTGATAGGGTATTTACAATGATGGCATCGTCATGGATTCAATAAGAAAGTTTATGACGTGAGTTGCCTACATTTGTTCGCAGACTTAAAACGAGTAACGTTACCTGCCTCCTTAAGTGCCAATTCAATTTGAATAATTTTGGTGGAACGCAGATATTCGAGTTCTGTGGTATTTGAGACTCCAATGAACAACAGGCTGTTCAAATGACGCCGTTATGTTGCTTCACTGTGGTAAATTGCTACATGGCATAATAATATGCATTCCACCGACACATGTGTACATGTCTTGAGGCCCGACAAAAATGTAATTACCGGCGAGATCATTCAAAGTTTTTCTGCCCATGACGCCTGATACAAATACAACTATGAGACGCCATGTTTCTTATTTCTAATGAGTTTCCACCACATAATTTATTTTATTTCGCCATGTAATATCACATAGGTCTCAGGAGTACCTAATACATTGTTTTGAACTCGGCTTCGCCTCGTCCAAAACAAACCATTATTGACCTCAGCTTCGCTTCGGCCAATAATGCGTCTATATATAGTTCGCGCTTCGCGCTCACTATATATATGTGGTATTAGGTTACTCCTTCGACCTATAGTTCTATATTATCAGAACTTGGCGATTGCCACTACTCTGTACTGTGTTTAGTGGATTAAAAGAAGCTGTAACCTTGTTACAAGCTGTAACCTTGTTACAAGCTGTAACCTTGTTACAAGCTGTAACCTTGTTACAAGCTGTAACCTTGTTACAAGCTGTAACCTTGTTACAAGCTGTAACCTTGTTACAAGCTGTAACCTTGTTACAAGCTGTAACCTTGTTTCAAGCTGTAACCTTGTTACGAGCTGTAACCTTGTTACAAGAGCTGTAACCTTGTTTCAAGCTGTAACCTTGTTACAAGCTGTAACCTTGTTACAAGCTGTAACCTTGTTACAAGCTGTAACCTTGTTACAAGCTGTAACCTTGTTACAAGCTGTAACCTTGTTACAAGCTGTAACCTTGTTACAAGCTGTAACCTTGTTACAAGAGCTGTAACCTTGTTACAAGCTGTGACCTTGTTACAAGCTGTAACCTTGTTACAAGCTGTAACCTTGTTTCAAGCTGTAACCTTGTTACAAGCTGTAACCTTGTTACAAGAGCTGTAACCTTGTTACAAGAGCTGTAACCTTGTTACAAGCTGTAACCTTGTTACAAGCTGTAACCTTGTTTCAAGCTGTAACCTTGTTACGAGCTGTAACCTTGTTACAAGCTGTTACCTTGTTACAAGGTGTAACCTCATGTTACAAGCTGTAACCTTGTTTCAAGCTGTAACCTTGTTACGAGCTGTAACCTTGTTACAAGCTGTTACCTTGTTACAAGGTGTAACCTCATGTTACAAGCTGTAACCTTGTTACAAGAGCTGTAACCTTGTTACAAGAGCTGTAACCTTGTTACAAGCTGTAACCTTGTTTCAAGCTGTAACCTTGTTACGAGCTGTAACCTTGTTACAAGCTGTAACCTTGTTACAAGCTGTTACCTTGTTACAAGGTGTAACCTTGTTACAAGCTGTAACCTTGTTTCAAGCTGTAACCTTGTTACGAGCTGTAACCTTGTTACAAGCTGTTACCTTGTTACAAGGTGTAACCTTGTTACAAGGTGTAACCGTGTTAATAAACCTTGACTGACCACGAGGTCACGCAGAGAAATTATCCATTCCACTAGTTGTTATCTTGGTTACCACACTAGAGTAGTATGAACAACAGATTAGTATGCAAAATTCATTCTTTAGGCACTTTCAGAACTTTTCCATTTGCAACCCTCCCCAATGCCTTCCGAATAAACCCTCAAGAAGGCGACTTGTCGAAGGAACATGTGTGTGGCATAATGGTTAGTGGAGAAGATAGAATATTGAGTGTGCCGTATATTTCACTGCATTGTGCGATGAAAATACGTAAACGTAAGGGTAACCCCTCTGGCAACCCCCCTGGCAGATCCTGGTAACCCCCTGGTTACCCCCTTGCAACCCCCTAGTAACCCCCCTTGCAACCCCCTGGTAACCCCCCTGGTAATATAATTGCGAATATAACGTAATATAATTGCGTTCTGGAGTTTAATCCACTCCAAGCTCATCATAACACTTTACCATACTGCATGCATTCATGATTTGTACAAATCATCGAGACCGGAGACATACCGTGAATCTCACTCCATTTAGGTATTTCATTTAACTTTTTCAAAACCACCACAGGATTCCGAGCAGTGTTTAAAGTGACATTTCATTTGTTGGTACGTCACATGCGTATATATATAAAGAGGATTATAAATGCAATATTTCTCGGTCCTCTCATAAAAGTTGACAGCTTTCTCCTTTTATTTCATTAAGACACACATGACACCAACACCTCTCAGTCTCACGTGCATTTTACTCAACCTCTACTCTGATCTAAGGATCGTCACCTACCTCCACCACTCTGCTACCTTTTTACACTTCTCCTTTCTGGGGCGTTGAGAAACTCTGCTACCTTTTCACCCTTCTCCTTTCTGGGGCGTTGAGAAACTCTGCCACCTTTTCACCTTCTCCTTTCTGGGCGTTGAGAAACTGTGTGCTTTCACCCTTCTCCTTTCTGGGGCGTTGAGAAACTCTCAACTCTGCTACCTTTTCACCCTTCTCCTTTCTGGGGCGTTGAGAAACTCTGCCACCTTTTTACCCTCCTCCTTTCTGGGGCGTTGAGAAACTCTGCCACCTTTTCACCCTTCTCCTTTCTGGGGCGTTGAGAAACTCTGCCACCTTTTCACCCTTCTCCTTTCTGGGGCGTTGAGAAACTCTCAACTCTGCTACCTTTTCACCCTTCTCCTTTCTGGGGCGTTGAGAAACTCTGCTACCTTTTCACCCTTCTCCTTTCTGGGGCGTTGAGAAACTCTGCCACCTTTTCACCCTTCTCCTTTCTGGGGCGTTGAGAAACTCTGCCACCTTTTTCACCCTTCTCCTTTCTGGGGCGTTGAGAAACTCTCAACTCTGCTACCTTTTCACCCTTCTCCTTTCTGGGGCGTTGAGAAACTCTGCTACCTTTTCACCCTTCTCCTTTCTGGGGCGTTGAGAAACTCTGCCACCTTTTCACCCTTCTCCTTTCTGGGGCGTTGAGAAACTCTGCTACCTTTTCACCCTTCTCCTTTCTGGGGCGTTGAGAAACTGTGGCGTTGAGAAACTCTATGTTTCAAGAACATTAATTGGAAGTTTATGATTTCGGTTTCAACGTCAAAAAATCGATTCTGCATCCATTAATTGTGGGATTATTAGTGGCCAGTGGGTTACCGCCCTGGCCAGGGTGGGATATGATATCTATAAATAAAAGGTCTCCTTAGCTTGCGACTTAAGTAACCTAAAAGTTTTCCGATAAATCGTCCTAAATACTTAGATATGTCTCGACTCTACTTCTTTCCAGGGAGTTACCGCCCTGGCCAGGGTGGGATTATTGATATGACGTGTATACTGTGACCTTGTGCGGATTATTACTCGGTGTAATTACACGGTCCCTGGCATGTATCTGACACATTGTGCAATAAGCAGCCCTGTGTCAGCTATGCTCCGTAGTGCAGCGTGACCATGACGCTACCCACCACTCTATGCTAGATACCATGTAGAATATTAATTTGTTGTATCGAGGGGTGGTAGGGGGTAAGACTGCTGCTCAATGCAATCACTCCGCTCTTACACGCTCTTTTGACGCTGCGTCGTACACTCGTCGTATACTGTGCTGAAACTCAGGTTTACTCTGTGTTGACACTCGCTGGAACTCATGTGTTAAAACTCATCTTGACTCTGTGTTGACTCTTACATTGACACTCGCTTACCTCTTGTGTTGAAACTCATGTTGACTCTGTGTTCACTCTAACATTGACACTCGCTTAACTCTTGAGTTGAAACTCATGTTAACTCCATGTTGACTCTTACAGTTGAAACTCATGTTAAATCTGTGTTGACTCTGTGTTGACGCAAAAACTTGATCACTATTTACTTGACAACTTGAACTGTCACAACACTTTTATTAACGATATAAAGCAAGCTTATCAATAGACTATGCAGAACATAGCTAACACCCACGTTTTTGAAGTTGAGATAATTAGTCAAAATCTCAAAAATGGTTGTTACATGTACTGAAGGCTCTGAAGTTGAACACGATAACCGAACCTTTCAAGGTATTCTAAGTGTTAGATTTCTGCACAATGGTCAAAGTAAAGTTGCATCTGCCCTATCTGGGACATATCCTTTTTGAGCTCAAAGCACCCTCTTATAATGAGTATCACGACACGACGGAAGAAGGTTCATTTCTTCTGTTTGAAATCCATGTGTGTTGCAACAATATTAGTGTGCTGCAACAGCGGAGGAAAACATTAGAAATAGAAACCCGATTAAGAACGCGTTGAGAAAACTTTTTATCAGTAAAAGCTGTATCTCAAATTGGATTGAGATTCTCAATCCAAAGTTCAAATCTAAAACTGCAGTGTATAGTGTATAGTGTATACTTAGTGTGTACTAATGTACTTTAGTGGGCTATGTGCAGTGACTAGCAATACACTGTATGTCGTATGACTGGGATATGTACAGTCTCTATACAGTCTTTTTTTTTTTATAGAAATGCACTGTATGACTGCGATATGTGACTAGAAATACACTATGTAATATGTATGACTCTCCTAATGCTAAATGCACAATATCCCGAACACTCCTCTTCTTTGTACTGCATCTCTCATTGATTATAATGCTCCGCTAATTGCTAGTGGCGACAGTGCAAGAGCAGATAGTGACAACCTGGTACACCATTAAGCGACCTCACCGCTCCGGGATATTTTGGAAATGTTGATTCTCATCTAGCGTAAAATTTACTGTAGTATGGTCTTCTTTGATGTTGTGCTTGATACCTTGATGCTGGACTTGTAAATTAAAGACGATCTGAATGTAAGCTTGTTGGTAAAATCTATCAGTTTTCTTGAAGGTGTTTCATCTGCAGCTCCCCATCAGTACAGTAAACTGCAACACACACTCTGCAGACTGCAACTACTGCAACCATTCTGTGTACTGGCACAACTCTTTGTTTTGACTAGTGTAGGATGTGTCAGGATGTGTCAGGTGAAGCAGTTGAGCATTGGAGGTAATTTGTCAGCATCCCAGCCTCGTAATATTCAGTCCTGCAGACAGCACCTCAATCAGCTCCTACCCTGGGTCTTGCTGAACTTCTCAGTTCTAAAACAACTCCACACCCCGCCTACCCTGGGACTTGCTGAACTTCTCAGTTATCCCACTAAGACTGTAGGCCCACAAAGTGATCAGGGAATCAAGCATTGACCGGGATCCCGGCCAAAATCAGTCTGTTTTGGACTCCCGATCCCCGGATCCTGTCACTTTTCAGTGATCCCGATATTGGTGATTAAATTTAAGGGGTCAACGTCAGTCCTTCATGCTTGAAAAGGGTTATTTCGCCCCTCACTCGTCTTGGGATGAGTGAGTGCTCCGTAGAAATTGAGACAATGTCCCTGCCTCTCATTTCCCCGAAACAACTACGCAATGACACTGCGGTGTGTGGCTAATTATTGCATACAATGGTGAGCTGTAATTATCAGGGAGTATTGTTGCTGAGAGAAGTGCTTGATATGTATCAAGGTCCTGTCACAGAGGGCTCAGCGACCCTTTGTCTTGGTAAACTTCATTCACTTGAGACTTCTTATCGTACTTCGTAGAAGATCGTTCTAAGAAACTCACAGTTGTGAACAATCGATATTTTACTTTTTCCCTTGAAAAGCGTCCTAAGAATTATACGATGATGCGTGGTGAAAGAATTATCGCTCTTATTTGTTTGAATGTGGAGTTACGTCATGGCGCTAAAGTTTGCAGCCATTTTATATGTAGTATGTATTTTGATGTGTAGATTTTATTGCTATTACATATTACTTTCAATTGCGTTGTTTAAAATTTGCAAACGAAGTGTCGCAAAGCAGCACCGAGTAAACTATGCATTGGATTTTTTGATAAGTAAAATATTATGATCCGTTGATAATAGGTGGGAGAAGGTTTTTGTTTCTGTGTTGCGTTTCCTGTGACCTAGAGTGCCCAACGAGCCTTCTAGTTAGTATTATAATCCTTTGAATCTGGCCAGAGACGTCTCTGTAGGCTGTGACTCTAGCGTAACCATAACTTTTCCGATGAATAGATAGGTACTTTCTACTTTACCCGCTGGGGCCAGGGTGGAAACCCCTGTTAGTACTGTGAAGTCTGAGACAGGCGCTTTGCACCTGTCAGGATACTTTTTATGGTCAGGATGAGAGCCGAGAGGTTTGGGTAATGGTCAAGGGTGAAGGTCATGGTTAGGGTTTTGGTTAAGGTTAGCGTAAAAGATGGAATGAGGGTGATTATGAACTAGGCAAAAGAAGTGCAATTGTTATTACCGTTTTTGAATGTAATATGAGTTTGAGTAACACGACGTATGATTCTCTTGTAGCAGGGATTGATAGGCCCAATGTAGTTCTACGTTCCTGGTAACGAGTTATGCTCAAGGTAAGGAGACTCACTCACCTTAGGAATCATCAGATCCATGTGGTCCATTCTGTCGAAACATTTCCCTTTTCTCAGAAAAATTTAAATGTCCCATGAATTCTCCGATACATGTCCCATTCTGTTCATGTCTCATTCAGTCAGATTCATGCCCCATCAGTCAGATTCATGTCCACTGACCAATCTGTCAGAAACTCATCTCAGTCTTCCAAAAACAATAAACATGGACCATTCCCAAAATAATATTCCCAAAATATTATGACCACAATCCTCTACCATTCTGTCAAAAGTTGTAACTTTAGACTATGTATAATATTATTTTTAAATGTCCCCTTTTCAAGCAGAGAAGCGTGAAGTATGCTTCGGTCCCGTCAAACTGTACCAGGAAATATCTCGGGTATGTTCAATATGTACAATGTGTTCAAAACAATGGTCAGTGCTCAACTCTCTTTAGAAATTTTTAAAAGCAATCACTTTTCGTTTGCCCTCATAACTACCTTCATAATTAACTACCTCCTCAGGTGCTGCTAGTGTTTCCTGTGGAGGACGGGCAGAGTGAAGCCTTCATGTGGGCGTGCAGGAAGGGCGGCTACATCTGCAGCATGGCCAGCTCCCTCGACATGGCCCTGGAGGCCCTCGAGAAGAGGAAGCACCACATCGTAGTGGTGGACATGAGGCTGCCTGTCTACGGGATAGGGGAGCAGATCATCAGGTAGGTAGTGGTGGACATGAGACTGCCTGTCTACGGGATAGGGGAGCAGATCATCAGGTAGGTAGTGGTGGACATGAGGCTGCCTGACTACGGGATAGGGGAGCAGATCATCAGGTAGGTAGTGGTGGACATGAGACTGCCTGTCTACGGGATAGGGGAGCAGATCATCAGGTAGGTAGTGGTGGACATGAGACTGCCTGTCTACGGGATAGGGGAGCAGATCATCAGGTAGGTAGTGGTGGACATGAGACTGCCTGTCTACGGGATAGGGGAGCAGATCATCAGGTAGGTAGTGGTGGACATGAGACTTCCTGTCTACGGGATAGGGGAGCAGATCATCAGGTAGTGGTGGACATGAGGCTGCCTGACTACGGGATAGGGGAGCAGATCATCAGGTAGGTAGTGGTGGACATGAGACTGCCTGTCTACGGGATAGGGGAGCAGATCATCAGGTAGGTAGTGGTGGACATGAGACTGCCTGTCTACGGGATAGGGAGCAGATCATCAGGTAGGTAGTGGTGGACATGAGACTGCCTGTCTACGGGATAGGGAGCAGATCATCAGGTAGGTAGTGGTGGACATGAGACTGCCTGTCTACGGGATAGGGGAGCAGATCATCAGGTAGGTAGTGGTGGACATGAGACTGCCTGTCTACGGGATAGGGAGCAGATCATCAGGTAGGTAGTGGTGGACATAGAGACTGCCTGTCTACGGGATAGGGAGCAGATCATCAGGTAGGTAGTGGTGGACATGAGACTGCCTGTCTACGGGATAGGGAGCAGATCATCAGGTAGGTAGTGGTGGACATGAGACTGCCTGTCTACGGGATAGGGGAGCAGATCATCAGGTAAGGGATAGGTAGTGGTGGACATGAGACTGCCTGTCTACGGGATAGGGGAGCAGATCATCAGGTAGGTAGTGGTGGACATGAGACTGCCTGTCTACGGGATAGGGGAGCAGATCATCAGGTAGGTAGTGGTGGACATGAGACTGCCTGTCTACGGGAGTACAGATCATCAGGTAGGTAGTGGTGGACATGAGGCTGCCTGTCATCATCAGGTAGTAGGACTGCCTGTCTAGGGATAGGTGGTAGACATGAGGCTGCCTGTCTACGGGATAGGGAGCAGATCATCAGATAGGTAGGTAGAGACTGCCTGTCTACGACATGAGCAGCCATCAGGTAGGTAGTGGTGGACATGAGACTGCCTGTCTACGGGATAGGGGAGCAGATCATCAGGTAGGTAGTGTGGACATGAGACTGCCTGTCTACGGGATAGGGAGCAGATCATCAGGTAGGTAGTGGTGGACATGAGGCTGCCTGTCTACGGGATAGGGAGCAGATCATCAGGTAGGTAGTGGTGGACATGAGGCTGCCTGTCTACGGGATAGGGGAGCAGATCATCAGGTAGGTAGTGGTGGACATGAGACTGCCTGTCTACGGGATAGGGGAGCAGATCATCAGGTAGGTAGTGGTGGACATGAGACTGCCTGTCTACGGGATAGGGGAGCAGATCATCAGGTAGGTAGTGGTGGACATGAGACTGCCTGTCTACGGGATAGGGGAGCAGATCATCAGGTAGGTAGTGGTGGACATGAGACTGCCTGTCTACGGGATAGGGGAGCAGATCATCAGGTAGGTAGCATAGCAGTGACTTGCAACCAAATTATCATTCTATTTCCACAGAAATAATATAGTATTTCTTCCCCTCTATCATGATCAACCAATCAACAAAAAAGTTTAAAAACCAGAATTTGCCTCTTGCCCCTGCCCCAGGCGTCTTGAATCCTGCTTAATAAACTTGGTTAATGATTATTGCCCTTAAAAATCACTATTTACAGGAAAATCAGATCCAGGCCGTCCTTTTCGAACTTGGTTACTCTGGCAGTTTGCCCGGCTATGTGAGTATTATGTAGGGCACTGCAAGCATTCTTCTTCATCAGAATTTATACATTTGCTCTGGGCTCTGCTACCAAACTCAACTCTTATATCTCTCGATAATGTCAGAAGCTTTCACTCCTTTTAGGTTCTAATAATTGTTATCTTTGCAGTCCGAGGTGGTGTGAAGAACCCTCAGTTAGACCCTATCTTGACATGGGATTCAGCCGGGTGAGTGACTGTCATAACTTCAGCCTTGCTTTATGCTCACAGTACCCAGTGATTGGTAATAGGCCCTTGTTTTCCGTATTTCTTTATTTTCCTTATTCGTTATCCGCTGTTTCCCAGTATAAAATGTCCGTGTTTATTGAAGTTAATGCTTGTAAAAATACACCTACATTATACGTCATAAAGAACAAAAACTGCGCAGTACTCGCATCCAATTATATCGCCGTTTAATAAATTACTAAGTGTATTGTAGAATTCGTACATGTCTTTTATCATAGTAATAATTATAAGTTATTACGATAGAGTCGTGGATTCATTATACTGAAAACATACTTCATGTGTGTCTATCGTGCATTGACTGCGTGTTACAGTGCAACCTACATTAAACTTCAACTTGTTCTTTCTTAATGGAGTAAATTCAACACATTCACGTACGACTTGTTAGTACGAGATGAGGAGGGTGTAAGGGCTTTTAAAGAGAATGATCTCAGTAACTCTAACTTAACTTAAGTTTTTTGAGGTACTCTAACATGACTCACGTTTTCAGAAGAATTCTAACATGACTTACGTTTTCAAAGGTACTCTAACATGACTCACTTTTTCAGAGGTATTTGGAGAATCATGACCGGGGCGCATGTTTGAACGAAATAATAATGATTGACGGGGGCGAGGTGATGGCTGGTATTAAACTCTCGTTAGTACTTTACTAATTCCTCAAGTCATTCCTCAAATCATTCCTAAAATCATTCCTCGAATTATTCCTCAAAGCATTCCTCGAATCATTCCTCGAATTATTCCTATTATTACCCTGCAGTGTAATTACTTTTCGAATTTTTGAGCAATATTAATCATGTAATATCACCGTACCCAGCAGTTGACTTACTGTCAAGTGTGTGATTACTATACCTCAACTGTTGAATTATTATTCAAGTGTTGAATTACTATTCCCAGCTGTTGAATTACTACTGTTGAGTTACTACCAATTTTATAAAAACGGCCATTCGCATGATTCTAACCTATTTGCTATCTCTGTGCGGATGTAAATAGGAGAATAATAAGCTCCCATGATATCTGTTATCGCACTTTTCATATTAAAAACGATTCGATATAATCTATTCTTAACCGTATATATACTGTAAAACAAGATAAAATAGCGATAAGGCACATAATGTTCAGTACGATATATGTTATATTCTTAAATATGGCACATTCGGTAGCACAAGATAAAAGTAAATACGAGCACAATGTATAAAATACGATATATCTAAACGATATTATAGGGCAGCACAAGATAAAGATAAAATAGATAGAAGGAACACTATCGTATACACCTAAATGGCGCCACCCAGACGCGCTTGATAACTCCATCCGTGCTTCAATGTTTATTTATCTAGTCTTAGAGATATAACGAAGACTTGTGGCGCCATATATAGGGTGTGTTGCTCCATTTTATCAAATTCAACTACATTATTTCTGTGCGCCGTCATTTCTATCTCTGTCAGTGTTCGTTACTTATTTTAGATCGGGATGAAGATAATGATTATGGCGCAAAACTTATTGTTCAACTGAGGAGTACATACATACATTTTGATGCACTCTAAAGATTTAGCTGACTACATTCACATGTGATCGTGTTTTTTTTCTTTAAGGGCAGATTCTATACGAGATCCGCATAAGATTGTAGCTCTCGAGTCAGTTTTTATCAATGCTTGTGGTGTGAATTGTAATGTTTTCGATTAAGTACTAAACTTTCATGTTTCATTTTTTGGTAAAAGTGTCACAAGAGTTGTGATTTTTGTCCAATGGATCCATTGGATCCATCATGTCCAATGGACATGTCCAATGGACGTCCATTGGACATCCATTGGACATCCATTGGACATCCATTGAACATGACGTCCATCGGTAAAAACGTCCAATGGTGTTCAATGGATCCAATGGATCCATTGGATCCATTTTTGATGTTCAATGGACATGCTCAATGGATCCAATGGATGTTCAATGGATCCATCTGAGTGGATCCAATGGACACAATCACCAAACATGGTTTGGTAAATGGACATCAGACTGGTATTTTTTTGTTCATTGGATCCATTGTGTCCATTGGATCCAATGGATCCATTGTGTCCATTGAACACCATTGGACATGTCCATTGGATCCATTGGATCCATTGAACATTGTGTCCATTGGATCCAATGGATCCATTTTGTCCATTGGACACAATGGATCCATTGGACACAATGGATCCAATGGACACCATGTACAATGGATCCAATGGACATGTTCAATGGTGTTCAATGGACACAATGGATCCATTGGATCCAATGGACACAATGGATCCAATGAACAAAAATACCAGTCTGATGTCCATTTACCAAACCATGTTTGGTGATTGTGTCCATTGGATCCACTCAGATGGATCCATTGAACATCCATTGGATCCATTGAGCATGTCCATTGAACATCAAAAATGGATCCAATGGATCCATTGGATCCATTGAACACCATTGGACGTTTTTACCGATGGACGTCATGTTCAATGGATGTCCAATGGATGTCCAATGGATGTCCAATGGACGTCCATTGGACATGTCCATTGGACATGATGGATCCAATGGATCCATTGGACAAAAATCACAACTCTTATGACACTTTTACCCATTTTTTTATGGCAATGAAAGATTAAAACGAAATTTTTGTAAAGTACATATACATACACTACGTCATACACTAACAGTATGTATCAATGCTGGGGGCTGGTTGTATCATTTGGACTTTTGAACTTATTCGCTGAATTGACCCCGATACGATGATGATCTGATTCTGACTTTTACAAATCACTGGCAAATTTGTTCAAAATTCTCGCCTGTTTCAATTATGAAATAGTGTACCCATTAATCATTATTCATAAAAAATTAAGTTCGAATACTTAAGTTTCAAACCGTCTACTTTGATTGATGCGTATATGGCAGGGTAATAATACAGTAAATACACACTTGAGTGTGTAAATTACCATCGTAATTGCACTCGCAAGCTCGTGCAATTACTCCAATAAATGCACTCGCAAGCTCGTGCATTTATTGCATGAATTCCACTCGCAAGCTCGTGGAATTAATGTGGTAATTACACACCCAAGTGTGTATTTACCGTATAAAATTATTCCTCAAGTTATTCCTCAAGTTATTCCTCAAATTATTCCTCGAATCATTCCTCAAATCATTCCTCAAATTATTCCTCAAATTATTCCTCAAATTATTCCTCAAATCATTCCTCAAATTATTCCTCAAATTATTCTTCGAATCATTCCTCAAATCATTCCTAAAATCATTCCTCAAATCATTCCTCAAATCATTCCTCAAATCATTCCTCAAGTTATTCCTCGAATCATTCCTCAAATCATTCCTCAAGTTATTCCTCGAATCATTCCTAAAATCATTCCTCAAGTTATTCCTCAAATTATTCCTCAAATCATTCCTCAAATCATTCCTCAAATCATTCCTCAAATCATTCCTCACTTTATTCCTCAAATTATTCCTCAAATTATTCCTCAAATCATTCCTCAAGTTATTCCTCAAATTGTTCCTCAAGTTATTCCTCAAATCATTCCTCAAATTATTCCTCAAATCATTCCTCAAATCATTCCTCAAATTATTCCTCAAATTATTCCTCAAGTTATTCCTCAAATCATTCCTCAAATTATTCCTCAAATTATTCCTCAAATTATTCCTCAAATCATTCCTCAAATTATTCCTCGAATCATTCTTAAAATCATTCCTCAAGTTATTCCTCAAATTATTCCTCAAATTATTCCTCAAATCATTCCTCAAATCATTCCTCAAATCATTCCTCAAATCATTCCTCAAATTATTCCTCGAATCATTCCTAAAATCATTCCTCAAATCATTCCTCAAGTTATTCCTCAAGTTATTCCTCAAATCATTCCTCAAAGCATCTCTAATATAATTTCGCAACCTCTGTTTTTCTGTTTGTCGTAACGGCGGAAACATCTTCGGAACGCGCGCGCATTACGATTTGTGCGGGTAACCATGGTGACACGTGCACGGAGAATTGCGCGCGCGCTCATTTCTGTTAATGGTGTTTTGATTACGTTGCGCGATCTCTATTAATAACTTTTGAACGGATCGGAGTTTTTTTGATGCGGTAAAATTTTTTAGTTGATTTGAATCGCATTGGTTGAAATTTGCGAGCTGTGTATTTGCAGGCACAACGGGCCTGCTATCTCTAATATAATTTCGCAACCTCTGTAATATTATTTTGTACCTCCGTCACGTTTTTTGTCCTTTTGTAGACACATTTTGGAGCGCCCACGTGCAGTTTTGGTATAGGCGCGCGCGTTGCTATGGTTACATATTGCGTGCGCGGGTTCATTTCTGTTTAATGCTGTTTGAGTATGTTGCTGCGTAACTTTTGATGTGATTGGAATTTTTTGATGCGGTAAAAAGTATTTGGTGGATTTGACTTTTTGCGAACGAGGTGCTGCGTAGCAGCGCCGAGTGAGTTATTTTATAGGCCCACGGGCCTGCTAGTCACGTTTTTAGTCCTTTTTGTGGGCGCGTGCAGTATGGAAGAATAGACGCGCGTTGCTATGGTTACATATTGCGCGCGTTCATTTCACATTTAATGCTGTTTTTGAATACGTTGCTCCGCGTAACTTTTGAACGGATACGAATTTTTGATGCGGTAAAAAAGTATTTAGTTGATTCGAAATTTGCGAACGAGGTGCTGCGTAGCAGCGCGAGTGAGTTGGGGATAGCAGGCCCTACGGGCCTGCTAGTCTTATATAATTTCGTAAGAGCACGTGAATAATGTCTGTTTGTGCGGGCGCACAGTTTAAATTTGAGCTTGCCAAGAGAATATCAAGAGAAACAAAGGCTAAGATGCGCATAATGGTACCGTTGCTATGGATACAGATTTTTTGCACGTGCAGATTACGATCAGTTCTATGCGAGTGCTTTCAATTACGCTACGATTGTTAAATGCTGTAGATACTTGAAAATTTTTGACGTTTTCTTAACGTCAAATTCAAGATCTCAAGATGGAGAATGGGCATAACTTGAATAACGGAGGATATTTCAGATGGATTGCTTTCATTGTGGCAGAGGTTGGTAGATAATCAAAGTTGAGTCTGTGAAAACAATAGTAACTGTGCAGTTGTGAAATAAACCGTTAAGGTTACAAGGTGTACAATTCAATTGAGTCGAATGTAGGCGTAAGAGTTTTCGAAGACAGTTCCTGGCCTGTGAACAAAACAAAGTTTTCCAATGTCAGTGTCAGTATGAGAATCAGTTGTCAGAATAAACATCATCTTGCAATCAAAACGGAACGCTGGAACAAAACTCACATGGTTTAGCACTTATAAGACTAACCGACGAATTCGATCTATTTTCCACTCTGCTCCTTCATAAAGTTTTTTCTTTAATATTTGATTTTTGCACATAACTTTCGACTTCTGATCTAATTGGAATTTTTTGATGCGGTAAACAGTATCCAATCAATTCGAATGGCAGTGTTTAAAACTTGCGAACGAGGTGCTGCGTAGCAGCGCCGAGTGAGCTGTGTGTTTGCAGGCCCAACGGGCCTGCTAGTTCATCTATAGTCCTCTACATGACTATTGGAGATTACCCCCCCCCCCCTCTTCATCAATAGTCCCCTGTGACTATTGGTGATTACCCCCCCCCCCTCTTCTTCAGAGTAGCGAACACGCTCTTCCAACTACTCCAAGACAACAGGGAGAGTCTTGACATCACTGATGCTGACGGTATCTGCAGCTACGTGAACGCCTCCTTCGAGAAGTTGACAGGTTACAAGAGTGAGGACTTGGTGGGTAACTCCACTGACGTGTTGGTGAATGAAGAGAAGACGGGCCCGGGCCTCCTGGAGACCATGGAGAGGTGCAAGGCGGAGGGCAAGGCCTGGGAGGGGGTCGTCATCACCAACAGGAAGGGGGGTCTGGAGCCCATACCTCTCGAGATGAAGATACTGCCAGTGTTTGACGGAGAGGCAGATAATGTGCCTTCCCACTACGTCACTTCACGCAGGGAGGCTAGCAGCTCCTCATGCAAAAACTGCACCAACAAGGTAACAATCGCGGTACTTCGTTGCATGACATTCCGATGCTATTTAAGACTGAAAGGCCCAGCCTTGAGCGCACAGGCCACAGATTAGTCAAAAGCTGAACTTCTAATGATTTAGAAGATTGTAGAAGTTGTTTGAAATGAAGATTATGAGCCAGCTAAGTTTACAAATTAAAATGGAACAGTTAAAGACTCAAGCAATTAAAATGACTCAGTCAAGTGCTGTGATTATTGAAAGCTACCTACCCATTTATGCATTAAATTAAAGAGTTGTGATTAAGGTTTTTTGTGATTAAGTTTTTTTAAACCTAACATTCCTACCTTCACGGTTGTACCTAACTCCATTCTCTCCAGGCGTTGAACTCGACCCCTCGTCGGATGAGTAACGGGAGAGTTCGTACGGAGTCCTCAAACACGTCGCTGAACAGCGGAGTCGTGAACCAGAACTCCATGTCCAGGCGGCTCTCTAAGCAAGTGGATGCTCCCATTATCAAGGTAAGGGAAATACACGATGTCAGGGGGATTATAATGATGTTTAATTCATCGGAAACCGCCCTGCCAGTTCTCCAGCTATGAGAGTTATTATAATTTACTGTTACACTTCCTCATTATCTTCAGTTAATCAACAAACTACGTTGTAATGAAATCCATAGTCTTCAATTCTTCATTATATTGGAAGCACCACTAAATTTAATAATTGGAATCTTACACTGTTAAAATAATGTTGACGAGGCAGTGCAGGGTAATAGCCTTGAACGTTGAATACGTGGTTCGCAGTACGTCATTTAACCCTCCCTCCGACTGTCAAGGCTTGCGTCAGTATCTGTATTCTGACGTATTTCATCGACGATCACAGCTCACCGTATAAGGTCACTCAGTGGGGTCTTGTGACGCCATGAAATTGACGGAGAGGGAGCTCTTGCTAATATTCCATTATTCCGTCAGCAAATAGAGGAAGGGTTATCCTAATCTTGACAGGGGAGGGAGGGGTATCCTAATCTTGACAGGGGAGGGAAGGGTTATCCTAATCTTGACAGGGGAGGGAGGGGTTATCCTAATCTTGACAGGGGAGGGGCAGGGCTTTGCTGAAGTCAGCAAAACGATTGAGATTTTAAAACCTACTAAGTTACTCCGTATCTTATGACCTAATTTTGAGTTCTTACGGTTTAAGTTTTTTCCAATCCATTGTATAATAAATGCCCAATAAAACCACAGAACTATAAATTAAATGCTTGTTTCTGAGCATGGGGGTTAGCTAATTGCGTTGGCGTTAGAAAGGGGAGGGGCTTGTCTTATTATGCTGTCGTAAGTATGGGGGGTTGGCTAATTATGCTAGCGTTAGAATGGGGGCGGGGGTTGGCTAATTAGTAATTATGCTGGCGTTAGCAAGGGGGCGGGGAGTTGGTCTTGCCGACGGAGGCTGACATGGGGATATAAATTGACCATGGAATTACTGACTTCCTCCCCCAGATCCTCTCCTCGCTACGGAGTATCCAGGACTCCAACCCCAACCTGCCCCCTAACCTCATAGAGAACGTGATGGCAATGCTAAGGTCCTCCGAGCTCTACAACCCCGGCTCCAACAGCCTCACTGAGGACCCTGAGGCACTCGGCTTCCTGGACGGACTTATGGAGGTTTGTGTTTCCTTGTGCCACCATTCTACTACTCTATTTAAATGGTGGCACACCACAAGGAAATATCTTACAATGTTAGAATATTTACTTGTGGTGTGCCACCATTTTTATGGCCAGCGCCATCATTTCTTGGCGCTGAATGACAGACTGTTGAATTGTTACAACCTGGTTATCACGGTTTAGAGCATCACAAGCCCATCTTGGCAGCGGAGATAGGCTATTAAAATATTCTTAGTTTTCATGATGCTGCTCACAAGGTCTTCGTCTCCGAGTGTTTGCTGAAAACTGTGACATTTGTTTGTCATATCCCTAGCTCGCCTCCTGGCACATCTTACATTTGTTTGTCCTATCCCTAGCTCACATCATCCTGACACATCCCTCCTGATGGGGAAGTGTCTCCAAGGTGCACAGGGATTAGCGTGTAATGTCAGGGGGTTTAATTAGGTGTAGCATGTGTGGGAGAGCGAGGTTATTAGAGAGGTGTCAGGATAAAGACCCGGTCAGTTACCAGCATGCTCAGTGGGAGGTCCCCCTCTGTTAGGGGAGGTCTCCCTCCTTTCCTGGGACACGAGTTGTTTATTGATTATTGTTCTGTTGCTTTTCTGTGTTTTGTTTGGGTGACAGTTTGGTGGTTTATAGCACCTTTTCTTATTCCAATTTAATTGTTTTATAGTGTCTACTTGTAACTAGAGATCCACAGGAACCTTATTGACATAAAAATTATGTTTAGTAAAACTTCCAGAGATGTTCCGACGGTTAACGATTGGAAATCTATCATTTTTATTTTTTCCCTCTCCAGTTGCGTTTTTGTTTTACAAAAAGGCAAATGAGAGGGTTAGCAGAGATCGTGTTTGGGAAGGTGCGAAATAGGATGTGTGCATAGCAGGTCCAGATTTGCAATACAACTACTGTAATTTCTGGAAAGTGCCCGGAAAGTCCGAGGGAGATATGTCCACAAAATTTGAGGGAGATGTCCACAAATTTGAGGGAGATGTCCTCATATTTGAGGGAGATTTCGTCAACAAGGTACCATTACAGGCAAGAGGTGCATTAACCAACTGCTCCTTTATAAAATCACTCGCGCCGGTGTAGTTTCTCAGTTTGGTGTAGTGGCATCGTGTGCAGTTCTCACAGCAGCTAGCTTACAGCTATTTGGGTTCAATGCTCCGGTGATCCTAACCTTGAAAATTTTGATTCCTTTTTAAGTTTTTAAAACTTGATTTATCAATGTCAATGATAAGACGTGGCCCACGCGGTGGATAAGTAGGGTGAAATATCTATCAACTGTCACGCTGTCACGGAATTTCTCATCAATATCTTATTGGATTTCAAGTGATCTTGTAGCTTAGAAACAATTGACAATGAGCAATTTGAGTGCAATCAATGATGACCATGGCTTCCGATGAAAAATTTGTCTCGGTAATCATATCAGAATCGTCAATCTTGAACAGTATGAAATACCTATCAATTCATCAATCTTTTCCATGTCTGGACTTCATGAAATCATGTAAAGGGACGGTGTGATGCAACATGAACTATTAAGTGCAACAATTGTACAGTAGTTTGTCATTCGATATCGACATCAAAGAAAATGTGATCGTGATGACTGATGCGTAACAAAAATGGCGCTATTGGTAATGAAATATAATGGCGCGCAAACAAAATGGCCAAATCTACAAAGAGTTCTACGAATTGGCGGGAGCGCGCGCAATGATTTGGCACGTGTATCGGACCGACTTCGCCCACGTGCCATTACATGCGCGCGTTAATTCAAGTACGTTGGAGAGGGAAATTAAGCGCCTGCAAAACGAGGCAACGGGACTAACAAAGATTGAGCCTGCAGGCGCAATTCTTGTTATTTTTATTTTTATTTTATTTTTATTTTCGTTTTTATTGTGCTCCAGATACTTTTTGTACCCTTTGTGTGCCCAGGTGTGCATCGGCAGATTACCGAATTGCCATTATTTTTATCGTGTTTTCTTCTCATCTCTCATTAACGTCTCTGTAGGAGGATGTTGTGTTTGTGCGTGTGTCTGTGCAAGTTCTGCGCGTGCCACCTCCGTAAGCTTTACGTTCACTTGCAGGGAAGAGGTACGCGGCCCTCCATCACTAGCGACACCATCATCTCCCACAGGGGTGAGTTTCTTATTGCGTGGCACTTTTACCGCTACAATGACGATATGACATGTCGAACTCCTCCGTGCGCGGCTTTTTCGTGCGCGGCTCACTGTTTGATAGCCAGTGAGTCGCGCAGGGCAAAGCCGCGCACGATGGAGTTCGACATGTCACCGTAATGACACCATAATAAGCTCTGGAAACTCTCTTTTACATCTCATGACATTTTGAAATCAGTTGTCAGATGTTTTATTGTTTTAATTTTTATGTTGTTTCATTTTTAGCGCTCCGGGAGTTTAGCCTGAGTATCACAATGCCCTTTGCAGAGTCTACCGTAGCATTCAACAACACCATGATGATGCAGACACTCCCCATTCTGATAAAGGAAAACCTCAAAAGGCGTAAAGAGTGGGACTATGACATATTTGAACTGGAAAAACTTTCCAACCGAAGGTATAAAAATTAGCAAAATGGTTGATCCAGGCCAAAGAAAACTGTTATGTTCTTACCTTGAAATGACGAAATGATCTTGAATTGAAATTTTCTTGAAAATAAGTTCCTAAAATGAGTAAACCTCAATTGTAAGTTTGATAATTTTACTTAACTCATCGATAAAGTATTTTCAGATAAGAAGTCTATATCTTGTGTGAAAACCTCCGGTTTAATATTCTGACACACTAACGTGCTGTATCCTCAGGCCACTGTTCTACCTCGGCTTTGACATTCTGGTGGAGTTTGGGATTCTGAATCTCTTTAAGATCGAGGAGACCATCCTGCGAAACTGGCTGAGCACGATAGAGTCGCACTACCGCGTCAGCAACACGTACCACAACTCAACTCACGCGGCGGACGTGCTGCAGGCCGCCGCGTACTTCTGCCGGAGTCACTGCATGGAGAAGTGTCTAGACCCCACGGACTTCCTGGCGCTGCTAATAGCGTCTATCTGCCACGACATCGACCATCCGGGCCGAACCAACGCCTTCCTCTGCAACGTGGGCCACGACTTGGCCGTGCTGTACAACGACTCAGCAGTGTTAGAGAGCCACCACTCAGCTCACACCTTCAAAGTCACCTGCCACACCGACCAGAAGAACATCAACATCTTCCAGCACCTGGACGCAGACACCTTCAAGTCCATCAGGAAGTCCATCATCTCCATGATCCTGGCCACGGACATGACGCAACACTTCGAGTACTACAACAAGTTCCTGGCAGTGAACCTGAAGAGCAGTAGTATGGAGGAGAGCGAGAACTCCAGCACCACCTCCATACACGTGCCCATCAGTCAGGAGAACAAGACACTCGTCCTCAGGATGGCCATGAAGTGCGCGGACATCTCCAACCCCTCGCGCGCAGTGCCCCTCGCGCGCGCCTGGGCGCACCGCATAGTCCTGGAGTACCGCGAGCAGATCGCCGAGGAGAAGTCACGTGACCTGCCGCAGAGCCTGCCGCCATTCGACGACATCCCCAAGTCGCAGGTCCTGTTCATACACCTGTTCGCCAAGGACCTGCTCACCGCGTATAATGAGTTCCTGGAATTCGGGCACCTCACCGACCAGCTAAACGACACCTTCAATTACTGGGACAGCTTCGACGAGGAAAACCCCTACCCTCACACCATGTCCCTCCCTACCACCTCCACTGTCACTTGAGCGGGGCGGAGCAGCTACCAGACGGAATCAGATACAGAGGAAGAGAGGGGGGTTACTGCCAGAGTGGTTCCTAACGAGGGGAACACATGAGTCACGAGGGGGACATTAATACTCGTTAAGTCATTAGAGAGATCACGAGGGGAGATCAATACTCATTTAGTCATTAATGGGATCACGAGGGATTGGATTTATACTCATTAGAGAAATCACGAGGGGTTGGATTTATACTCACTAGAGAAATCGCGAGGGGTTGGATTTACACTCACTAGAGAAATCACGAGGGGTTGGATTTATACTCACCAGAGAAATCACGAGGGGTTGGATTATACCCATTAGAAATATCACGAGGGTTGGATTTAAACTCATTGAAGTAATCATGAGGGATGGATTTATACTCGTTAGAGGAATCACGAGGCGGAGTCGTTGGATTGAAACTGCAGAGTGTGTGATTATGCTGTATTTGAAAGTCTCACATTGTAAATATTTGAATTTGAAGCGGTTAATTGACACTTCGTGTGAGAGAGTGTGTGATGACGAGAGTACAGTAAAAGACTGCGATGGGATGGTTGGAGTATATCACTCCATGTGCAATGTGGAGTGTACCAGGGAACGCCACTCTTCATAGTTCATCGTTCTGAAAAACAGCAAAGCAAGCTTACCGTGTACCATTTCCACATATTAGAATTATTTTGCGGTGCGCTTATATCTTTAAATCTGTTCAAAGCCTGATTTACTTTCGAATTCGCGCGTTGTAGAACAAGAAGCCGGCTTCCTTCCTGAAGCCAAAGGTTCCTGCGTCTCTAACTGAAGTGAAATGGCGACGTCATGAGGCGTGACTGCGTCTCAAACATCCGGGACCCCACTGCAATGTTGCATTGTTGCAGGCTTAAATTACTGTAAGTGATAAAATATAATGATTAGCCTACCTGTTTCCACTTTTTCAGTTCACCACTGCACATGCATTCGCCACATACTTGCTTTGAAAATCTGCAGTCTTGCAACAAAATATGTGGAAATTGTCACGTTACTTTCGCTAACTTATTTCGAACCATCCCCGTCATCATTGCTGTGTGAACTGTGACGAATTTGATTTTTAATAATATTAATTTTATTTGTTGCATTTTTATTTTTGGAGATAGCACATTTTGCTACTGGAGGGGATATTTTAAACTTAATTCTGTATCATAAAAACATGTGACGATATCATTAAAACATATACAGTTAATCACTATATAATCAACATTTACCATTGATTGCTAATTCAAAGTATACCGGAGTTAAGCCATATAAAGTAATAGATGAAGCGTAACGCCGTTACAGCAGTGTAACGCCGTTACAGCAGTGTAACGCCGTTACAGCAGTGTAACGCCGTTACAGCAGTGTAACGCCGTTACAGCAGTGTAACGCCGTTACAGCAGTGTAACGCCGTTACAGCAGTGTAACGCCGTTACAGCAGTGTAACGCCGTTACAGCAGTGTAACGCCGTTACAGCAGTGTAACGCCGTTACAGCAGTGTAACGCCGTTACAGCAGTGTAACGCTGTTACAGCAGTGTAACGCTGTTACAGCAGTGTAACGCTGTTACAGCAGTGTAACGCTGTTACAGCAGTGTAACGCCGTTACAGCAGTGTAACGCCGTTACAGCAGTGTAACGCCGTTACAGCAGTGTAACGCCGTTACAGCAGTGTAACGCCGTTACAGCAGTGTAACGCCGTTACAGCAGTGTAACGCCGTTACAGCAGTGTAACGCCGTTACAGCAGTGTAACGCCGTTACAGCAGTGTAACGCCGTTACAGCAGTGTAACGCCGTTACAGCAGTGTAACGCCGTTACAGCAGTGTAACGCCGTTACAGCAGTGTAACGCCGTTACAGCAGTGTAACGCCGTTACAGCAGCATAGCGCTGTTACAGCAGTGTAACGCTGTTACAGCAGTGTAACGCTGTTACAGCAGTGTAACGCTGTTACAGCAGTGTAACGCTGTTACAGCAGTGTAACGCTGTTACAGCAGTGTAACGCTGTTACAGCAGTGTAACGCCGTTACAGCAGTGTAACGCCGTTACAGCAGTGTAACGCTGTTACAGCAGTGTAACGCTGTTACAGCAGTGTAACGCTGTTACAGCAGTGTAACGCCGTTACAGCAGTGTAACGCCGTTACAGCAGTGTAACGCCGTTACAGCAGTGTAACGCCGTTACAGCAGCGTAACGCTGTTACAGCAGCGTAACGCCGTTACAGCAGCGTAACGCTGTTACAGCAGCGTAACGCTGTTACAGCAGCGTAACGCTGTTACAGCAGCGTAACGCTGTTACAGCAGCGTAACGCTGTTACAGCAGCGTAACGCTGTTACAGCAGCGTAACGCTGTTACAGCAGCGTAACGCTGTTACAGCAGCGTAACGCCGTTACACGCCGCCGTTACAGCAGCGTAACGCTGTTACAGCAGCGTAACGCTGTTACAGCAGTGTAACGCTGTTACAGCAGCGTAACGCCGTTACAGCAGTGTAACGCCGTTACAGCAGCGTAACGCTGTTACAGCAGTGTAACGCCGTTACAGCAGTGTAACGCTGTTACAGCAGCGTAACGCTGTTACAGCAGCGTAACGCTGTTACAGCAGCGTAACGCTGTTACAGCAGCGTAACGCTGTTACAGCAGCGTAACGCTGTTACAGCAGCGTAACGCTGTTACAGCAGCGTAACGCTGTTACAGCAGTGTAACGCCGTTTACAGCAGTGTAACGCCGTTACAGCAGTGTAACGCCGTTACAGCAGTGTAACGCTGTTACAGCAGCGTAACGCCGTTACAGCAGCGTAACGCCGTTACAGCAGCGTAACGCTGTTACAGCAGCGTAACGCTGTTACAGCAGCGTAACGCTGTTACAGCAGCGTAACGCTGTTACAGCAGCGTAACGCTGTTACAGCAGCGTAACGCTGTTACAGCAGCGTAACGCTGTTACAGCAGTGTAACGCTGTTACAGCAGTTACACAGTAACGCCGTTACAGCAGCCGTTACAGCAGTGTAACGCCGTTACAGCAGCGTAACGCTGTTACAGCAGCCGTTACAGCAGTAACGCCGTTACAGCAGTGTAACGCTGTTACAGCAGTGTAACGCCGTTACAGCAGTGTAACGCGTTACAGCAGCGTAACGCTGTTACAGCAGTGTAACGCCGTTACGGCAGTGTAACGCTGTTACAGCAGCGTAACGCTGTTACAGCAGCGTAACGCTGTTACAGCAGCGTAACGCTGTTACAGCAGCGTAACGCTGTTACAGCAGCGTAACGCTGTTACAGCAGCGTAACGCTGTTACAGCAGCGTAACGCTGTTACAGCAGCGTAACGCTGTTACAGCAGTGTAACGCCGTTACAGCAGTGTAACGCCGTTACAGCAGTGTAACGCCGTTACAGCAGCGTAACGCCGTTACAGCAGTGTAACGCCGTTACAGCAGTGTAACGCCGTTACAGCAGCGTAACGCTGTTACAGCAGTGTAACGCTGTTACAGCAGTGTAACGCCGTTACAGCAGTACCGTTACAGCAGCGTAACGCTGTTACAGCAGCGTAACGCTGTTACAGCAGCGTAACGCTGTTACAGCAGTGTAACGCTGTTACAGCAGTGTAACGCTGTTACAGCAGCGTAACGCTGTTACAGCAGCGTAACGCTGTTACAGCAGCGTAACGCTGTTACAGCAGCGTAACGCTGTTACAGCAGCGTAACGCTGTTACAGCAGTGTAACGCCGTTACAGCAGTGTTGCTGTTACAGCAGCGTAACGCTGTTACAGCAGCGTAACGCTGTTACAGCAGTGTAACGCCGTTACAGCAGTGTAACGCCGTTACAGCAGTGTAACGCCGTTACAGCAGTGTAACGCCGTTACAGCAGTGTAACGCCGTTACAGCAGTGTAACGCCGTTACAGCAGTGTAACGCCGTTACAGCAGTGTAACGCCGTTACAGCAGTGTAACGCCTTACAACAGTGTAACGCCGTTACAGCAGTGTAACGCCGTTACAGCAGTGTAACGCCGTTACAGCAGTGTAACGCCGTTACAGCGGTGCAACGCTTAACAGCGTTACGCCGTTACAGCAGTGTAACGCCGTTACAGCAGCGTAACGCTGTTACAGCAGCGTAACGCTGTTACAGCAGTGTAACGCCGTTACAGTGTAACGCCGTTACAGCAGTAACGCCGTTACAGCAGTGTAACGCCGTTACAGCAGTGTAACGCCGTTACAGCAGTGTAACGCCGTTACAGCAGTGTAACGCCGTTACAGCAGTGTAACGCCGTTACAGCAGTGTAACGCCGTTACAGCAGTGTAACGCCGTTACAGCAGTGTAACGCCGTTACAGCAGTGTAACGCCGTTACAGCAGTGTAACGCCGTTACAGCAGCGTAACGCTGTTACAGCAGTGTAACGCCGTTACAGCAGCGTAACGCCGTTACAGCAGCGTAACGCTGTTACAGCAGCGTAACGCTGTTACAGCAGTGTAACGCCGTTACAGCAGTGTAACGCTGTTACAGCAGCGTAACGCTGTTACAGCAGCGTAACGCTGTTACAGCAGTGTAACGCTGTTACAGCAGTGTAACGCCGCTTACAGCAGTGTAACGCCGTTACAGCAGTGTAACGCTGTTACAGCAGTGTAACGCCGTTACAGCAGTGTAACGCCGTTACAGCAGTGTAACGCCGTTACAAAAGTGTAACGCCGTTACAGCAGTGTAACGCCGTTACAGCAGTGTAACGCCGTTACAGCAGTGTAACGCCGTTACAGCAGTGTAACGCCGTTACAGCAGTGTAACGCCGTTACAGCAGTGTAACGCCGTTACAGCAGTGTAACGCCGTTACAGCAGTGTAACGCCGTTACAGCAGTGTAACGCCGTTACAGCAGTGTAACGCCGTTACAGCAGTGTAACGCCGTTACAGCAAGTGTAACGCCGTTACAGCAGTGTAACGCCGTTAATCAACAACGCCGTTACAGCAGTGTAACGCCGTTACAGCAGTGTAACGCCGTTACAGCAGTGTAACGCCGTTACAGCAGTGTAACGCCGTTACAGCAGTGTAACGCCGTTACAGCAGTGTAACCAACGCCGTTACAGCAGTGTAACGCCGTTACAGCAGTGTAACGCCGTTACAGCAGTGTAACGCCGTTACAGCAGTGTAACGCCGTTACAGCAGTGTCCCGTTACAGCCGCCGTTACAGCAGTGTAACGCTGTTACAGCAGTGTAACGCTGTTACAGCAGTGTAACGCCGTTACAGCAGTGTAACGCCGTTACAGCAGTGTAACGCCGTTACAGCAGTGTAACGCCGTTACAGCAGTGTAACGCCGTTACAGCAGTGTAACGCCGTTACAGCAGTGTAACGCCGTTACAGCAGTGTAACGCCGTTACAGCAGTGTAACGCCGTTACAGCAGTGTAACGCTGTTACAGCAGTGTAACGCTGTTACAGCAGTGTAACGCCGTTACAGCAGTGTAACGCTGTTACAGCAGTGTAACGCTGTTACAGCAGTGTAACGCCGTTACAGCAGTGTAACGCTGTTACAGCAGTGTAACGCTGTTACAGCAGTGTAACGCTGTTACAGCAGTGTAACGCCGTTACAGCAGTGTAACGCCGTTACAGCAGTGTAACGCCGTTACAGCAGTGTAACGCCGTTACAGCAGTGTAACGCTGTTACAGCAGTGTAACGCCGTTACAGCAGTGTAACGCCGTTACAGCAGTGTAACGCTGTTACAGCAGTGTAACGCTGTTACAGCAGTAACGTGTTAACGCCGTTACAGCAGTGTAACGCCGTTACAGCAGTGTAACGCCGTTACAGCAGTGTAACGCCGTTACAGCAGTGTAACGCTGTTACAGCAGTGTAACGCTGTTACAGCAGTGTAACGCCGTTACAGCAGTGTAACGCTGTTACAGCAGTGTAACGCTGTTACAGCAGTGTAACGCTGTTACAGCAGTGTAACGCTGTTACAGCAGTGTAACGCCGTTACAGCAGTGTAACGCTGTTACAGCAGTGTAACGCCGTTACAGCAGTGTAACGCCGTTACAGCAGTGTGTAACGCCGTTACAGCAGTGTAACGCTGTTACAGCAGTGTAACGCCGTTACAGCAGTGTAACGCCGTTACAGCAGTGTAACGCTGTTACAGCAACGCCGTAACGCCGTTACAGCAGTGTAACGCCGTTACAGCAGTGTAACGCTGTTACAGCAGCGTAACGCTGTTACAGCAGTGTAACGCCGTTACAGCAGCGTAACGCTGTTACAGCAGTGTAACGCCGTTACAGCAGTGTAACGCTGTTACAGCAGTGTAACGCCGTTACAGCAGTGTAACGCTGTTAGCAGTGTAACGCCGTTACAGCAGTGTAACGCTGTTACAGCAGTGTAACGCCGTTACAGCAGTGTAACGCCGTTACAGCAGTGTAACGCCGTTACAGCAGTGTAACGCCGTTACAGCAGTGTAACGCGCAGTGTAACGCCGTTACAGCAACGCCGTTACGCAGTGCCGTTACAGCAGTGTAACGCCGTTACAGCAGTGTAACGCCGTTACAGCAGTGTAACGCCGTTACAGCAGTGTAACGCCGTTACAGCAGTGTAACGCCGTTACAGCAGTGTAACGCCGTTACAGCAGTGTAACGCCGTTACAGCAGTGTAACGCCGTTACAGCAGTGTAACGCCGTTACAGCAGTGTAACGCCGTTACAGCAGTGTAACGCCGTTACAGCAGTGTAACACGCTGTTACAGCAGTGTAACGCCGTTACAGCAGTGTAACGCCGTTACAGCAGTGTAACGCCGTTACAGCAGTGTAACGCTGTTACAGCGCCTGTTACAGCAGTGTAACGCTGTTACAGCAGTGTAACGCTGTTACAGCAGTGTAACGCTGTTACAGCAGTGTAACGCTGTTACAGCAGCAGTGTAACGCCGTTACAGCAGTGTAACGCCGTTACAGCAGTGTAACGCTGTTACAGCAGTGTAACGCTGTTACAGCAGTGTAACGCTGTTACAGCAGTGTAACGCTGTTACAGCAGTGTAACGCTGTTACAGCAGTGTAACGCTGTTACAGCAGTGTAACGCTGTTACAGCAGTGTAACGCTGTTACAGCAGTGTAACGCTGTTACAGCAGTGTAACGCTGTTACAGCAGTGTAACGCTGTTACAGCAGTGTAACGCTGTTACAGCAGTGTAACGCTGTTACAGCAGTGTAACGCTGTTACAGCAGTGTAACGCTGTTACAGCAGTGTAACGCTGTTACAGCAGTGTAACGCTGTTACAGCAGTGTAACGCTGTTACAGCAGCGTAACGCTGTTACAGCAGCGTAACGCTGTTACAGCAGCGTAACGCTGTTACAGCGTAACGCTGTTACAGCAGCGTAACGCTGTTACAGCAGTGTAACGCTGTTACAGCAGTAACGCCGTTGCGCTGTTACAGCAGTTAAAGCGTAACGCTGTTACAGCAGCGTAACGCTGTTACAGCAGCGTAACGCTGTTACAGCAGTGTAACGCTGTTACAGCAGCGTAACGCTGTTACAGCAGTGTAACGCTGTTACAGCAGTGTAACGCTGTTACAGCAGTGTAACGCTGTTACAGCAGTGTAACGCTGTTACAGCAGTGTAACGCTGTTACAGCAGTGTAACGCTGTTACAGCAGTGTAACGCTGTTACAGCAGTGTAACGCTGTTACAGCAGTGTAACGCTGTTACAGCAGTGTAACGCTGTTACAGCAGCGTAACGCTGTTACAGCAGCGTAACGCTGTTACAGCAGCGTAACGCTGTTACAGCAGCGTAACGCTGTTACAGCAGTGTAACGCCGTTACAGCAGCAGCGCTTGTAACGCCGTTACAGCAGCGTAACGCTGTTACAGCAGCGTAACGCTGTTACAGCAGCGTAACGCTGTTACAGCAGCGTAACGCTGTTACAGCAGCGTAACGCTGTTACAGCAGCGGCGTAACGCGCCGTTACAGCAGCGTAACGCTGTTACAGCAGCGTAACGCTGTTACAGCAGCGTAACGCTGTTACAGCAGTGTAACGCTGTTACAGCAGCGTAACGCTGTTACAGCAGTGTAACGCCGTTACAGCAGCGTAACGCTGTTACAGCAGCGTAACGCTGTTACAGCAGCGTAACGCTGTTACAGCAGCGTAACGCCGTTACAGCAGTGTAACGCTGTTACAGCAGCGTAACGCTGTTACAGCAGCGTAACGCTGTTACAGCAGTGTAACGCCGTTACAGCAGCGTAACGCTGTTACAGCAGCGTAACGCTGTTGTTACAGCAGCGTAACGCTGTTACAGCAGCGTAACGCTGTTACAGCAGCGTAACGTTGTTACAGCAGCGTGACGCTGTTACAGCAGCGTAACGCTGTTACAGCATCGTAACGCTGTTACAGCAGCGTAACGCTGTTACAGCAGCGTAACGCTGTTACAGCAGTGTAACGCTGTTACAGCAGCAGCACGCTGTTACAGCAGTGTAACGCTGTTACAGCAGCGTAACGCTGTTACAGCAGCGTAACGCTGTTACAGCAGCGTAACGCTGTTACAGCAGCGTAACGCTGTTACAGCAGCGTAACGCTGTTACAGCAGCGTAACGCTGTTACAGCAGCGTAACGCGGTTACAGCAGCGTAACGCGGTTACAGCAGCGTAACGCGGTTACAGCAGCGTAATGCTGTTACAGCAGCGTAACGCTGTTACAGCAGCGTAACGCTGTTACAGCAGCGTAACGCGGTTACAGCAGCGTAACGCGGTTACAGCAGCGTAACGCGGTTACAGCAGCGTAACGCGGTTACAGCAGCGTAACGCTGTTACAGCAGCGTAACGCTGTTACAGCAGCGTAACGCTGTTACAGCAGCGTAACGCTGTTACAGCAGCGTAACGCTGTTACAGCAGCGTAACGCTGTTACAGCAGCGTAACGCTGTTACAGCAGCGTAACGCTGTTACAGCAGCGTAACGCTGTTACAGCAGCGTAACACTGTTACAGCAGCGTAACGCTGTTACAGCTGCGTAACGCTGTTGTAGCGTAACGCTGTTACAGCAGCGTAACGCTGTTACAGCAGCGTAACGCTGTTACAGCAGCGTAACGCTGTTACAGCAGCGTAACGCTGTTACAGCAGCGTAACGCTGTTACAGCAGCGTAACGCTGTTACAGCAGCGTATCACGTGTATCCCAGAAGGATATTCGATGGACGAGCGCGCGCCCGCCGAAGGCGAAGGGGTCAGACAACGTCTGACAAGAAGGATACGTTATTTTTATTTTTGAAAAATGAAAGATACCTTATCCTTATGGACACGTTTTTGTCCCAGAAGGATGAGTTATTTCTATCTTTAGAAACAGGAACGACAACTTATCCTGCTGTAACACCGTAGACGCGCGCAAAAGAGGGCTAAGGTAATCCGGTTATTGTTGTACGTGTTTCCCTGCAGCTGCGCGCGCGAAGCACACGCCGCGCGCCCCCCCACTCGCAGAGTCGGGGCAGGCAACGTCTGGCAAATACGTGTTTAGCTATTGATCCAATTGATCCATTTGAATATTTGATGACACATTCATCCATTTGATCTGCACCCATCCATTTAATTAAATGGATTTCACCCATCTCTAGCGCGCAACACTCGGAAATTTGGAGGGTTGTGTTCTCGACCCCGCGAAAAAAAAATGGCGCGCGGTGGAGGGTAGCGTGAAATCTTGCTAAACACGTATATCATATATCCCTGTGTGGCTCGCGCGGCGCGCTTCCCCAGGGAAGCGCGCGGCGCGTACACACACCTATGCGGGCTTAGGAATCAGATTTGTAATCATGTTTCTCGGTGCTCTGGGATTCTCAGACATCAAATTACATTATATGACATTCATATACGTTGCTTTTATAAATTGATATTCGTCATACTGTTGAAAATATTTTGACTTCAGATAATTTTATCGTTTCTTAATCATTGTAATTGTGATACACCTCTCATTACAAATGTTGGGTGCTTTCTCAACCTGTATTTTATAATATTTGACTCTCTTGGAGATTTTTCCACGATATTGTCAAAAAACGGTTTATTTTCTCCACTGATCAGATGAAATTGGTTGTGAACAGCATTGTTGCTTTTATTTTATTTTTATTTTTTGCAGATTGGACTAATGCAATGCTTTGTATTTTTTTTCCATTAGTGACCACTTAATCAACCAACTGCAATTGATTCAAAATGCAGCTGCAAAGGCTATTGTAGGGCTTTATAAGCATGATCATCTGGGTGATACTCTGAAAGACCTTCACCGGCTTCCTATCAAATATCGTATAGAATTCAAGATTCTATTGATTGTATACAAATGTTTAAATATAAACTGAATAATAAAACAACAGAATTCTGAGATCAATGTTATAGTATTATAGACCAGTCTCCACGCTCAAACAATATGATACTAGGTCCCTCGGACTTAAATTGCCATAGGTTGCATCATAGGCTAAATGATAAAAGTGGTTAGAATCTCATGAGGCTGGACTCCACTAAAGTCTACCATAAAATTTTTTTGGTGGACTTTGGTCCCAGTGGAATAATTTTAAAAAGTGGCTGGGAATCTGTAACTAAGAGTAAAAAGAGGCTTTTTCGGCTTGGGGTAAAGACCAGCTGGTTTTGACTTTTTTTCACTAAAATGACCGAAATTAAAAAAGATAAGTTCGATTGCTAGCTAGAGAAATGATAGAAACGTGCAACAATGTTTTTTATTATTTTTTATTATTTTTTAATTATATGTTTTATGATGGCTATTTAGATAGTTTTCATTAAAAAAGTTTGACCAAAGTCAAACACAAGGAAATACCGCGGCTGGTTAAGGAATGCGGTGGCTGGTTTGGGAATGCAGTGGCTGGTTTGGGAATGTGATGGCTGGTTTGGGAATGCGGTGGGAATGCAGCTGCTGGATTCGGATTAGGCACCGGGAATGGTCGATTATGGTATTCAGCTCAATGAATTTCATGATTTTGAGTTCATTAATTACAGAATGTGTCCAGAAAAGCTTCTTTCGTTCAAATTTAAGCTTTTTTTCGATTTCTTATTTGGAAATTTGACTGGGAATTTAATAATAATAATAATTTAATGTGTTGAACTTGATTGCTTTTAGCATTGACTGAGGGAGACCCCATAGTAAAACACTAAGAATGCAAAAATGGATTCAAATCAGAACTACTTTACACCGCTGGTTTACTGCCAGTTTCGAGAATACAAACTTGAAAATGATTATATTATTTCTCGTCTTCAGAAAACTCCATTTGGTGATAAGCACCTTCCTGAGATCATGAATTAGTTAAATTAAATTTAAAAAATTGTTCAAATTGATGTAATAAATTATCAAAAACAGTTTGAATAAAAAGGTAAAAAGCAACTGTTATCAAACTCTGCTACCTTATGGAATAAAGAAAAATATCTGATCATGCCTACATAATGATATAGCATGGAAGAACAACATCTGATTAACCAGAATGTAATTAAAAACAAGCCTATAATTGAAAGTATAAATAATGGTGATCATAGCAACCACACTAAATAACTACTGTTATTAGGCCAAAGCCTAACAATAAAAATCATAGGTATTCAAAGTAATTAAAAACCTATTTAATTCATACTAAAACCTGAGTATTAATAAGTTCTATAAAGTTGAACAATTAAATAAAATTTACAAAAAGCTGGATCCTCAGATCCAGCGCCTCTGCACATTGAAGAAGTAGAACAAGCAACGCCCTGTTTCTTATTCAACCAAATGGTCTCAAAGTCAATAGTTTGTTCACCCCTTTGTTCTGACTGATCTAAGTTTTTAGGGCTTACCTCTAAAACAGTGAAAGAGTATTGCTGTTAAAGTGATCAACTGACTCAAAATTGTGAGCTTCAAGTAGATGTTCTGCTAATTTTTCATCTGATTCATTGATGATATCATCCTCATCAATATAGCCTACATGAGACCTATGTCCAACTATCCTAGTTTGTAATTTGTTAGAGGATTTTCCAATATACTGTTTATTACATAGGTAACATTCGCACAGTAAATGATATTACGTGTTTTGCAGTTAGCCCTGTAAGTTAAAAGTGATTCCAGTTGCAGAAGACTTGATTTTTTCTGTTTCTGACATCATGGGACATGTACTACATGGTCTCCCCTTCCTTTTGCCCTGCTACTGTCCAATAAGGGTCTGCAACGTTTTGTACCAGGCAACTTATCATTGAGAGCAAAACGTTTCCTTTTCAAGATCATGTCACCTAGGTTCTTAGGTCTCTGCTGACAACACCAATCACTTTCTTATCATTTTTCCAGACAGAGCATTTTTGTAACATCACATTAGCATCTTTGACCAACCTTCTGATTGGGGTAGTTCCTGGTCCATAGGTTTGAACTCAGGAATCCGGAGTCCTGGGTGGCCCAGCCTTGCAGTTGTAAGCTGTGAGGGGGTGCATGGGCCGAAACCCTCCGTTTCCCTTTGTCACCTGCTGATGGTACACCTACATCGCAGATGGCAGGAGACCTTACAACTGTAGGGTAACCGCTGATGATTCACAGTTTAGTCTCTTCCGCCTCTCATGTCAATCCTTGAATTAGAAAATCGATATGCAGTATTTTGTTATGTTTGTAGTTTACCCATACACCTCTATAGATAAGGCATTGGACTGGAGTAAGCTGGTAGTTGTACTGTAGTAGTAGTTCAGTACATAATATCTGGTGGGAATATGAGTGCTATCAACAGTACATTAACGTCGCATATCATACTGTGAAGGCTATTGAACAACAGATTATTATAGTAGTTGTATTATTGTCATTGATAAAGATATGATATATCATAGGTCTTAAATACTTATATACCTAGGTCTTATAAAACATAGTACAGGTCTTAGAGTCAGTCCACCACTGATCTCTGACCTTTGTACTACTACATTAAACTAATGCCTACCACTTGCACTACTAACAATATCTTTACTTATAGTGCTCCATAACCCTCTTGTTCCATGGCCAAATAATTCACTGAAATAATATGGCCATATTTTTTCTGAAAAATATATTTTTCAGCTCAACCTGTTCCATGGCCATATAATTTTTGCGCCGCGCAAATTACATTATTGAATCACAATTCGAGCATTGAAACATTAGCCCATCAGTATTCAGTCAACTGATGATTGGTGCATAAACCAATTAGATTGAGCAATATGAGTGTATTTCCTTCTCCGTAGCGTACTATATTATGAGCATAATATTTCGATTCAATGCATGTAAAGTTGGTCTTATCTTCATTCCGCTTCACCAAGACACAGTACAGTAAAAATTTCAGCAGTGCAGCCTTAATGAACTTATGAAGGGTAAAGTATACAATGCCAACGCCCAAAAGAAGCAGTAAACTGGGATGTACTTTTGTCAGAAGTGAAAATCGCGTGGCCTGGGCCCCTACTCTGCATATTCCAAAATCAAATTTCATCAAAAAAGGTAACTGTTCTGTCATGGATCGGCAAGATTCTTGAATGCACCTGCACCTTTCTGCCACTGCAATACACATCTGTTGCGGAGGGTGAACACGTTTGCAACGTACCTGCATGCCTGTTCACAGCTAACCCTGTGGGCCGTGGGGGCTGTACATTGCACTTATAGGTATCTTCTTGGCCTTAAAGAGTCTTGAACAAGGCAAACGGTTACATCATTACCATCTGCAGCGGCTTTTGTTATGATGTGCGTCTGTGTGCAGACTCTACCTACAGGTACCTACAAAGTCTGTGTACGCCTTAACTCGGCTTTTACCGATTCCCTGTCAAAGCTCACTTGTTCTAAAGTTATAATCCTAAACCTTAACCCGGAGCCCAACTACGCTAGTCCTTATTCTTACTCTAAGGCCGTTGTTCCTGGTCCGTTTTTGGAGCCGTTTTTGGTGCCGTTTTTCAAAAACGGTACCAAAAACGGACAAAAACGGTTCCCAGTGTTCCCGCATTTTCAACAAAAACGGCGTTTTTCAAAAACGCTTCCAATTATAAAAAACGGCGTTTTCAAAAACGGCGTTTTTCTAAAAACGCTTCCCATCTGCCGTTTTTGGAATCGTTTTCGAAAAACGGCAAAATATCACGTGACTTGCTAAAATCACGAGGATAGTTTTCAGCAATTTCGCGAAGTTGAAAATGATTCAACTAGATTCATCTTTTTAAAACATAAACAACCCCGTTTTTCTGACATTCGTACGATACACAAAAGCAAAGTTATGGTTCAATTATTGTAATAAAGTTAAAAGCTACACTTTGCAACGATATATATTGCGAACCAAGGTTCTGCAAAAGGGTACCTTCACATTTCTGATCTTAATTATAATCATCATAATCCTAATAGACGATAATATCTCATGACATTGAAATTGTATCACGTTGCACCTGAATGAGCGACGTAACTAGGTCAACCTACCCATTTGGGCAAAACACATGTCCCAGACTTCAATGAATAGAAATGCCAGACTGATCCCGTGACACGCCATCAATGCTTTAATAGTGTAGTATGTCAATCAATACGTCTAATGAGCTAATGTGATCCATACAGTATAAATATAATGAGAATATGAGATCGTTACACATTACATAATGATTAATTTCAAGTTTGCTACTTATCTTCCTACTTTCCTAACGACAACTAGTCAACTCAGATATGACAAAGGGGTGAAGAATAGACCCTCAAAGAGTCAAAGTATGGCACTATACTGTTGAGCCGGTTACATCTCTGGTGTTGGAAATTGTTTTATACATAGACAAAGGATCAAATTTATCAGAATTATTTTTCTTAGGATTTCATGAAATAGTTTTGCTGCACGGTGGCTCCGAAAATGGCCAAATTCAGAAATTTCAATTCGTTCACTTCATCGTGCCACTGTACTCATAATTTTGATTAATTAATGGCGTAACAATGTTGCTTTTTGTGCTTTTGTGACAGAAACATCAAATTTTCATAATAGGTTTCAATTTTCACTTCATGGGGAGCTCAACTTCGGGACTTATAACCTGCATAGTGCATAATATGGTTGGGTGGAAATCAGGTCATACGAGCGAATCACTGCGGGAGACTCCCGGGAGTCCTCCGAGAGCCCTCCGGGAGTACTGCGGGAGTACTCCGAGAGTCCTCCGGGAGTACTCCGAGAGTCCTCCAGGAGTACTCCGAGAGTCCTCCGGGAGTATTCCGAGAGTCCTCCGGGAGAACTCCGAGAGTCCTCCGGGAGTACTCGCAGGAGTCCCCCGGGAGTACTCGCAGGAGTCCCCCGGGAGTACCACGGGAGTGCCACGGGAGTACCCTGGGAGTACCACGGGAGTACCCCGGGAGTCTAGTCCCTCGAGAGTCCTACGGGAGTACCACGGGAGTGCCCCGGGCGTACACAGGTGTGCCGCGGGAGTCTTACGGGAGTACCCCAGGAGTACCGGGGGACTCCCGGAGGACTCTCGGAGTACTCCCGGAGGACTCTCGGAGTACTCCCAGAGGACTCTCGGAGTACTCCCGGAGGACTCCCGGGGTACTCCCGTAGGACTCTCGGAGTACTCCCGCAGTACTCCCGGGGTACTCCCGTAGGACTCCCGGGGTACTCCCGTAGAACTCCCGGGGTACTCCCGTAGGACTTTCGAGGGACTCCCGGGTTACTCCCGTGGTACTCCCAGGGTACTCCCGTGGCACTCTCGGAGTACTCCCGGAGGGCTCTCGGAGTACTCCTGGAGTACTCCCTGAGTACTCCCGGGAGTCTCCCGCAGTAATTCGCTCGTATGACCGGGGTTTTGTCCAATCAGCCTGAGGTATTCCGAAAAAAAGTTTCATAAAATTTCAATCTGAGTGATTCATTTCACAATGGTAATATGGTTTGGTACAGTGAACAAAACCCTATTTTTGTCCGTTTAGGATTTTGGGGTGGAATATCACCCCTTTGTCCAATATGAAGTATGAACTTTCAAATGATTTTTGTAGTTTCCATTGTACGAATGACGTGACGATTTATACCAATGAAGCAATGATGTCTTTACTCTGCTGTTTTTGCAGCTTTTATTAATCAAATACTGTTATCTCTTAATTTTGTGATTTGTCGAGCGAATCCGTCAGACGATGATGATTTGAAAGTGAATTTGCAAATTGAACAAGGTAAAATAAAGTTCATAGGTAGGTACAAATGGAAATTTGAGTACCGGTGTTGTGTAAAAAATATGTGTCAACACATCATATTTGAATTTTGAGTATGATGGAAAGCAAATATGAAACCATTCTCAGTTTCTCCAGTTCCCAGTTGAGTTCACCAACTCCTGAACAGATCAACTAGCTCTCTCTCCCCTCCTGCGTGTACGCGATTGCATTAATAATACAATTATTTAATCAACGGTTTACACAATTCAGAAACGGTAGGTAGCGTTTTTGAAACGCTTTGGCATCATCACATTGGACCGTTTTTCTTGGCCACCAATGATGACTTGCCGTTTTTGGTACCGTTTTTGGTTGCGTTTCAGAAACGGCACCAAAAACGGACCAGGAACAACGGCCTAACTCTAACCCTAACCTCAACTCTAACTTAATGTTTGAGCCTGACCTAATTAATCACTGATTTTAGAGGAGGTAGGCCGTTAAAACACCGTAGATTTAAAAGGGACAGATTTGTCAGAGAAATTTTTGCTCACTCACTATGTTACCTTCACCGAATGAGCGAATGGGGTATGTACCAACCCATTGAATAATGACTGTAGGTAGGTTTCTCAATGTGAGGCTCAAATTGGCCGATTCCACCGCTCCACGGCCGTCGGTAATGATTACGGTAATGATGTAGTCAATGCTTACAATTCAGATTTTATGGCTTAAAAATTACATGACTGTCAGTGTTCACTGTTCTGCATAAGGCTTTAATCAATGCGTTTAAGGTCAGTGCGAGATTTAAAAGTAGCCTGACAAAGTGTCAGAGGCCAAAATAATAAATGACTTGATTAAATTGATTGGGTACGATCTCCATTGGTCAGTACTCGGCCTCATTAGCCTGATCAAGGCCTCATTAGCAGTTTCTCCGTGGCTGTGGCTCACAAACATGGCATGACCTATACAATGACATAAATATGATTTGATTGTTTTTATTCAATGCATTTAAATTTTTAATTTCATATTCCCCAATTGCAAAATCAAGAGTTTTTATTTCCTCGATCCGCCTCGATCAAGGTCAATGGTGAACGAGCTCGAGCTCGGTTGTAGAATATAGAGTGTAGAATGTAAACAATTACCTCATTAACACACAGAATACCTGGGTACATGTCAAAATTCAATTAAGCGTATCAATTAGAACGCGATCTAGGTGCCCGCTACCCATATATATGAGTAAAAAAATTTAATATGTGCCGGCTCGCACATATTTTTTCGACCGAATTACCTTATTGTAGGAAATTAAGCACTCAGAAAATTAAGCACCAATGCCTCGAAAAGGGCTTAATTTCATGGTGCTTAATGACATGCTGGCTTAATTTTTTTATGCCTTAATTTTCATATAATTTTGGGATTTTAAATGTCAAAAAATGTTCGATATTTTGCTATATTATGTACAGTGGTAATTTAGAACAATGGAAGTAAAGAATCTTAATAATAATTTAATGATGAATTGAAAATAATGGAATTATCAAATATCCTTGTCATAAGCCTCCATCTCCTCGTCTTCAGCTTCAACAAGGTCTTGGTTCTACATCCTTTTGAATCATCCTTGTCAGATCTTTAAAAGCTGTTGCTCTCCTTGATGTACGCAGAGAACACCAAAAAGTCTGACATGACTCTTGATCTACAGCCCTCCTTGTGTGATTGGTGACCGGAACTTTTCTTCAGTCAGAACTTAAATCTGTTTTAGAAAACACACACATTAAAATTTGCATGTCATCTCAATTAATTGTGAAAAATTTAATTAAGCCTACAAGTAATTAGGCCTACCTGAAATCAAGCCTTCATGTAATTAAGCACCATATGTGTTAAAAGGGCCTAATTTCATGGTGCTTAATGACGTGTAGGCTTAATTTTTTGAGTGCTTAATTTACTACAATAAGGTATATCAGTAAAATCGTAAAAATATGGGTAAAAAATATCAGAAAATAAATCTCACTGATATATATGGGTGAAAATATGGCCATGGAACATAGGGGTAACGAATGGTATTATTGTTGTTGATCAATAAAACGCAGATTATAGTATTTGGTGTAACTGTAAGAGGTCGTTCATCTTACAAACTAGTAATAAACTTGGTGGTTGAGGGTGACGTCATTATCATAGCTTAGAATGGGAATATGGTGAACCCGGATGACATACTTATTTCGCTAACGACCCATATCTGTTACTTTCCTTACTCTCCGAGATAACTAAAATCTAAGGTAGGTTTAAATGATAAATGTAGCCACTTAAATTACTCCCTTTACTCAAAGGTGTTACTCATGTGTTAGGCCTGCTACACGTTTCGTTTGAGTGTGAAATAGTGTCTAGGGACTAGGGTCATGGTGGACTGGTGAGTGGTGGTGCTTATAACAGTTTAACATAGAAACGTTAAAATGTCTATCACACTATAATATGTAGAGCACAAACAGTCAGCTTATTAAAGTGCGTGATGTAATTTTAATAGCTTAGAGTGGTAAATTGATAGCACCACTCCATCTATTTCCTTGCACAGTCTCCATATTATGACTTTATGTGATCAATAACAGGGTAATAGTAGGGGCCAGTACGTCGGACGTCCAGCAGCTAGACTCACGGTATAATACCACAGCAGCTGATTGACTCCACAACAGCTGATTGTTTTGGAGTTTTAACGTTTAAACCCTCCCCACACACAGGACATCTCATTATGCGTCTCAGTGTCTTACGACTACTTTATATTAGTAGTAGCCATGACACACACGTATAAACAGACACACAAACACACACACACACACACACACACACACACACGTATAAACAGACGGTGACAGGCCGTGCTATGTTACAGATAACCTCGAGCAATAACAGACTTTATAGCTGAACAGTGGTTAGTGACGCTTACCAAGTTACCACACTACTTCATGTTTGATAACATCCGCTCTGGTTCATCCCCGGGGAAATTGAGCGTGTTTTTGATGTAAAGTCTGACATAAATCAAAAGATTTGTAGATTTGTAGATTTAGATTCCTCTTCATCTCTCAATAACCATAATATCGGCACAGCGACGGTTGTCGGTTGCCTTCAAAGCTACAACTTCACTCATAGATTGGTCAGAGCCTTAGTTCCTCCAAGGCAGCCGGTATCACGGAAGAAGTCTGCTCTGTACAGAGCAAGAAGCTCGAACTGAGTTCCTATTGGAAAGTACCGTTGACACAGTCCATCTTCAATAATTGATGCACGTGCTATTTAGTAGTAAGATTACTCGTTTAAGGCTGTACCGGTTGTAAGTTTGCAAGTGGAGGAGTGGTCAGCTGCAGCTTGAGCTAGACAGAGCTTTTTAGGTAACCTACGCGACTTGCAAAGCTTTTAATGGGTGCATAAAACTTGCAATCAATGGTGGACATCGTTAATAACATGCTAATGCAGTTTCTCTCTCTCTATTCATTCATTTCAAACTTACATTAGCAGAGAATTTCTTTGTCTCCAAGTCTCAATTTTCATTTAGTAACATTTTAGTGAAGAAAGCTTTTTCACACTGACTTACTTGAAAAAGTATAGAAGTAATAAGAAATTACTCTACCAGCTCTTAGAACCAACTCGTCCTAAATTCATGCTGCTATTCGGTAAATAAAAACTTAACGAGACGCCTGACTTTTGAGACTTTTTCACGCAAAAATAATTTGCCCCTGACTTTATTGAACTAATTGGGTAGTAGAATCAGGTGTTTCGGTGTTTAATGTAAAAGGAAGTCCATTGAGAAGAAATTGGCTTTAAAGACATATGTCATTTAACATGATTTAACCAGCAGTGAGGTAATTTCTGTGTCTACCTGGACAACATTACAAAGAGCAAGTTTCACATTGTAACAGCCCATTAAAATCCAGGGTACCAACTCCAGAGTGTATCACTGTTCTCAGTTCCCACACAGGGACTCCGTGATACCAGAAATTCTCTACTTTAAACCACGATAGCAACGTCCCTCCAACCGCCAGCTTGTATCCTGCTCAACATGATCCTGCCACCCATGGTCTTACTAAACATGAGAATTGAGAGTGTAATGGAGTATCGGGTATTGTCTACAGTATTATGGTGGGGTATCAAGTAGGGTATAATATTAGGGTTCGTATCATTACAATGCTAGGGTTACAGCAGCTTACTATAGCCAGAGAGTGGTTTATCGTCATCAACCTACCACTTTGAGCTGTGATAATGACGTCATCTCACCAGCTTTTTATCTCGTGCACATATTAGGGTCAGGGAGAAAGTATGTGGCATGAAGTTGGGATGTTACAGAGCTACACATTGTTCTCACAGACATTGTTCCCGGGGATGTACTCAGAGAGACACTCTGTATATTGTAAATATAATGTGGGTATTATCCATGTTTCAGTAGTATTATCAAAGGGGACACGTTGTGTAATGAGTACATAATCATTATGCGTTTAACAAGGGGGCTAAGATGTTTCAGCAATTTGTAATAAAGTGATTTTCAGTGTTACTGCAACGCACATGACGTACCATTATATGAAATAAAACTACACACCATAATCTCTGGCACAAGCAAGCTGAAATTATACCACTGATTCGAATTTAATGTGGGTGCATTATGTCACATCTAAGTGGTGCTACTCTCAAGATGTTGTGAAACTCATAATTATAAAGTCATAATCGTTACTACTTTACAGTTTACTGGTCACGGAATAAAAAGCAGAAAAACTACCTCTTTGAATCCACTGAAGTTCATTTCGCTCAACTTTAGAATCACCAGGTAAATTGCAGGTCATTTCATAATAAATGCAGCATTAATTTATACTCATTCTTCATCCTAAGTGGAGCTGATCTGCCATGCAGTGCATCCCTGTGTAGATCATTATATTATATCTTAATTTACAGAACAAAGGCTTGTAATAGAGATTGTTTCAGTAGGCTTGCACATGCCACCACTGCAGTTATATAATTATCAACCTTCACCATTATAGACACACAGGAGATAGATGCAGTGACAGACAGACAGACAGACAGACAGACAGACACACAGACACACAGATGCAATGACAGGTATTCTAATTTCTAAGAGGTCTGAAATTCGCGGGCAGCATTATGATACAACAAAAATCTTTGAAATCATTCACCTCTTATGGATTAAACCCGCAATTAAAATTTGTTTTATATTATCAAACCTAATGATATGCCAAATTATGACTAAGGATATCTTCAGGGCGGTAAGCTTGAAGTATGCCAATCCGACAATATTAGGATAGCAAGATATCATTATCATTGTCAGATTTCAAATTATAAACATCTGATCCTCTCTCCTCCTTGACCAAGTTCCTCTTTACTTCTCTCAACTCGGCCGCCAATATATCTTCGGCACAGTGTGCCAGTACTCACACCGCTGTACAATGGAAGTCAAGGTAACACCTCTCTCGTTATAATAACATGCGCAGCTAAACAAAGACTATACAAGGTACACGCTGTCAAACATGTCCTGGCATTTCCCTTGAACTTGGCATATATCATAGAGTCGTGCAGGGGGCAAGTTATTGGGGGCACATTACCTACATTGCATTTTAATGTGGGTCAGGGTCTGAATTGTGAAATTTCAATATGTCCGAGTTAATTGTCATGTTCACTTGTTATAAGAGCTTATGGCGTGCACATTATAAAAGTCGGATAACTGTAATATCCTAGATGTGTTACTACCCTCAAATCATTTCTCTTGTTCAATTATTTAGGCTTACCGATTCCAACTTTCCAAGAAATGTTCCAGCATACTTGGAAAATACATTTTGGCACCTTTAAAATATACTTGAAGGTTTCATACTTTTGTTTTATTCTCGCCAGCAGAAGGTCTAGCAGGGAGGAATTCTGCGGTATATACCAGACAATAGGTGAAACAGGTGGCCCGGAAACGTATCTTTAATGATGCGAAACCCATTAGGGAATTACACTCATTCTCATTTATCACTGAATGTCGCGAGGGTCAAATAGGCGGTTACGCTTATCATCTTATTGTCATTTTAAACCAAAACGCTTGCATCATGTTCAGCTGCCTACATATCATTCCCGACTTAGTGAACCTCAGTAGATACAACCAGATTGTGGGGCAATTATGTCGAGAAAGAGATGCAAACAAACGATAATTAGCCGTAGAATAGTGTATTGATAATACGCTAATTGGATCTAGAAGGGCGGATATTTTCATGCTGATAGTTCAATGATGCAATTTTGTCAAATATGCGTTGAGACCTTTTCCAAGTTGGCATAATTCTCTAGAATGCCAACAGACGCTTCGTATTATATTTCATGCCAACTTCTCACTTTCTCAAACTGATAAACTGATAATTGCCTCCATCGCGTCTACCATCATCATAATATCACGAGATTGTGTACCAATTATCTTCCATCTCAGCTCTGAAGAAGATGAAGAAAGAAGAAGCGAGGTGAATCTCTCGTGAACACTAATTACATTCTTTAAAAGCTACTAATCGCTAGCACTTTATATCATGTGTGTGTACAATGTTAACTAATAGTAATAATACATCCCATATGATCAGTGAGCTGCAGTACATTGAGCTAATTACCTAGACAACAAGACGATGATGAGCTAGGAAACATCATCGCAATATATATCATGATCATCTCCCAACATGTAAAGATAATTAGGCTAATTAGGCTAACAGTTATATATATTTATAGGAAAAGGAGGCTAATTAGAAGGCAGGCTAATTAGTCAGACCTGAGTCAGGGAAGTAACAGCGGTGGGATTCAGACGAACAGCTGCATGGGCAGCCCATATAGGAGGAGTAGGCGGGTGAGAGTGAGGTCATTATCAGGCTGTAGAATGGTTAATGATTGCGTTAAAACTGCCTATTTCTGCCTGTGACATGTAGTTTTGTTATCGTTGCTCCTTCATAGCCGATAATAGCATAGTGGTCACGCACATCAGAGATGATTGGAGAGAATGGAGGTGGTTGCAGGGCTCCTCAACAACAATTCAACAAGTGAGGAACTGCTCTCTGGATAAGTGGTGTATGAATGGAGTAGAGTCAGGGTGCAATTATGTTAGAGTAGAATGCTCAAGTCAATTGGTGTCAGTTTCAAGAGCAACTGGTGTCAAAGTCGGCCGGTGATAGAGTCTACTGGTGCAAGCACTCATGCAGTCAGAATTCAGACTTTCGGAGCTTCTTCTACTTTCGGAGCAAGTTGTAAGCGTATTATAAGTGTAATGTTTGTACACTGTACAGCTGAGCTTGTGCATTAACATTTAACTGTTAAGTGAGCAACAGATAGAACTAAGTTACTATTAATATACTCGCTAATGGATCCACACCAGACACACTGGCACTGCAGTAGTAGGAGAGGAAAAGTAGGGGGGGGGGGGACTTAGAAAATATTATAGGTAAAGTTTGCCCTCTGATCGGGCCAAAAGCCATGCAACAAAACCCCTCAATTATCACAAAAGAATATCAAACTTTTTACCCACACCAAGAGGCTAATATGTTGCACCATTAATAGGTAAGAAGGAGCAGAGTGAATCCTGTATGGAGCGCAAAGAAGAATAGCCGAAAGGTTCCTACGTGTAAAAATGAAAGGCTTTATCACCCTGAAAATTAACAGCCTTTCATCCACCTTCCCTCGCCTCGGGGTTCATCTCGAAGTGCAAATAGTGTAAATGTCAACGGGATATGTCACATGTATTGACTGTGTTCTCATTATCGAAAATGTCATAGGTCAGGCGTCCTTTTAAGTTGTTATATACCGAATAGCAGCATCAAATAGAACGAGTTGATTTAGAGAGCTGGTTGGGTTATTTCTTCTTACTTATTCAAGTTAGTCAGTTTGAATGAAAAAAGCTTCCTTTACTAAAATCTTGCTAAATGAAAATTGAGACTTGGAGACAAAGAAATTCTCTGCTAATGTAAGTTTAAAATGAATGAAGAGAGAGAAACTGCATTAGCATGTTATTAACGTTGTCCACCATTGATTGCAAGTTTTATGCACCCATTAAAAGCTTTGCAAGTCGCGTAGGTTATCTAAAAAGCTCTGTCTAGCTCAAGCTGCAGCTGACCACTCCTCCACATATAAACTTGCAACTGGTACAGCCTCCAACGATTAATCTTACTACTAAATAAGTAAATAGCATGTGCATCAATTATTGTAGATAGACTTGTGTCAACGGTACTTTCCAATAGGAACTCAGTTCGAGCTTCTTGCTCTGGACAGAGCCGACTTCTTCCACATCACTGTCATACCGGCGGACTTGGAGGAACTAGAACTCTTACCAATCTCCGAGTGAAGTTGTAGCTTTGAAGGCAACCGACAACAGTCACTGAGCCGATATTATTGTTATTGAGAGATGAAGGGAAGAGAGATGAAGGTAAATCTAAATCTACAAGTCTTTTGAATTAGGTCAGACTTTATATAAAAAACCTGCCCAATTCTCCCTCATGAACCAGTTCGGTTGTTACCAAACATGAAGTAGTGTGGTAACTTGGTAAGCGTCACTAACCACTGTTCAGATGTAAGGTCTGTTATTGTGAGGTTGTATCTGTAACATAGCACGGCCTGTCACCGTCTGTTTATACGTGTGTGTTTGTCTGTTTATACGTGTGTGTCATGGCTACTACTAATATAAAGTAGTCGTAAGACACTGAGACGCATAATGAGATGTCCTGTGTGTGGGGAGGTTAAACGTTAAAACTCCAAAACAATCAGTGATTGTTGTTGAGTCAATCAGCTGCTGTGGTATTATACCTTGAGTCTGAGCTGCTGCTGGACGTACTGGCCCCTACTATTACCCTGTTATTGCACATAAAATGATATATGTGGGGACTGAGCACGGAGATAGATGGAGTGACGCTATCTATTGACTTCTCTTAGCCGTGAAAATGACATCACAGCTGTCTAACTTGTTTGTGCTCTACATATTATAGTGTGTTAGACATTTTAACGTTTCTATGTTAAACTGTTATTAGCACCACCACGCACCAGTCCACCATGACCCTAGACACTACTTTCACTCTCAAGCGAAACGTGTAACAAGGCCCACACATGAATAACACCTTTGAGTAAAGGCGGTAATTTAAGTGGCTACATTTATCATTTACCTACCTGAGATTTTAGTTATCTAGGAGAGTAACGAAAGTAACTGATGAGTCGTGAGCGAAATATGTATTCCACCAGATTCCCATTCTGAGCTATGATAATGACGTCACTCTCAACCATCAATTTCATTATTACTAGTTTTGTTTGTCTGTAAGATGCACTGCGACCTCTCACAGTTACACCAAATACTATAATCTGCGTTTTATTGATCAACAATAATAATTTCATTTGTTATGGAGCACTATAACTATAAGTTAAGGTATTGTTGTGTTAGTAGTGCAAGTGGTAGGCAATTAGTTTAATGTAGTAGTACAAAGGTCAGAGATCAGTGGTGGTCTGACTCTAAGACCTGTACTATGTTTTAAAAGACCTTGGTATATACTTAAGACCTAATATATATCCTACGTTTTCAATGACAATAATACTACTACTATAATAATCTGTAGTTCAAAAGCCTTCACAGTATGATATGCGACGTAAATGTACTGTTGATAGAGCTCATATTCCCACAAGATATTGTGTACTGAACTACTACATCAGTACAACTTCCAGCTTACTCCAGGTCTTATAAGCAGGTACTTTGACATCACTAACCCACCTTTAAAATCCATGATTATGAAGTCACTCCTAGTCCCTGGTCCCTAGCAACAGACTCTGAGTTGATCCTTATCTCTGAATATACTCAAATAGGGCTGGGATTTGTGATTAGGTTATTAGGTTAATGTTGAATTGATCTTCAAATGAGATGAGGAGGTTTAAAGCAGAATTCTATTGAACTTAATAATCCTTATATTAAATCCCAATCTGAATAGCTGATAAATTCAGCAGTCAGCAAATGTGTACCTATAATCACCTACCACCAGTATTATTAAGCCACCCAGACGTAACTGCTATATTTAAATATAACTGCTATATTTAAAAAGCATCACTGATCACGCTCCAACTAAGCTGTGTACTCTGCAGTAGCTAATAAGCGGGGGGTTCGAAATAAGCGTACCGGGGTGGGGGGTTTGAGAATTTCGTGCTAACGGAGGGAGGGGGGTTGCCACTAAATGTGATGAAAACTTTAAAAATTATTTAAATGGGGTGGGTTATTTTAAAGTGAGTAAGTGACCTGGACTTTTTCCTTGAAAATTGCTATCATCTCCCCCTTCAACTACTGCAGAGTATTACATCACGGGTTAACCACTTCTAACCATGAACGTGACCTCCCATACGCTGTACATGTTGTTCATGCACCTCGTGCAATACTTCTCTATTGATTCTCAGTGGTTTTAGACCTCACAGATCTCTAGTGTTTTTCTCTACTCGTCCTTTTCCAGAGAGAGTATTGACCTGGTGTTTTGTCTGCGTATTGTCTGGGGGCACCTGTATCTTTCATGGTGAGCGAGCACCAGCTCTCACAATCTCACGGCAAAATATGTTCAATAGTTCTTTTTATTATTATGCGGGTATGAAGGTCAAATATGGTCACAGAAAATAAATTATTTCACCCTAAGATCTTAAGATTCATCATGCAAACAGAAAATCCCCTTACTTGATTCACCTCTGAGTCGCAGTGTGCGATAAATATAAAACTATAAAATAAGACGCGCTTTGATGACGCAGCCACGCGCTCAGATTTTCCGGCGCATGAGCCTGGAGCAAATCACGGCTATTTTCTTCTTATCAGTAAAACGCGTGTGTATTTCTGCTCGCTGAGTCTCTAACCTGCTCCATCCCCTCAGAAGCAGCAGTGTGAACAGTACCTCCTCTTCACGACACACCTCTACTCTCAAATCAGAGATGTGGACACAAACATCAGATCCCTCCGACAACTCATCAAAACCCACAAGGTACAGGCAAACTAATAAACTGTAGGAGTTTACTCGTTTAAATTTTAACTGAAGTGAAATGATATTTCCTTCAGTTACTCTCGAAAGCCAGGTTGTCAGTCATGGTTTTATTTCATTCGGTATTCAGATGACATAATATGTTACATCTTTCTTTGAATTTTACGTTATGATGGGGGTATGATGTGTTCTGTTGAGTACAGTTCTTAACCTGGAAAAGATTATACTTTTGTGGTCAAAACAACTTGATAAAAACTCAAAAGTTGTCAACTTTTGACATCTGACGTTACTGACGTTACTGAAGTACGTTGGTCTTGAAATTATTGCACGTGAAATCATGGCTCGTTTGAGTGTGCCAAATTTGCTGATCCAACCGGAACCGGGAAAAACGTTATTTCCTGTATTTTTATTTTCCTGGTTCACGTTTCTTATTCTGTAGTCCTGTAACTTGGTCTCCTACACTGGTATAGATTAGCATGTGGTGGTGTTGAAACGGTACACAGAGCTACAAGAACGTAGAACTAGATTGTAACTCCGTAACTCCGCCTGGGCGCTGAGGTTTCCAGATCCTTAAAACATGAAATTTGGAGATTTCTCTCTTTGCTCCCAAGATCCTTATCCGGAATCATTATATATCCGTATAGAATTATCAGCTGTATTATCTCCCACTATATCGGTTAATGATAAGCCTTTTAACTCATCTGTAGGTTAACAATGCTCTGTTCTTTCCTCAACACAGAGTTGAATGTATAGGAGGGGTCCTACTCAAACAATACGCGGTTAGTAAAGATGTTATTACTACGAGTTGTTAGAGTGATTTATGACGTTTAACCGCCTATTTCTCGTGCACGGTGAGTCAAATACATGCTTACATTTTGAATAATGGTTTAGTTCTGCTCTTAAAAGCAGTGGTTCAATCTGAGATGTATATCTTCTTCAATATATTGAACAATGGTTTTATTCAATTCTCAGCATTTGGGGAGAGCAATTAAACCATGATTTAATAAACGTGAATAAAGATTTTAGTAGAGTACCTTATAGTCAGGGACGAAATGGAATCCCGTGCTTTTTACGTGTTAATGGACAGTTAGGAGTGGTTCTAGGTATTTTAGGCTATGCTGAATCGATCTAGCTATGCCGACATTTTTTATTTTGATTACGACACCGAGTTTTGGCCACGCCCATTTTTGCCCTGTATGTGCATGCCATAGGATCGAAAATTTTTTATTTCACACTTCAAATGGTGTGTCATACATCGAAATAGGGGTTTTTTGACGCGAGAAACACGATGCAATCCTCAGATTTAGCTCAAAATGTTCACAGAACGGTTTAGAGGTGACCACACCCCTTTTTAGACACACGCGTGAACCCAAAATGACAAAATTCCCATTTCTTGATACCCATGGCATGTGATATGTCAAAATAGGGGTTTTTCGACACGAGAAACACGATGCAATCCTCAGAATTGACCAGAGAGGTTCATAGAACGATTTACAAGTGACCACACCCCTTTTTAGGTCCATGCGAGTTCCAAAAATGACCCGAAAATTCCATTTTCCGATACCCATAGCATGTGATATGTCAAAATAGTGGTTTTCTGGCACGAGAAACACGATGCAATGCTCAGATTTGACCAAAAAGGTTCAGAGAACGATTTAGAAGTGACCTTTCTCCTTTTCAGACCCACGTGAGGCCCTAGAATGACAAAAGTTACATTTCCTGATACCTACCCAATAAGAGGCAGGTGCATGCTGTGTACCATGTAGATATATTTATTTATTTATTTATTTTTTATTTACCCAATAATCATGGCATGAGGAATAGTAGTTTCATGCAATGAGAGACATGATTCTATATTTAATCTTTTAATTTAAGCCTGAAATGCTGCCATTAATCGTTAAGAAGGCCAAATCCATTTTGTAGAATGTAGCCCCATGTTGCATGTAAAAAATCAACAAAAATTGATATCCTGGATCGTGATTATAATTAGTTCATGATCCAGTTTAAAGCAAAATATTGATATTATTGTGAATCACTTTCAGACGAAGAAATTTTTCCTTTTATATAGTTTTATACTCACACAATCATGTTATTCACAACGGTTTCAAAACAATTTTCCACCATCCTTTTTCTCACTGTGCAGTGGTCAGTCAAGGACATTGCCTACCTCATGCTTCAGAACACTGGAAATTATGTATTGTCACATTATATTCACATTGAGAGCACTCAGTTTCCTTGTACAAGTCTTCAAATGCATATTGCCAACTCCATTGAGCATAGGGTTAAAGTATTTGTGCATAGGGTTAAAGTATAGGGTTTTAAAGCATAGGGTTAAAGTATTTGTTATTTTATCACCTCGTTACTGTGTATAAGCAACCATATTTATTATTATTATCATCATAATTCTGGAAGAAATCGGAATTTTTGTTTTTAAACCAGAGCAATTAAGCTATACCTCAAATATTGAACTTGTTGGTGGCAAGTTTCCACCAACTTGATGCTTTGAATATAATAACCATCTCAGCAGTCCAATATCATAGAGGCTACCTACTGAAGCTCTCAAATTCCTTTTTTTGCTAAAGTAAACTCTAATGATAAAACATGTGACAATGATAAAACATGGGGCAATGATATTTATCTTATTCTAATGTATTTTGTAGTAATTTTTGAAATGAATTCTTGTCAATTCAATATGTTGCAGCTTATGGACTTAGAATTGTAAGCTCATACCTACCAAAATGGGTTTCCAGTACTAGCTCCACGATCACTATAAGCTGACACAGAACTCCTGTGTTGCATTAACATAAGCCTCGAAATTGCATCCTCTTTCAAGATAATGTGATCATTTTGATTCATGAAGCTATAGTGGAAAACAGGGATCATTCAAGACTTTAAGAAGCATTCTTAGATGCTTTGAATGCTTTGTCACCCCTCAGAACATCTGAAGCAATGTAACAGAACACTATTGATGGCATCACATGTTGCATCATGATCTGAAGTAGAAGTGTTCAGGAATATTTACTCTGTCGAAAAAATGGACACATTGGCATCTGAGCTCCCGTTGTTCATTCTTGGTGCCTTCAACTCGGTGACTGAACTGACGTATGTGTCAGCGAAGATTAAACCACTTCCGTGAGATGCGCCTGAGGTGAGGGGGAAGCCAGGAGGGACATGAGGGCAAAGATAAGGAGAAGACAGGAAAATACCTCGGGACTCGGACCTTGACACCATAAGGAAGGAGTCCCATAAGAGGTATGAAATACTGCGGGACAACAATTGGACCGCAAAATACAGGGAGTTCTGTGCAAAATTGGAATCCAAATCCAACTCCAAAATTTGTGAATTGTGCTGTTTAAACACCAACATTGTGCACAGGTTCAAACTTAATAGGGTCGTTAGATATGCCAATAGTACTGGTGGCCCAGTGTCTAAGAGCTGGCGACGACTCTGCAAGTGTAATCCTATCCCTTGGGACAAGTGTCTTGGGTATCAGGATTACAGTTTAGCCGTCCCTAGAGGATGTCGCGGAGGTAGCCCTCGCTCCGGTCACAGAAGGAGTGGCCTGAACCCGCCGCTGGGCTGGCAACGCCATCCTGCTCCGGCAGGGGAGGATCGGGACTCTCGACCGGGGTCTTAAAATCAAAATCATGAACTAATTATAATCACGATCCAGAATATCAATTTTTGTTGATTTTTTGCATGCAACATGGGGCTACATTCTACAAAATGGATTTGGCCTTCTTAACGATTAATGGCAGCATTTCAGGCTTAAATTAAAAGATTGAATATAGAATCATGCCTCTTGTTGCATGAAACTACTATTCCTCATGCCATGGTTATTGGGTAGGTATCAGGAAATGTAACTTTTTTCATTCTAGGGCCTCATTTGGGTCTGAAAAGGAGAAAGGTCACTTCTAAATCTTTCTGTGAACCTTTTTGGTCAAATCTGAACATTGCATCGTGTTTCTCGTGCCAGAAAACCACTATTTTGACATATCACATGCTATGGGTATCGGAAAATGGAATTTTCGGGTCATTTTTGGAACTCGCATGGACCTAAAAAGGGGTGTGGTCACTTGTAAATCGTTCTATGGACCTCTCTGGTCAATTCTGAGGATTGCATCATGTTTCTCGTGTCGAAAAACCCCTATTTTGACATATCACATGCCATGGGTATCAAGAAATGGGAATTTTGTCATTTTGGGTTCACGCGTGTATCTAAAAAGGGGTGTGGTCACCTCTAAACCGTTCTGTGAACATTTTGAGCTAAATCTGAGGATTGCATCGTGTTTTTCGCGTCGAAAAACCCCTATTTCGATGTATGACACACCATTTGAAGTGTGAAAAAAAATTTCGATCCTATGGCATGCACATACAGGGCAAAAATGGGCGTGGCCAAAACTCGGTGTCGTCATCGAAATAAAAAATGTCGGCATAGCTAGATCGATTCAGCATAGCCTAAAATACCTAGAACCACTCCTAACTGTCCATTAACACGAAAAAAGCACGGGACTTCTATGTTGACCAATTGGGCCTTGACTATTACTGCAAAACCTGGCATTTAAATTAAATATAGTAGTGTAATGTTTTACGGCTGTAAATCAGTAAAATGGTCTGCAACATTATCAAAATATTGGTGTATAGCAGACTATTCGCATAATATTCGCAACTATGCGAGTATTTAATGCGAATGTTTGCTCTGTGGAGTGCGGTTTTCTGTGAATCTGGAGTGTAATGTGTAGAGGGTTTAAGGTAATGCTCATAGTTAACTAAGTTCAGAAATACTCTATGAAATACCAACAACTCAGGATAGTTAGACGTTAGTCAATACTAGAGATCTACCGGCAGACTCTACTTTTACCACGGAATATTAATTACATACTCACTCTTTGAAATCTTAAACTTGGGGATTATTTAGATCGCCACACCCTAAACTTATGGATTAGCCTATTGACTGACTATATACCACCATTATAAGACGTAGACGCTGGCCTCAAAACACCGAGTTGTTAAATAGTGACGTGTAAAATGAGGGACTGTTTAACCAGGATTCTATCAATCCACAAATCATCTTTACTCACCATACCCCAAAGTAAGGCTACCTGGCGTTAACAACGCCCTATTCAAACCTCTGACGATGACGTCACGTGTGCCGCGTGCGCGCGGCTCAGCTTAACATCACGTGTTTAACAGTATATTATTACGTGTTAAACCATATATAAACAGTTTCTGTTAAAAACCAGGGTGTACTGCGCACAGTATGTATAATTACAGTGGCTGTGTGATTCACCGTAATCATGAGAGGTAGATGTTATAATCCTGTATAAAACTCAGCATGGATCAAGCTGTTATAGGGGTTGTGTGTGGAAAATAAGCGATTTATACGTCATCTTTGTACAATGTTAAACATGATAATGTCGTCACAGTGGGAGGTGTATTAAATCAATGCTCGATCTACAACCTGCTGTGATATATTAGTTGCCGTAGTAACGTGTCACTTTCATCATTGCATCCTGCGTTGTTTTGACGACAAATTATTACCTTCATTTATTAAAATTTTACCTTGGGATTATGATATTGTACCACTTCTAAGAGAACAAGCATGGCATCAGGCAAGGATTGATCGGCACTTTTGTACTGTAGTTTGTACTAAAGTACTAATGTCCTAACTAAAACATATAGAAGTTCCTTTGCTAAATTGAACTTAATTTGTCGCTTCATAGTTCTTTTCTTTTCTGTAGAAAAGACCTGTATTTTGTCTAATGTCTACAGAGTTTAAAGTGATGCTAAAGCGTCCTTATCCCCAGGCAAAAGCCTCGTCAGCAACGTATAACGAGTTCCAGAACCTAAAGACTGGAGTCCTCCAGCAGTCGAGTGACATTGTCAAGCAGAGTGAGGCCATGTTGGAGCTTATGGGTCTCATGAGCGAGACATGTCCTGCTGGTACCCTGGAGAAACCAACCAGACACATCCAGGTTTGTAGGAAGTTACAAACTTACAAGTTACAGACAACACGACACATTCAGGTTTGTGGAAAGTTACAAACTTACAGACAACACGACACAGGTTTGTAGAGAGTTGCAATCTTACAGACATTACGACACATTCAGGTTTGTGGAGAGTTACAATCTTACAGACAACACGACACATTTAGGTTTGTAGAAAGCTACAAACTTACAGACAACACGAAACATCCAGGTTTGTGGAATGTTACAAACTTACAGACAACCCGACACAGGTTTGTAGAAAGTTACAAACTTACAGACAACACGACACATCCAGGTTTGTGGAATGTTACAAACTTACAGACAACACGACACATCCAGGTTTGTGGAAAGTTACAAACTAACAGACAACACGACACATTTAGGTTTGTAGAAAGTTACAAACTTACAGACTACACGACACATTCAGGTTTGTAGAAAGTTACAAACTTACAGAAAACACGACACATTCAGGTTTGTAGAAAGTTACAAACTTACAGACAACACGACACATCCAGGTTCGTGGAATGTTACAAACTTACAGACAACAAGACACATTCAGGTTTGTAGAAAGTTGCAAACTTACAGACATCGAAGAAATATTTCAGGTTTTCAGACTGACTTTTAACCGACAAAACATTATGCAGTGTCTGTGTTACGGAGAGTAGACACTAGACATGTAGACAGTTAACCTACAGATTACAGACACACAAGCATGATGTCGTGCATAGCGACAGCCGGTAAACGAATAGTAAACTTATTGGCAGACTAAGTAAGGAGAAAAACTTCCGAATAAATTTACCCACAAAACTTACAAAGTTAGTGCTCGCTGCTCAAAATACTAAAATAGAAAACTCTGATTCTACAGAGCTGCTGCAGACATGTTCAATACGTCAGTGAAATAGCCAGAAGACGTTTCGTTGCTAATTTTCATGTCTGCAAACGCTCTGTTTTGTAGTTCTTGATGTAAAATTTTCTTTATAGAGGCATAGTAATTATTGTTTGTTTAAAATGGAATGTTGTGTTGAATCATTAGTCTTAGTATTGTTTGTAGTCATGTACAACTTGCTCTTAGACAATAGTTGGTTGAGGTTGACGTAATTTTCATGCTGCACAATAATGAATTGTTTACTTCAAACCGCCTTTGTTCGAAGTCTTGTGTTGTGTTATCACTACATTCCTTTACAAACTTCATTACGCGTTCACTTAACTCAATTGACCGATGTGAATTATTGATTTGTATTCACATAATGTGTGTTTATCCCGGAATAGATTCTCATAATCCAGGCATCATAAAATCATTACTTTTGCCCAATTTCATGGCCCACAAAATGAAGTTGAAAATAGGGACTTTGCGTAACGCGCGAAGACATTTCTGTTCAACAACCCATTTTCTTTCTGAAAAACCGCGTGGTTTTACCGCGCGCGCGGCTCAGTTGCGCGCTCGAAGATCGGTATAGTTTCGAATTCTCAAGGAGCTACGAAAGCACGTCTGCAAAGTGCAAAAAGGGGGAGTCTGGCCAATGCGGACGTAGGTGGTGTCTGGTCAAATGCCGATATTGAGTAAAATGATTAAGTTGATTTTGCCACCATATTTGAGAAAACGGGCATACGAAATGATGATAAGAATGTTTGCATAAGAAATGATGAACGAAAATCTGGTTGCCCGGACTCCGGAGGTGGTATGTTTCTTGTTGCGGAAGTTTGCGGTCTAAAATAGCCGAAATTTTTCAGACGTCACTTATGAATGGCCCCCAAGGTACAGTGCGCCCTGAATGAAACACGGTTCCTAGCCGCTAAGCCGTGCAACTCATAATTTTGACTCTTGAAAGGGGAGCCCACCCTATGTTTCCTCTCGACATTTTACCTCACTGCACTCCAAATCTTGAACCTGACCTTACCCAGCGCTTTAATTCTAACACGGGCTCTAACGGAAGGTGGAGTGTCGTGAGGTCCGTTCCCCGTTAGATGATAAGCTACAAACCTTCAGTCCTATTGGGTACAGCCCAACCTTCAATCAACCACAGTTAAATTAGGGCGTTATTTGATTGCATGTCTGTATGTTTTTGTTGTTATGTACCGGCACTGTCTTTGAAACTTTACAAAATACTGAAGTTAAAGGCTAATGTTATCTATCACTCACCGAGCAGCTACATGCAATCATGTTTCAATCAAATAAGAGCTCCAAACGAAGCATACCTTAGTGGTAGAAATTAAGATGTGTATTTATTAAGGACGTACTAATTAAGAAGTGTACTAATTAAGGCAGTAAAATTTCTACAAAAATCAGGCTTTTCTAGGACTAAATTTCACGTCGTTTCACCAATTTTCAACCAAAAATACCGATGTGAAAACAAGAAGAGGGCGGGATTTTTCCATTGAATTCAATTTATTTTCCATTCAATTCAATTTATTTGGGATCCATGAAATATAGACAAAAGTAGAACTAGGCGTTCTAGAGAAACAGATTAGCAAAAGGGTCAATGAGCATCCTTGAGTCAACACCATGTTCTTTGCAATGTTTCACTGCCTCCGTTTGATGAAAGATTGGCCGATGATTCCGCTGAAATTTTGAAGGCCTTGTTTTCTGATGAAAACATCGAAGAACATATCGAAGATGGTTCTATTGGGCTTTAGGTAGAAGATATGGAAGATGTGCAGGAAGACAAAGAAGTTGAAGAAATGCCTATAATTTTTATCGAGTGATAATTGTTTATCATATAAAATTTGATTTTGTCTGCACTGATGCTTTCGCTGAAAGATTCTGAACCTGTATTGAGAGAAAATAGAATGCCTTAATATTGTACCTTCTAGTGAAAGAAAAGATAGGTATAGATGTACAAATCTTTATTTAAACAAAATTTTCTAAAATTTTGGTATTGTACAAATTACGGTAGGTAGAAATTAAGATTTGTAGAATTTTAGGAGTGTACTATTTAAGGCAGTAAAATTGCTTACTACCTTAAATAGTACACTTCTTAATTTCTACCACTAAGGTAGTAATAGCGCTTACATCGTAACACTTTACCAAAACAAACCTTCTTCTGTTGATCTACTGAGTTCTGCTACGGCTTGACGTTAAATCTTCTACTGCAGACGGAATGTTAGCTGTTTTCAACAAAACGAACAAGTTTCAGGAGTTTGTACCTCTCAAAATAACCATCATTACATTTGGTGTTGCTGTCTTTGTTTTAGACATTAGTGTTAGTATTCTGTCACTCTTCTAGCCACCCAAACCTTTGGTAAGCTTTAGTAGCTTTCACCAACTACGAGTCATATTTTATTTCAACTTTTCATCACGTCAAATTCTTTAATATGCTAATATGGTTTTGTTTTGTTTTGAGAGACAGTTGAGAAGTTATAAATTTTGAAGCATGCCTCGTTTCTGGGTTCTTGTGATCGAACATTCCTTGTGCTAATCTTCTGACATATTTCTGTCTATTGCTTCTTTGAATGTGTATTACCACACTCGACCTGAGATCAGTAGTCTTTTCTACCTACTGGCTACTACCAATGTTTTCATTCTACTCTTTTTCTTGTATAACCATAAACGGGTGGGGTGATGTCAAAATCATGGTGTAGTCTCTTAAATTGTTGACATACAAACTGCATGCTTCAATTTTGTGAATTTTACCCTCGATTTTTCGCCTGTAGGTACCAACCAAGTATGTTGACAAGCAACATATCAATATCAGATCATATACGGCCATATGGAACATTGCACTTCCTAATCTGTTGTACACTTCTCAACTTATTTGTTAGATTTAGATTAGATAGTGTTCTGTTTGGGGAGCCAGCGCCCAGCAGTGAATAGCTCGGTTTCTATTTAGTTCTGTTTTTGTTCAGTAGCAGATAGGCTAAAATTTTTATCATCTTTGTAATTTAATATTTTGATTTAAATCGTATCATCGCGCCAAAATTTATTATTTGTATTATTAACTACATTTTTTTTAAAAACAGCTTATGAGAGGTAATGTCAAGATAATGTTAACCTACCTAATGCTTGAAAATTAGAATAAAAGATTACAGATATTACATAACAAACTGTCAAAATTCATGCCTTGACCCTTCAAACAGGAAAACTACAACTGACAACGAAAATCAGAATTGTAGACGTGAGCTATCCCCTGATAAACCATCTGGTATCAAATTGAAGGATATCGCAGAAACTGGGAGCTCTGGCACGCGCGAAGCTTTGCCCCGGTATCCCCTCACTGAAATCAGCACACTCTTGAGCAATGCAAAAGACAGTTTTGTTCTCATTGTACTGATTACATCCCTATACTCCTCGTTTGTCTTCTCTGCAATGAGTTCAGCCAGTCTATTATGAAACACCATTGCTTGAGGTGCCATCCCTCCAGAAGTGCTGTAAACTAATGGCGTGAAACTACATTTCTCAACCTGGATGACACGTTGCTCATAGTTCTTTCTCTTGATGTTTTCGTGTTGTGTGTATACTGATTTGATATCACGGTCTTTGTAAGAATCAGCATTCGGGTGGAAGATTCTGACATCAAACATGGTTTTCTGGAATGGTCCCCAGAGCCCTCGAGCTGAGATGTCAAGGCGGGCCCTCTCTTCCGTGTTCCCAGGGAGTTGCTGGCAGGAGTTGATCGGAATCAGCTCTGGTTCAGTCTTAACGTCATGGCATACTTCCCTCAGAAACGCAGCATTTGTGTCACGTACTTTGTTGTGCCTAAAGATTAAGTAGCCACCATTTTTACAAACTAAGGTGTGGTCTACAGAATTCTTTTTGCCACAAACACACAATGCCGGAATGTTGGGAATTTGCCAGCCTGAGAGCATCTCTAAACTCCTCCTTGTTCAGTACCCACCCCAAAGAACCGATAGGAAGAACGGTTAGCCAAGCTCCCGCATCTTTCTCTTGGGCTAAGGTTATGGACCTCTTGAGCCGATCAGAGGAACCAGATTTGACATCAGCGACCTTCCTGAGTAGTTTAACTTCCTTGTCCTTCATACAGTCCCTGGTGCGCTCTGCTGCTTCCTCATGTTGGTAACCATCCAGACTTGGCTGCTGATTCATGATCAATTTCTTCAAGTTTTCAGTGATCTTTTCTGAAGCCTGAAACTCAAATGCTGCTCCTTCCACGGGATTTGAGACTCCAAGTCCACCAAGTCTTACAGGTAAAGAGAACAATTCTCTTTCTACATCTGAGATATGCCTCCCAATAATTGCAGGTAGAAACTTGTTCTTGATGGCATCTTCCAACGGATCAAAAAGCTCTGAGATTAACTACATACGTCAGTGCGGAAGTATGACATTAAACGTGTCATTCATGCCCTTAATCTCATTGAAAGAAGCCGTAGTATTTGCACTGAATCCTGCACCTTTGGAGGGATTTTAAAGGTAATCCCAACACGTTGTCCCGTGATAAACAGGCGGATAAGAGAGGTGTCATTACCCTGGTTTAAAACGGAGAATTGATGACGTCAAGCAACCTTTTACCGTGTGCAGTTTGTGATTTGATTTCCGTATGATTATCACCAAATACACCGTGAGGTTTGCTGTGTTTTGAATATCACTTTGTTTATTAACGACCCATAATCAGGGCCGTAATTTCCGGTGGGGGCCGGAGTACCCAGATTAATTGTCCTTTTGTCTGAAGTATGAATAATCTTTTGATTAACTGCCTTTGATAATTCAACTGCTTACTTCACAATAATCGTCCAGTTGTTGGTATAGATTGCTCATTTTCTCTCCGGAACCAAATTAATTTCAGAAAAAGGGGCCATTCATAAATTCAACTAATTATTTCTCCAGTAATTACCGGAAAAAATAGCGCAAAAATTCTTTTATCTACGAAATGGTCAGATGGATAATCCTTCGTTCCTTTGACTACAGGTACAAAATTAATCAAATATTGCTTTTGTGGTGAAAATTTCTGGGAATTGGAAATTCTTGAAAATATTTTGAATGGTCGGTCAACCGAATCATTGGGCTAAAAATGGGCTACCTAAGCTTTTTATAAAGCCTTCCTTCGCGAAGAATATGACATCATGTAAATTACTAATGTTGTAAACAATGATTACACCCCACATTGTACCTACTAACACAGCTTCACATTGTACACAGCTTCACACTCACGTTACTCTGTCAGTAGGTGGAGTAAACTTTGGCGGTGTTCTATTCTAACATCTGTCTGAAGTTTGTGTTTTGTTTGATTTTTTACTTTTTGATTACAGAGTTCCTCAAACCGACAAACTTTTGTTGAGGGATATCCTCTTAGTTTTTGAACAAATGAACTGTAAACGATCTGAAAACTGGCATGTCCATTACCCTAGTCGTTTTCATTTTTCATTCACCATCTCAGCGTGTACTGTCCGCAATGATAATAAATACATCTCATCTCATTTGAGCGATCGTACGCTCACATTGAGATCCTCGGATAATCTCCCAACTTCCTACTAATATCCTACCGAGCGTGAGCACGTGCTCACGTGATTGCTGCTCGCTGCTTTTACTGTGTACCAGACTAATCTCATTTGAAACATATGTGTGTAGGACGTCTGGAGCTTGTAGTGAGTTCGTGTGTCTGTCAGTGTATTGGTATGTCTGTCAGTGTGTTGCTGTGTCTGGGTAAAGGGACACTTGACCCCCCGACATTACATCCCCCGACATTACACCCCCCGACACTACATCCCCCGACACTTCACCCCCTACTACAGTACTGTAAATCTAAAGAGGGAAGCGGGGGGTCAAACGTCGCAGTTCGACGATTGCTGCGACATTTGACCCCCCGACAATCAGTGCGTTTGATCTATTTTTATTCATCGGGGGATGTATTGAATACATCCCCCGATGAATAAACATAGATCAAACGCACTGATCCGCGGCTTGACCAAGGTGTCTAAGTGCGACATTTGACCCCCCGACACCACATCCCCTCTATAGGCACAGTAAACTCCCATGCAACTGTGCTTGGGAACGGGGGTTCAGGTGTCGCACCATCGACTGAGTTGAGACGTAGAGTCAAGCAACATGAACCCTCTGCTACCAAATAAACGCAAGGAATCGTATCTGCACGTTTTCAGGCAGTTGTAATCATGGGTAGATGTTTCTAGTCATCAATGGTTGTTCGAGGCCTTTCTGTCGGACTATGAGCAAGGTGCTTTTCAGGCTGTTCTGGAAGTGTTTCCTGGGATTGGAGCAGAAGGTTTCTTCTTCCACTTGTGCAAGCGGCTGGTTAAGGAGCATGGCCTGATGAGGAAGCACCAGTAGGACGACGACTCCAAACTCACAGTGAAGAAGCTGGCGGCACTGGCCTTCCTTCCTGTTGCCGATGTCGTGGCTAGAGGACCTAGATCGGACTTCCAGCTGGAGGACGACGACTTCCCCCGATCTTCCCTCTCCACATGTGGAACGTCCGTGACAGAGCTTCGGCTGGATCTGCCCGCACCACCAACGCCCTGGAGTCCTTTCACCACTCCTTCAACTCCCTGCTGTCCTGCCACCACCCCTCCATCTGGACCCTCCTCAAGACACTCCAGACGCAGCAGAACCTCTCCAGAGCCAAGATGTTCCGTGTTACCAGAGGAGACGTGTTCAAGTCATCTGCCCTGGAGAGAAGAAGGAACGACATGGTCCAGAACCTCCTCCGGATATTTTGTGTGAAAAATTTGTGATAGACAATTATTCTATACACTATAACATTATTGCAATATCCAAATCCTGTCTATCACATTTTTAGTAACTACAGGAGTACAGGGGGTCAAGTGTCGGGGGATGTAATGTCGGGGGATGTAATGTCGGGGGATGTAATGTCGGGGGGTCAAGTGTCGGGGGGTCAAATGTCGCACTTTCTGTGTCTGTCAGTATATAGGTGTGTGTGTGTCAGTGTGTTGGTTTGTCTGTCAGTGTGTTGGTGTGTCTGTCAGTGTGTGTCTGCTTGTGTCAGTGTGTCCCATACACACGGCTTACTCACGCCCTAGGGTCCATTTTCATGGGATCAAGCAGTCAACACCTTGCCGATTGTTCTCGGTGGGTTGTTTCGTTGTGAAGCTACATTCATCGAGTCACCCTTAAATCTTATTCTGATCTTAATATCTATCATCTATGACATGATTTCGCTTTCCCTTTATTGAAATTGCATAACCTCGTTGCTGTTTTGTGTTTGTAAGAGTTATTGAAATACGTTGCTACTTAGCAGTACGATTCATGAAAGGCTCAACAAAATTGGATTGGTCCATTCTGTGATCAGAAGGTAAACTACATATGCACCGTGGAATCATGACATACAACCGACTTCTGACTGACTTCTGACTACCTGACTAGACCGACTTCTGACCTTTATATTATACGTTTTAGCCTCCCTAACTAGAAATGATGTCGTTTATCGACCTCTCATTAATACTCGTTCTGAAAGTCCTAGAAAACTGTGCAATTTTTCTGTGTCCAATAAAATTATATCAGCTCCAACTATATCAGCTCCAATCACGGAATCCTTCTGTCATTTATCATGTTTTCCACTTTTCAGACTGTGATTGAAAAGTTTAAAGGAGCAGAAGCTGTTGTCAGAGAACTCAGACTTCAGAAAGTAGAACGGCGACGAGAGGAGGTGAGGATCCATTTCTTATTACGAAATTTCTACATTTTTCATCAAAAACCAAAAAGAGTTAATTTACTAACAAGTTTTCTATGCTTCTATAAATTTTCTATGTTTCTATAAGTTTTCTTAACTTCTATAAGTTTTCTTATGCTCCCTTAACTGGACTGGTTTTCGTCTTGGGGAGGAACTGCTTCTTAGGGCCGGATTACACAACCGTTTAAGGTCAACCTTTAGCCCTAGGTGCTCCTTAAAACGGCCCAAACTGCAGTTTAAGGTCCACCTTAAAATTCGTATTACCCAATGTGTTTCTTTAAGGAGATTTTAAGGTGCCCTTAGCGAGTTAGGTCGACCTTAAAATTCTCGAAAAATCGGTATTACCCAATCTACCTCGTCCTTAAGTTGGTCCTTTAGCTGCTCCTTAAACGGCGAATTTTTAAGGTACCTCCAGCTCGTCCTTAAAACCAGGAGGTGCTCCTTAAACCACACGTTATATGTGATAATACTTTGGAGCTACATCGTTGTCACAAGAGAAGAAATAAAATTCAATGATCCAATTTTCTGATAGGTTAGTTTGCGGTCCAGCTGTGATCGGTTCAAAAAGCAAAATCATTAAACAGCCAAAATCATTAAACAATTTACCTTCATTATGTGGTGTGTTTTATTGGGATTCGTAAACGGTAAAATTAGGGAACGGTAAGACCGATAATAAGCTCTTATGTACAACATTTTTATTTATATTCAAGTATTCAATCGCAATTCAGCAATTAGGGTAATTGTAAACTGAGCTGGCAGTGGCAGCTCTCATGCTTTTGCTCTTTTGGGAACTGTGTCAGTGCCCCGCCGTAGGCTTCAATCACTCAAATTGACAATAGGTCTATTATCCAGCAACTGTGTTTGATTGACTGATAAGGCATGTTTTTATTTTTTAACGATTTATCAATCATCTCCAAGATATTTACTCACTAGCAGTAAAATCCATTTCACTGGCAGCGAGCACATTCAAACCCATCTATAATTTAGTTTGCTAACAGATTCAATTTGCATCTAATTTCTAGATTTAATTCACACTCCATATGACTTCCTTATATGGTGGTGTTCACCATATATGGAGCTGCCCTTAACTGAGTTGCCTTTAATTTGGGTAATCCTAGAAAGTGTCAAAGGAGGAGCTGCCCTAAGATGCTCCTTAGCGTTTGAAGACGACCTCCTCCTTTACGGTATAGGTCGACCTTACGAATTGGGTAATACTGATTTTGCTAAAGGAGGACCTACAGGAGGTGCTCCTTAGAGCTCCTCCTTAAACTTCGAGCCTCTTAGGTCGACCTAACACGAAAATTGTGTAATCCGGCCCTTAATCGTGTATTTAAATCATTTCCATGCTGCTACTGTTGTACGTTTCCCCTCCAACAACTGGTTGATCTTCCTCCAGCAAGTGTTTCATATCTTCATATTCCGTTACTAGAATTCTATCAAATCACTGATACTATAATCTGCTGTAACTCCTTTATAACACCCAACACATTCCGATAGTCTCACTGTGAGTTGCATTGCTATATTTAAAAAGCATCACTGATCACGCTCCAACTAAGCTGTGTACTTTGCAGTAGCTAATAAGCGGGGGGTTCGAAATAAGCGTACCAGAGTGGGGGGTTCGAGAATTTGAGGCTAAAGGGGGGGGGGGAGGGGTTGCCACTAAATGTGATGATAGCTTTAAAATGGGGAGGGTTATTTTTAAGTGAATAAGTGACGTGTACATTTTCCTTGAAAATTGCTATCATCCCCCCCGCTTATTAACTACTGCACAGAGTATTACATCACGAGTTACCCACTTCTAACCATTAACGTGACTTCCCTCTCATCTACATGTTGTTCATGCCCCTCTTAAAAACCCTTCATTATTTCGTGGTTTTGCCCCCCGGGTTTCCAGTTTTTTTCCTGCTCGCCCTTCCAGAAATTTTGCCTGGTGTTTTGTCTGCATATTGTCTGGGGGCACCTACCTGTATCTTTCATGGTGAGCGCGCACCAGCTCTCACAATCTCACGGCAAATACGTTCAATAGTACTTTTTATTACTTTGCGGGTAAGAAGGTCAAATATGGGCACAGAAAATAAATTATTTCACCCTAAGATTAATCGTAAAAACAAAAATCCCCTTAAATGATTCATCTCTGAGTCGCAGTGCGCAATAAATACGAATAAGACGCGCGCTCTGATGAAGTGATGACGCAGCAACGCGTTCAGATTTTCCTGCAATGAGCACATCACTGGTGTTTTTTTCTTATCAGTGAAACGCGTGTGTATTTCCGCTCGCTGAGTCTCTAACCTCCTCCATCTTTAGCTCGGGCTATAGCCCCTGAGAGCTCCTGTCTAGAACAGGTCTAACCCCCTCCCTCCCCTCAGAAACAGCAGTGTGAACAGTACCTCCTCTTTACGACACACCTCTACTCTCAAATCAGAGATGTGGACACCAACATCAGATCCCTCCGACAACTCATCAAAACCCACAAGGCAAAAGCAGACCAATCAACGGTAGGAGTTTACACGTTACAGTATTTTAACTGAAGTGAAATAATGTTTTCATCATCAGAAACTTTCGAAAGCCATGCTGTTAGTCATAGTTTTATTTCATTCGGCATTCAGATAATGTTATTTTTTGAATTTCACGTTATAATTTGTGTACTGTGGAGTACAGTTCTTTAAAGGGAACATATTGTACTTTTGTGGAAAATTGATAAAAACGCAAAAGTTATCAACTTTTGACATCAGGTTACTGACGTAACTGAAGTACTTTGGTCTTCAAATTATTGCACGTGAAATCATGGCTCACTTTGAGTGTGCCAAATTTGCTGATCCAACCGGAACCGGGAAAAACTTGATTTCCTGTATTTTTATTTTCCTGGTTCACGTTTCTATCTGTAGTCCTGTAACTTGGTCTTCTACACTGGTATAGATTAGCACGTGGTGGTGTTGAAACGGTACACAGAGCTACAAGAACATAGAACTAAGTAGTAACTCCGCCTGCGCGCTGAGGTTTCTAGATAACCTCAAAACATGAAATTCGGAGATTCCTCTCTTTGCTCCCAAGATCCTTATCCGGAATCATTATATATCCGTATAGAATTATCAGCTGTATTATCTCCCACTATATCGGTTAATGATAAGCCTTTTAACTCATCTGTTGGTTAACAATGCTCTGTTCTTTCCTCAACACAGAGTGTATAGGAGGGGTCCTACTCAAACAATACGCGGTTGGTAAAGATGTAATTACCATGAGTTATTAGATGATGAATCCTTAAATTCATGACGTTTAACCGCCTATTTCTCGTGCACGGCGGGTCAAATACATGCTTACATTTTGAATAATGGTTTAGTTCTGCTCTTAAAAGCGTTGGTTCAATCTGAGATGTATATTATCTCCTTCAATATATTGAACAATGGTTTTATTCAATTCTCAGCATTTGGGGAGAGCAATTAAACCAAGATTTAATAAACGTGAATACGGTAAAGATTTTAGTTGAGTACCTTACTGCAAAACCTGGCATAAATTAAATATAGTAGTGTAATGTTTTACGGCTGTGGTAAATCAGTAAAATGGTCTGCAACATTATCAAAATATTGGTGTATTGCAGACTATTCGCATAATATTCGCAATTATGCGAGTATTTAATGCGAATGTTTGCTTAGATCTGTGCGGTTTTCTGTGAATCTGGAGTGTAATGTGTAGAGGGTTTAGGGTAATACTCATAGTTGACTAAGTTCAGAAATACTCTATGAAATACCAACAACTCAAGGTAGTTAGACGTTAGTCAATACTAAAGATTTACCGGTAGACTCTACTTTCACCGCGGAATATTGATTACATCCTCTCTCTCTGAAATCTTAAACTTGGGGATTATTTAGATCGCCACACCTTAAACTTAAGCCTTGACTGACTATCTTGACTGACTATCTACCAATATAAGTAGACGCTGGCCTCAAAACACCGGGTAGTTAAATAGTGACGTGTAAAATGAGGGACTGTTAAAACATGATTCTATCAATCCACAAATCATCATTACCCAGCGTACCCTAAAGTAAGGCTATCTGGCGTTAACACCGCCCTATTCAAACCCCTGACGATGACGTCACGTGTAACGCGCGCGCGCAGCTCAGCTGCTTAACATCACGTGTTTAACAGTATATTATTACGTGTTAAACCATATAAACAGTTTCTGTTAAAAACCAGGGTGTACTGCGTACAGCATGTAATTACAGTGGCTGTGTGATTCACCGTAATCATGAGAGGTAGATGTAATAATCCTGTATAAAACTCAGCAAGGATCAAGCTGTTGTGTGTGGAAAATAAGCGAGTTTATACGTCATCTTTTTACGATGTTAACCATGATGATGACGTAACAGTGGGAAGTGTATTAAGTCTCCAATCTGCTGTGATATATTAGTTGCCGTAGTAACGTGTCACTTTCATCATTGCATCCTGCGTTGTTTTGACGACAAATTATTACCTTCATTTATTAACATTTTACCTTGGGATTATGATATTGTACCACTTCTAAGAGAATAAGCATGGCATCAGGCATGGATTGATCGGCACTTTTGTACTGTAGTATGTCGTATGTTCTAAAGTACTAATGTCCTAACTATAACATGTAGAAGTTCCTTTGCAAAAATTTAACTTAATTTGGCACTCCATAATTTACTGTAGAAAATACCTGTATTTTGTCCACAGAGTTTACTGTAATTCTAATACGTCCTTATCCCCAGGCTAAAGCCTCGTCAGCAACGTACAACGAGTTCCAGAACCTTAAGACTGGTGTCCTCCAGCAGTCGAGTGACATTGTCAAGCAGAGTGAGGCCATGTTGGAGCTTATGGGTCTCATGAGCGAGACATGTCCTGCTGGTACCCTGGAGAAACCAACCAGACACATCCAGGTTTGCGGAATGTTACAAACTTTCAGACAATACGACACATCCAGGTTTGGGGAAGTTACGAACTTACAGACAACGCGACACATTCAGGTTTATAGAAAGTTACAAACTAACATTAAACACGTCAAATTCAGGTCTGTAGAAAGTTACAAACTTACAGACATCGAGTGAACATTTCAGGTTTTCAGACTGACTTTTAACCGAAAAACATATTATGTAGTGTCTGTGTAACGCAAAGTAGACACTAGACATGTAGACAGTTAACCTACAGATTACAGACACACAAGCATAATGTCTTGCTTAGCGACAGCCGGTAAATGAATAATAAACTTATAACCAGACTAAGTAAGGAGAAAAACTTCCGAATAAATTTACCCACAAAACTTATAAAGTTAGTGCTCACTGCTCAAAATACTAAAATAGAAAACTCTGATTCTACAGAGCAGCTACAGACATGTTCAATACGTCAGTGAAATAGCCAGAAGACGTTTCGTTGCTAATTTTCCTGTCTGCAAACGCTCTGTTTTGTAGTTCTTGATGTAAAATTTTCTTTATAGAGGCAGAGTAATTATTGTTTGTTTAAAATGGAATGTTGTGTTGAATCATTAGTCTTGGTATTGTTTGTAGTCATGTACAAATTGCTCTTAGACAATAGTTGGTTGAGGTTGACATCATTTTCATGCTGCACAATGGTGAATTGTTTACTTCAAACCGCCTTTGTTCGAAGTCTTGTGTTGTGTTATCACTACATTCCTTTACAAACTTCATTATGCGTTCACTTAACTCAATTGACCGATGTGAATTATTGATTTGTATTCACATAATGTGTGTTTATCCCGGAATAGATTCTCATAATCCAGGCATCATAAAGTCATCACTTTTGCCCAATTTCATGGCCCACAAAATGAAGTTGGAGTCAGTCTTTCGCCGATTTTGGAACAAAAATGGAACAAAATCGGAACAAAAGTGTCAGGATTGTAAGCATATTACCTGAGGCAAGAGTTAGGCCTAGATTGACTTTGTGATGATACAAATATGTCTTAGAGGCATTGAATCGATAGTTTTGATAGCTTGTTAGGGTCAGGTTGCCACCATGGTGCCGCCACATATATGCTTACAATCCTGACACTTTTCGCGTATATGCTTACGGTGCGCGGACAAAAGCCCACCCGGACATAACCCCACCCGGACATAACCCCACCTTAGAGCACAAATTGCGCGAAAGGGACGCTCGTGCGCAATCCTGTGACGCAATGGTTACGGTTAGGGTTAGGACGTATGGTTCGCACGAACGTTCCCATCGCGCAATTTGTGCTCTAAGGTGGGGTTATGTCCGGGTGGGGTTTTGTCCGGGTGGGCTTTTGTCCTACCATCCTTGTAAGTATGCTTACAAGTTACAATCCTGACACTTTTGTTCCATTTTTCAAATACACTTTGTTCCACTTTCTGAGGTGATTACCACCCGACGTACGGACGTTGTATCATTAAATACACTTTCTAGAACATATCTTGCAACAATTTGAGTACCTATGACTCCCTTGGGACCGTCAGAAACGCCCAAAATACTGGAATAAACGTGTATGAAAATTGGCGGCTTTGGCCGCTATGTGGCGGCACCATGGTAGCAACTTGACCCTAACAACCTATCAAAACTATCGATTCAATGCCTCTAAGACATATTTATATCATCATAAAGTCAATACAGGCCTTACTCTGGCCTCAGGTAATATGCTTACAATCCTGACACTTTTCGCGTATATGCTTACAATCCTGACACTTTTGTTCCATTTTTCAAATACACTTTGTTCCACTTTCTGAGGCGATAACCACGCGACCTGCGAATGTTGTATCATTAAATACACTTTCAAGAACATATCTTGCAACAATTTTAGTACCTATGACCTTCTTGGGACCGTCAGAAATGCCCAAAATACTGGCATAAACGTGTATGAAAATAGGCGGCGTTGGCGGTTAAGTGGCTGCACCATAATGGCAACTTGACCCTAACAACCTATCGATTCAATGCCTCTAAGACACATCTATACCTTCATTAAGTCAATCCGGGCCTAAATCTGGCCTCAGGTAATATGCTTACAATCCTGACACTTTTGTTCCATTTTCGGCGAAAGATCATATGTGAAGTTGAAAATAGGAACTTTGCGTAACGCGCGAAGACATTTCTGTTCAACAACCCATTTTCTTTGTGGAAAACCGCGTGGTTTTGCCGCGCGCGCGGCTCAGCTGCGCGCTCGAAGGTAGTTCCGAATTCTCAAGGAGCCACAAATCACGTCTATAAGAGGGGGGGCGAGTCTGGCCAATGAGGACGTAGGAGGTGTCTGGTCGAATGCGGACGTCCGCAAAATAGTCGATTATTTAAAATTTTGACTTAGATTTTCGACATTGAGTCAAATGATTTACTTGATTTTACCACCATATTTGAGAAAACGAGCATAAGAAATGATGAGAATACGGGCATACGAAATGATGATAAGAGTGATGGCATAAGAAATGATGAACGAAAATGCGGGTGTCCGGACTCCGGAGGTGGTATGTTTGCGGTTGCGGACGTTGGCGGTCTAAAATAGCCGAAATTTTTCAGACGTCATTTACGAACGGCCCCCAAGCTACAGTGCGCCCTGAATGAAACATGGTTCCTAGCCGCTAACCCGTGCATCTCATAATTTTGACTCTTGAAAGGGGAGCCCACCTCCCGACATTTCACTTCACAGCACTTTATCTCCAAGTCCTGAACCTAACCTTACCCAGCGCCTTAACAGGGGCCCTAACCTTTGCCTGGAGTGTTGTGAGATCCGTTCCCCGTTGGATGATAAGCTACAAAACTTCAGTCCCATTGGATACAGCTCATCCTTCAATCAAACACAGTTAAATTAGGGCGTTATTTGATTGCATGTCTGTATGTTTTTGTTGTTATGTACCGGCAGTGTCTTTGAAACCTTACAAAGTACTGAAGTAAAAGGCTACTGTTATCTTTCACTCACCGAGCAGCTACATGCAATCATGTTTCAATCAAATAAGAGCTCCAAACGAAGCGTAGTAATAGCGCTTACATCGTAACACTTTACCAAAACAAACCCTCTCTTTCCTTCTGTTGATCTACAGAGCTCTGCTACGGCTTGACGTTCTACTGCAGACGGAATGTTGGCTGTTTTCAACATAACAAACAAGTTTCAGGTGTTTGTACCTCTCAAAATAACCATCATTTCATTTGGTGCTGCTGTCTTTGTTTTAGACATTAGTGTTAGTATTCTGTCACTCTTTCAGCCAGCCAAACTTTTGGTAAGCTTTAGTAGCTTTCACCAAGTACGAGTAATATTATTTTCTTTCAACTTTTCATCACGTCAAATTCTTTAATATGGTTTTGTTTTGTTTTGAGAGACAGTTGAGGAGTTGTAAATTTTGAAGCATGCCTCGTTTCTGGGATGCACATTCCTTGTGCTAATCTTCTGACATATTTCTGTCTATTACTTCTTTGAACGTGTAGAACCACACACGACTTAAGATCAGTCATCTTTTCTACGAACTGCCAATGTTTTAATTCTACTATTTTCTTGTCTAAACCATAAACGGATGAGAGTGGTGTCAAAATCATCCTCTAGTCTCATAAATTGCTGAGATACAAACTGCATGCTTCAATTTTGTGGAAATTTTACCCTCGATTTTTCGCCTGTAGGTACCAACCAAGTATGTTGACAAGCAGCATATCAATATCAGATCATATACGGCCAAGTGGAACATTGCACTTCCTAATCTGTTGTCCACTTCTCAACTTATTTGTTAGATTTAGATTAGACAGTGTTCTGTTTGAGAAACCAGCAGTAAAAAGCTTCGTTTCTCTGTTCTGCTGTAGCTGTAACTGTTCGGTAGCGGGTAGGTTGAAATCTTTATGATCTTTGTACTTTCATATATTGATACAAATCGTATCATCGCACAAAAATTTGTGATTTGTATTATTAACTTCATACGTCATTACGGAAGTGCTATGAAATCAAACGTGTCATTCACTCATGCCCTTAATCTCATTGAAAGAAGCCCTAGTATTTGCACTGAATTCTGCACTCTTGGAGGGATTAAAGAGGTAATCCCAACGCGCTGTCCCGTGATAAACAGGCGGATAAAAGAGGTGTCATTATCAGGGGTAATGACGGGGAATTGATGACGTCACACAACCTTTAACCGTGCGCAGTTTGTGATTTGATTTCCGTATGATTATCACCAAATACCGTGAGGTTTGCTGTGTTTTGAATATCACTTTGTTTATTAACGATCATTAATCAGGGTCGTAATTTCCGGTGGGGGCTGGAGTACCTAGATTAATTTCCTTTCGTTCGAAGTATGACCAATGTTTTGATTAACTTCCTTTGATAATTCAACTGCTTAATTTGACAACTGTGATCACAGTTGTCGTACAGTTGTTGGTATAGATTGCTCATTTTCTCTCCGGAAACATCTATGTCCCGTATCAATGGGAGAACCAAATTCATTTCAGAGTAAAGGGCTCATTCATAAATACAACTCAGTATTTCTCCAGTAATTACCAAAAAAATAGCGCAAAGTTCTTTTAGATACGAAATGGTCAAATGGATAATCCTTCATTCCTTTGAGTTTGACTACAGGTACAAGAATAATCAAATATGGCTTTTGTGGTGAAAATTTCTGGGAATTGGTAATTCTTGATAATATTTGGAATGGTCAACCGAATCATTGGGCTGATGAGCTAAGCTTTATATAAAAACTATTTCGCGAAGAATACGTCATCATGTAAATTACTAATGTTGTAAACAATGATTACACCCCACATTGTACCTAGACACAGCTTCACATTGTACACAGGTTCACACATACGTGGAGTAAACTTTGGCGGTGTTCTACTTCTACCATCTGTCAGAAGTGTGTGTTTTGTTTGATGTTTTTACTTTTTGATTATCGTATTCCTCAAACCGACAAACTTTTGTTTAGGACTCAAGATATTGAAGTTTGTTGAGGGATTTTCTCTTAGTTTTGAACAGATGAACTGTAAACAATCTGAAAACTGGAATGTTTATCACCCTAGTCGTTTTCATTCACCATCTGAGGATGTCCGTAATGATAATAAATCGTATGCTATACCTCATCTCATCCGATCGATCGTACCCTCACATTGAGCTCCTCGGATAATCTCCCAACTTCCTACTAATATCCTACCCAGCGTGAACACGTGCTCAAGTGATTGCTGCTCGCTGCTTTTACTTACTGTGTACCAGACTAATCTCATTTGAAACATATGTGTAGGACGTCTGTAGCTTGTATGTAGTCAGTGTGTCCGTCAGTGTGTTGGTTTGTCTGTATGTAAGTGTGCTAGTATCTCTGCCCGTGTGTTGGTATGTCTGCCCGTGTGTTACTGTGTCTGTCAGTGTGTCCCATACACACGGCCTGCTCACGCCCTAGGGTCCATTTGCATGGGATCAAGCAGTCAACACCTTGCTGAATTTTTTGTGGGGTGTTTCGTTGTGAAGCCATATTCATCGTGTCACCCTTCAATCTAATTCTGATCTTATTATGTATCATCTATGACATGATTTCAGTTTCTTTTTTTGAAATTTCATTACTTCGTTCCTTTTTGTGTTTGTAAGAGTTATTGAAACACGTTGCTATTTAGCAGTTCGATTTATGAAAGGCTCAACAAAATTGGATTGGTCCATTCTGTGATCAGAAGGTAAAACTACATGTGCACCGGTAGAACATGACATACAACCGACTACCTGACCGACTTCTGACTGACTTCTGACTTTCATATTTATAAGTTTTAGCTTCTGGTCTCCCTAATTATAAATGATGTCGTTTATCATCGACCTCTCATTAATTGTTAATACTCGTTCTGGAAGTCCCAGAAAACTGTGCAAATTTTCTCGTTCAAGTATATCACCCCATTTTATTTCGGAATATTTTCAGTAAGTGATCATGTTTCCTCTTTTCAGACTGTGATTGAAAAGTTTAAAGGAGCAGAAGCTGTTGTCAGAGAACTCAGACTTCAGAAAGTAGAACGGCGACGAGAGGAGGTGAGGATCCATGTCTTACGAAATTTCTACATTTTTCGTCAAAGTAAAAAACAATTAATTTTATAATTTTCTAATAAGTTTTCTATGCTTCTTTAAGTTTTCTATGCTTCTATAAGTTTTCTTATGCTCCCTTAACTGGACTGGGTTACGTAGAAAGGAGGAATTGCTTTTGAGTCGTGTATTTGAATCATTTCCATGCTGCTATCGTTGCACGTTTCCCCTCCAATAAATTTGTTGATCTTCCTCCAACAAGTTGGCTGATATTTATCCAGCAAGTGGTTATATATCTTCATATTCCGTTATTACTAATTTCTATCAAATCACTGATACTGCAATCTACTGTAACTCCTTTAAAACACCCAACACAGTCCGATACTCTCACTGTAAGTTGCATGCTTTTCCGTTACTGTAATCGGCGCATATATTAGCTTGCCCACAAGTCCATTTGGCATTGACTTATATGCGCGCGAGGCCCGCGCGAGTTGACTGTTAACTCGCGCAATGATTGGTCAAGTTCATGAAGCTATGAAGGTATCAGAATCATACTTGTAAGCTTCTTAGCCGCAAATACTAACAAATTATCTGCAACTGGCTGATTCTCCGGTAACTCCACTAACCAAGTAACCAGTAACCTGTTATATTCCTAGTAAGTGGTAGGATACTCTGTAAAATCCAGGTATTGATAAAGTGGTTAGCAGAGGAAGTCTCTCCACTAGTCCACTACGTATTACTACAAAATTTCCTCTAGATTTACAGGATGAGCCGTGCTATCTGACTCATTAAACACATGCCATGTGCAGGTAGCAGGAGGTTGAGCGTGATGTCATTATCAGAGTTTAGAATGGTGACTTGTTTACGACACGCCGCCTGTTTTTGTGCTCAGAGCTACATGCTCACTCTATACTCAGAGAGTCAGGGCAAGCCTCCCTCCTCTCAGGACAATCTCTGAGTCTTTCTGAGCTGCGCGCATATTACGAGAAATAGGTGGTTTGAGTGACGTCATAATCATGGTTTAGAATGGTGAAGTGATGACGTATATATCCCTCCGAGGCTACATCTCGCCCGTGGTATCTCTCTCAGTCTATCCCAGCAGGGAGAGATAAGTTACGAAAGTCATTTCTCTGTGTGGTGGCTCATAATACACATCGTCCACTTATAGCTTACCATGTGTACTCTGCTACGAGATATATAGTTATTTTACTTCGTACATCAGCTGCATATATGATATGTCTTTATATCTATCTACTGTTAGGTAATTGTTGTTGATTTCTATATCGAGAGTTTGGTACCTATGTTGTTGCTGTCATTGATTTATATCGGTCCCTCTGGATGATTATCATAGACTTCATCGATGATTGTAGACTTCATATCGGCTATCATCATGGTTTGTGGTTGCGTTTTCTGCGTTCCAAAACTCTGCCATAGAACTAGAAATTGAAGTATACAATGTCAAATTGCCGTTCCGTACTGTCTGACATATAGAAAATAATATGAATTATTTCAATAAATTACTTCATTTCGGACTCTGTCGTAGGCTCATACACACAAAACTCCGCACATTGATTGAATGATTGAACTGTGCGTTGTATTGCGTTTTAATATATCTCCCGTCTTTCAAGGTGAGGATCTCTGCATTAGTAAATTATAGTACGTGTTCCCCTGACAGACGTCATACTACAAACACACGAGTCTAATAAACACCATAATGTCTGTGTTACATCCCCCTGAGATTTGCTAAGTGGTCTATCCAATATAATGGAGGGTTATTGCGAGTCTTTCTCTCACGAAACCACTTTGTATTGTATTATATTCGAGTCCTACAGTTTGCACAACATGGTTTTATGGCGGGTTCCTAGGGGCACGTAGTGCTCAAAACGTTTCCGGGCATCATCATTGATTGTTAACTGTAATATGAAAGGCTGAATTTCACCTTGATTACATACATAGACTAGTGGTCCAGCGCGGTCCAGTGCAGTATAATTAATCGTAATCCTCGAAACTCTAGCGAGAAATATTCGGTCATAAAGATAGATGTACACTAAACGTAATGTGGCTTATATTCGTTACGGCTGATTGATGACTCAATGAGTAATTGGCGATTTAGAGTTATTACGTAACATAAATCCTGCTTTAATAATTGAAAAAAATGAGCAGATACCAAGATTTAATTGTGAAATGTGAGGCAGTGATGCAATGGTGAACTGGAACCTATTTCGCCCGTACGAACATAATTTCCCTTAATCTGTTGATTTGTCACGACTTTTACGTTATGCTGCTAAAAGTGATACATCCCCTCATAAAACTTAGGAGTAGTGCAAAATGCTGTGAATTATCATAAGATAGTCCTAATGCAATATATTCCGGTCGATAGTATATGGTAATGGCTTCTGTGGAACAAAACGTCAATGCATTCGATCAGCATTCGGACCAATGTCGCTATTTTAAGACATCCATTGAAAGTCCATCACAAAGCAATGTTTTGTGTTTTAAAGTGTTCCAAGCTACAATCACGAGATGTTCGAACCATTTGCCATTATCAGCATCACTCAATTTGTTATTTTGGTTGACAAATGGAAATGCACAAAACGAGCTATAAGTACACGATCCATTTGAGTATAACTTGTTATCTAGTAATGCAACCTGTATATATATACCAAGGCTGAAAGTATAGTAGCCTGTGTTGAGTTGCATCAGTTTTATTTTCTTTCAATTTTACCTTGCTTCTACAAAATATTTGTCTTTTGAACTGAAACCATTATTTTATGAGCTTTTTGTCCGATTATTTATACCAATTACAATCGTATTAAAAACCAGTCAATTGTGTCGTAATAAGTCCCGACTTCAACGCTTCGATCCATGGAATCCTCTAGGAAAAAGGTAAGTTTTTTAAACTTTCAATCCTATCATTCCAATAAATGAACTAGAAATTGTCAAAAATAATGTGTGAGTTGAATCGAATCTTGATTGATATTTAATAAGACCATGGGAATCAAGGATCATAATTTCGGTTCGAGATCAAAGAAAACATAACCATTTCGTTCGCATAAAGAAACAAATTCCCTCGTCCAATCAGTGAAAACATATTTGGGTGATCTCATGATAATATGACTAGATTACATATTATTGGCATTAGATGAACCAAATTGAAATTGACTGAGATTTGCAATGATAAATAATTCCCTAAATGGTATTAAGTCTGTAATTATTTGAACCCTGCCAAATCGGTTTTATCCACTGACTGGTAACCGGTTGTCATATTGTTGCATAGATTGAACACCAAACATAATATGCAATTTGATTTCATCAATTCCCAATTTTGAGCCATGATAATGGCGTCATTGACAATAGCCATTTCTCGCAATCCTCCAAATCTCTAACTTCTGATCCACTTCAGCTCAAGTTCCCCTGGGATTTCATATCATGAGACGTTATTATGACGGGTATATCGGAGATTTATACTTCATATATTTCTGAGCCACTGTCGTTTTGGGTTGTTGCTTGCTGATCAGGCTCGCGATGGAACATCCGGAAAGGATGGATTTTAATGATTTTTAAAACAATAATGTTTAAAAATCGTTTAGCAGCTCGGTAAATCTTCTTCGAACAGTTTAAAACTTCCCATGATAATAAATGTACTGCTTGAATGACTGTAAGTTGACAGGAGTTGCGTTATAAAAGCTCTACAAACTGAAAATCTCGGCGACAGGTTGCTGAATGAATTTTGTTACAAAACTTGACTGGTTGACAGCTTGGTGGTAATGTTGAGTTGGGTGGGGGAGTGGTAAGTTCCTCCTTAAAAACGTTTGGAACAGGCTATGGTTTTCATGTTTGTGTGTTTCGGCTCAAGCTGTTGCCTTCACGATGATCTTCGATTTTATTATAGTTAGTTGTACACGATCAACATTGAACCTTTAACGATCCCATCCTCGTCGCCATTAACGATGTTCATATCTTATAAAAATAACCATTGTTTGTTCACATTTAAGACGTTTACCCCTAAATATTTGTATTCATATAAATACAATATCAATATATTATCATTCATAATCGTAGTCTGGCATCATACTATTATCTCCCCAATTTTAGCATTATTTGTCTCATATAAAGTTCGTCTCAGAGTACATCATCGTAGTCTGGCATCATCGGATCTTCCCCAAATAGCCAATTCCTTCTCCTTCAAATACCTTAATTATCATTCTGAAATTCACGAGAAAGAAATTTCAGCCTTGTTTTTAAACAGTCTGTTCATCACTATCACATTGTTTTCCTCTTCCAATAAACCTGTTCAGTTTGCCTGGTACACACAGACATATTCACTATAACATTACTTCCACTTCCATTTCCGTTTCACTTTCTCCATCTGCCTGCCTGCCCTCGTTGTTTTCTGCCTGCCTGGCCTCGTTGTTTTCCTCCACCAGTGTATCCTCCTTCACCTCCCGGGGGGGTATGCCCCTCACCAGCTTCTTTAGTCTGCCCCTGACCACCCTCCACCACTGCCCCATGAAGTTATCGTAGATGAGGGGGTTGATGAGAGAGTTGATGGGCAGGATGACGATAGAGGAGACAGAGTAGAGGAAGGTGGCGTCTATGGTCCAGCTGGAGTGCAGGACACAGATCACCAGAAAGGGCACCCAGCACACAAAGTCACTGACAATGATCCGGGTTATGTTGCGTTGAAGACGGAGGGTCGCGCGTTCCAGCTGGTCTTCTGGCTGCTTACTCCCTGCCATCATCTTCCGAAGCCCCCTGCCACTCTGCCTCACCTTGAGGTTGAGAAGGATGTAGCAGCAGCTGATGACGAGGAAGCAGGTGAAGTAGAGGAGGAGCATGACCCACACATAGATATGTTGGGGGTCGTTGCTCCTGACAAAGTACTTGAAGAGGCACACCCCCTCATTTCCGTAGAAGTGTATATTCCGACCCTGGACCTTGCCGTACTCATCAGTGAACATCATGTTCAGCAGCTTCCTGATCTTCCTCCACTGCATGTCCCCCTGGTTGATTTTACCGTAGTAGGCCCTTAGGACTGCCAAGTGCCGTGTCTTGTCAGCAGGTCCGATAAAGAGACTCATGTCGGTGTAGGCAATGCCATTCACGAAGAAATCTTCAAAGAATTCGATGATCGGGAAACATGCAATGGTAGCTGAAGTCACCACGATCAGACTGACTGCTGCACCCACTTTTAATTTCACCAGCTTCATTTCCAAGTTCCACACCTGAACAGTGATGACCCTGAAGATGCTGAGATAGGTCATGGAGAAGAGGGAAATGTTCGCCCCCATGTTGTTAATGATCCCCAGGGCCGCACAAGAGTTGCTGGTCAGCCAGGTGAGCTGGCCCTGGCAATACTCCCCTCGTCCCTTCATGGAGTCCACCATTGCTATGAGAAGCAAGTACACTCCTGTCATGAAGTCCCCGATACTGATCATAATCTTAAACACTCGGTTCACAAGGCCGACTTTGTTTTCAACCCACGGATCAAAGAAACCTCTCCATAGCGAAACAAGGTTCATCAGCACGGCAAAAATACCGATAACCCAGGCGGCAACCTTGAAGAAAACCCCTTCGATGATTTCCTTGCCACAATACTCGTTACATTCGTCAGAGTAATCCATGCAATCAACAGTTTCATCACACCGTTTTGCCAGTGAAATGTACACCTGTGACTTGGCACATTTGAAGGAGTTAGAACACTGTGCCTCATCTGATTCATCTCCACAATCGTCCACCAGATTGCACACCTTGTCATAAGTTACACACAGTCCGGTTTTACAAGAGAACACCCTGTCGTGGTACTCGGCCCCCTCCCGTACCACCCTCGTGATGAAGGCGTGCTGTGCCGGAGTCTGGCTCTTTGCTAGACTCTGGCTCTGTGCTATACTCTGGCTCTTCGCCAAACTCATCACCGAGCTGGGGTTGTCCGGACACGAGTCATGGCGAAGAGGCTGTAGAGGGCAGGGGGCGTTACAGCGGTCCATACAGCTCAGGATCACGTACTGTTCTCCGTGCATGTGCTCGCAGTTCAGGGCGGTGTCAGGGATGGAGAGGATGAGGGGCGGTACCCCAAACACCGGGGTGCCGTGAGTCTGGAACACCCCACTGCGACAGGGGGAAGTGAGGAGCTGCAGGCTGAGGAGGCCGGGCAGGCAGTAGGAGAGGTACCCGTTACCCCGCACTCGCTCTACAGTGGTGAGGATTTGGGGGGTGGCGCGGGATGCCGCGCACACCGACCTCTCCTCTCCACAATCCTCCGTACCGTCGCACAGACTACTCAACTCGATGTGGTCCAGCGAGCCCTGGCTGCACATGAACACGTCGGTACACGTCGTGTTGTCGACGACTTGTCGGGTGCTGTCGGCGGACAGTCGACACGTCGGCCAGATGTCGGCAGTCTCGTCTACTCCTGACACACAGTCCTGTATTCCATCGTTAATCCAGGATATCGGTATTCCTAGCTTAGTGTCATGCCGGTACCTGCGATAGCAAGTCTCCTGCAACACATCACCACACTGCTGTTCATCACTCCCATCTTCACAGTCCTCTACTCCATCACACAACAGGTGCTTGTGCAGGTAACACGACAGAGAAGTCCTCCTACACTCCCTCTCCAGTCCGTCCTCACACAGCTCGACCGTCTCCAGACACAGCACAGCTCTTGAAACAGTGACGGGATAGCCCCCGTGCGTACACTGCAACACCCCCTCTCAGGGTCAGTGCAGTTCATCTGGTCCAGGAATCGCTGACAGAATGAGATCCTGCCCCATATCATGTAGTGCCGGAGGGGGCCGCAACGCGTCATGTTGAGTATCGGCACCAGACCCGGCTGCAGGATCTTGTGGCACTCTATGGCAGGGTTTGCTTTGCTGCTCGTATTGGTGTATGCAACCATAGTGTCCACGTGACAGCGTATTTCGTCCGAGATGTCGTCACAATCCGCTTTTCCATCGCAGATCTTGAAAGGGCTAACGTAGCTCGGCTCGCCGTCCTCTTCACAGAACACTCCGTACTGATACCCGTTACACACAGCCTCATCCCTACACTCTGTCCCATAGTCCTGACACTCCAAGTCACACTCCTGGACCCCAGAGCTTACCTCCGCCGAGGTCCTATTAAAGAACACTTCGCACTCGTCCTCGCTCGTGACGCAAGAGAATGAGGGGGCTGCGCCCCGGTGCCGCTCCCCCCACATCTGTTTACACATCTCCTCCAGTCCGAGGACGCGGTGCGTGTTCCATGTCGTCATGTTGGGGGCCGCGCACACGCTCTGTGAACAGAGTGTCGCCATGTCGTCCAGAACTCGGCTGTCCTCCGTCAGCCCGCACGCCTGGTAGATGCTCGCATCGTCCTCACACGGTGCGGTAATCCGGCGTGTTTCCGTACCCAGGTGGTACTGGATGACGCTGTAGAAGGTGCCGGGGGAGGTGGCACACTTGAACACTTCGAAGAGGTACGGCACCGACTGGCATCTCTCTTTCAAGAAACCGTTACTCTCCCTCAACTTGCATTCCTCCTCCCTGGGCCTGCACACCAGAGCAGCGATCTGTCTCTCCAAAGCAGAGCTCTCAAGCAGCCAGTTCTCCAGTTCTGAGGGGCATGGTTTAGTGGCCTCGCGGTAAGTGCAGTTCCCAAACGTTTCAGACTCAGGAGGACAGGAGATGTCTCCAAGGACGGTCTTTAGCCTCGATATAGCCCTCCACCCATGTTTAGTAGCCATATAGGACCGCGATATACCGAACCAGTCGACTGCACTCCCGAGACCCAGGTCTTTGCAGATCAGGTGTGCTGATACCTGGTCGAGATCACGGGCACACACAGTGCCGACATCACCATTCACTCCTGCTAGAACTATTCCAGCTGTAAGGTTTGATCCACGGCCAAACTTACCAACGAGTTTAAATGTTACTTTGCTCCCCGTCTGATTACCAAATGGATGTCTGGTAGCTGATTGAGCTTCAGTCATCTGGATTGTTACCGTGAAAACTATCAGGATGGCTGCTCTGAGGTGTAGCAATGTCATCTTGGAGTGTGGCCTTTTGCCCCAAAAAGAATGAATTTGTATAAAGTTCCCGTGATAAAGAATCGGTGATAAAGTATCGGTAGAAAAGAAGATAAGTCGCATGCTGCCCATTTTAAAGGGCCGGTTGAAGTTCCGTCAATTCAGTTGCTCAATCGCTCCTTTATTTTATTTTGATTTATCGCTCCTTTGTTTATTTTGATTTATCTGAATCATAATAGAAGAGCGTCAAAAATCAATATTCTCAATACAGTATGACGTAGTGTAAGGGAATAGCAATCAAACTTCAATCATGCTTGCCCTTTGTGCTGAAAGAGTAATATAGTGGCTTTTTGTGGTTTTTCAACGACTATCAGTATCACAATGTCAGTATCAGCTGGGAGTATCTTCCGATGTTGAAGATGAAAATGATTGCAAAAGGTCGCGAACTATCTATTATAGGGGTCCAGAAAGTCGGCATTATACTTTGATGAACGTTGAATTGATATATTATCATGAAATGGAATCGCTTTCACATCCTTGTTTCGTAATCGTCGATACCAAAAGCAGGCATCACCTCACTTCGCGCCATATCTACGTTGATGTTGCCGGAAGCCCTCCATCCCCCATCCTCTAGTGATTTTTGATTAGGACAGAAAGTATTCCACGCTAACAAATCAGGGTAGGTAGGAACATTTAACCCCTACCATTTTATCCAACACCGTATTTTGTACCAATACATTAAATTGACAGACAGAACTTCCTCAGAAACCTCTGGTTAACATCCTTTTCCATTAGTAGAAAGTTATGTGAACAAACCCATAAACTCATGTGTCGCAGAACTTCACAGAACTAGTAAAGTAGTAACAAGGTCTCCATTTCAATGTCAAAAGTGGCCTGAAAAGTGAAACCGAAGATTGTTAAATATCAGAGCCGCCAGACTGCTTCGTATTAACTGGAAAATGTGTTTTCATTCGATTAACGCTCTACTTTTTGAAGTGTGTGATCCAATTTTCATTGCTGAATAAGTACATTTGATCTCTTACGAAATCATTGGTACACTCGAATTTGATCATTAACTAATTCAATGATACATTTACGATACAAATCACATTGGGTATTACACAGCTAAAGTAAAGCTGATGTGAGGTGATTTCTCCCGTTAATTGCATTACTGCTGTCATTGATCTCCGAAAAAGGAGAATTTGTCTCAGACAACCTATTCCCCGATAAAGGAGGAGGTCGTCTCGTCCTTTTTGTTTCGTCACTCGTCAGCTCTGAAAATCCGTAGTGTTTTGAAGTTGGAATAGGGATTCATCGCCAAATCGTTCAGACATGTGTCGCCATCTGTTTCTTTGCCGACTGAGATATGACATCCGCTGCTTTAATGGATCTAAGTGAGCATGAAAGCTGCAGCTGAAAATTGAGTGCTTGCTGCACCAATTATACGCTAATTAAGTTTAATTAAGCCAGAAAATTGACTTCCCTGACGCCCCCTTGAATCTTGATGTGGAACATCGCTACATGTTTTTCAATTACGTGTGGTTGGAGGGAACTGAAAATATCACCGAGCTTTTGGTCGAGTGTGTGGCAACTCGAACTGCATTTTGCAACACTGCACAGCTTGAGCCTTGATGTGCAGCCACTTTGGAACACACAAAGCCACATTATTTTGCACCTTTTGTGAAATTTAATTGAACCGCACTAAGGTGTGGCCAGGAGATGCAGGTGCTCTCTTCAGACCTTTGTCTGATTCTATAGCAGTGCGTCTCGGGGCTAGTTCAGGTTCTCTGTGGTAACAAGGTTAATTAGCCATGCATAATTTATTATGAATAATAATATGATAGCAGTTGTCTTTCAGCCTTTTGTCTATGGGATGTCATGGGAACCAATCCATGTTAGTTGCGGATTGGGTCGATGATATCAGTATTTTTGTGCGTTTTTTGATGGTTTCTTTGGGTCTGAATTCTGATTTTTGATAAAATAGACACCTCTTATTTCGTTGATTCAGCTATTCAGGAAGCAGCGTGTTCAAACTGTGCCATTATTAGTTATTAAAAACATCTCTTGGTATCAAATAGACAGATTTATGAAATCAAACGAATTTTTACAACCTTTATTTGACCGATTTGCCGATGGAACGATAATAAAACTTCCCGTTTGGAGTTAAACACACATCCATGCTTCGTAACTCGTAAGCATAGAAATTAGAAATGATCTGATATTCAAATAATTTATTCACTGCTGAGGTCTATTATACTTTTTGATCTGGTCTGCGGCATAATATGATAGTACACACTACACATAACACAGTATTGAGTATGAGAGTATGTATTCGTTGAAGTATGCTTCTATCTTTGTTTTACGATGCAATCTTTTGATAGTTTCACATTTGGATTGAAAGTGCAAGCAGTTCAGTTTCTACAATAATTAGGTAATTCAGTCGAATGTTGATAGTTAGGGTAGTTAAAACCTGTATCTTATAAATCTTAATAGTTAACAAATAATTATTGTGCTTTCAAAGGTTTACCCTCTTTTTCAAATGGAAAGCTGTACAATAATAACTTTGCAATTGCTGACCATCCCCTCCCCCTTATCTTTAGTTCTTGCAATTGCTGACAATCCTTCCCCTCCCCTTTTCTCAGCAATGACCATCCCCCCTTTCTCAGATAGAAAGCTGGATACATGAGATCGGGGAACAGTTCCTGAAAGACCACACGGACACGGGCAGCAGTTTGGAGGAGACAGAGAAGTACTACGCCGAGTTCACCACGTTCCTGGACGAGGTGAGCTGGAGAGGGAGGAGGGTTCAATCCACCTTTTATTCTTTGGTATTGGAGAGTGAGGAGGGTTTAAAACCAATCAACAGTCTACTGTCGTCATTAAGATGCTTCAATGCACCTTTTACTCTTTGGTATTCGATTTCGAGAGAGTATAAAGGTTTTACTTCCTAACACAAATACTTGATGTTTCCTTTTCCTCGGCCATGCAAATTTCACTTCTTCAGCAGCCATTCGTCTGTACCATTTTGCTTTTCAGTATCAAACGTGTTGTGTGCTTTTTTAAATTTTTTCCGAAATTTCATCCTCAAAAACAAAAAAACTGCTCCTTGGTCCTTCATTTAAGTCTCAACCTCTCGATAAGATAATTTGAATAAGGTCAGCAATTGATATATCCCAGGTTTCTGGAGTGAGGGAGAAGGTGGAGAGTCTCCAGGACGATAAGCTCGCCAACACCTGGTCCTCCTTCTCCTCCCGTCTCTCCTCCAAACACGAACAGATCCTCTTCGCCAAGAAGTTCTTCCTGGCGGTCGATGAGGTGCGGGGAAGTCCGGGAATTTCCCCGTGATATTTACACCTTTTAATTAGCTGTAAACCTTTCCCGCAATCTTCGTTGTTTTAACAGTAAATCTACGTTTTTGTGCCAACAAACCTTTAAATTTTGAAAGTGATATAGTCAGAGCGACTGTAACGAGAAAGGTTTTGCAATTATTCTAACTTTAAACTTTTCTTTGTATTCCTATGGCTGACATCCTGCCCTCAGTATCACAACCTCCCCCTCCCCCCTTCAGTACCACAACCGGTTCAAGCAGTCTCAGGAGTCCCTGACAGTGGACCTCCTTCCTGAGGATGTCATGGGCACTGACACCATGCTCATCCAATGCAAGACAGAGCCTCAACAACTAACCCAGGTAGGTTTAGTGTTAGTTTGACACCATGCTCATCCAGTGCAAGACAGAGCCTCAACAACTAACCCAGGTAGGTTTAGTGTTATAGCCGCACTAAAATAGTAGAAATAGTAGATGGTACAGTGGGATGGCATCATCGTTGTTCATAACGGTGGATTGATGACGTACAATGTAAATGGATCCTTCGTACTAGTAGTTCCTGCTTTTAGGGTATCTGAGCACCGAGAGTTTAAATTAACTGCCATGCTATACGAGGAGTTGGCTTTAATCTGAGAGCTGTTTTAATTCCCTTGGACTGTGCTTTCAAGCCAATCAACCGCTTGGAAAGCTAAAATACCACTTTATTCCTTTGTTGCACAGTGTACACAAGGAAAATTTTGGCTACTTCATTCTTTGAGAACTTGCAATTAATAAAGTTGCAATTTGTAAAGAGAGGGCACAGAAATCTCTTTGTTGTTAAAACCTTTGCCTCCATACTGCATGCGCGAGAGTCAATTTTTTAATGCAAAATGGGTTACTCTTAGATCCGCTGAGGAAGTGAAGATGCTGTGTTTCGAGCAAATTTTGATTTGAAAAATGAAATGTTAAGTTGGTCCTGCATTTGCGAAGGAAATTCATTAATTTCTACAAAATTGAAGCCTAAATAATGCGATGCTTTGTGACGTACACAGCAATATCTACATCAATCAGGAAACGCAAGAATTTTCATCATTTTCTTTGGAACGCCACCCTAATTGATAATGCCTTTATGTCTACCAAGATTCACATGGTGGAGCAGCTGGGCATTTCAACGCTCTCGACTTTTCAAACCACGTGCCTTAACGGCCATTATATTGAACCCATTTAGTCTGAGACTCGAACACAACTTATCCAACTTATAATTGCCCTGCATTCAGATTTTTAATAAGAACTCGTCTGTGAGGAACTTAGCCAATGATTCTCAAAAATTCAAGAAATGTAGCCTAGAAAATTTCGGAAAAATTAAGAAACCGCACTGATTTACAATTAAGAAATCAAGAAACTTATAGCCTTAGATTTTAAAATTTGTGCATAAAATCCTATTCTAACTGAAATTATTTTAAAAAGAAAGTTCTGGCCCCTGGGGGTGTTGATTGTGAGCATTCTGAAACATTAACATTTTTTATAGTACTTCTTTTGGACTCCTATAAAACTGAACCTGTGGCAAAAAACAAAGCACAAGGCAGAAATTGGACACACTGAGGGCACACCGAGGGCATAAGGCACACTGAGGATAAGCACACCGGGTATCATTCAGAGCAATTCCATGCTGTTAGCTTTTGAAAACTCATTAATGGTCATGGGCCCACGACTCTGGAACATAATACCTGCCGAATGCACTATGAGCCTCAGTCTAGAAACGTTCAAATCCACTCTCGATAGAGTACCGGATCTCCAACCAGTGGGACACTTTGTTACCAAAACCATGACAGTTTGCTCACTTGCGCTCTCGAACGGCATCGTTCCGGTGATTGGTGATGCTGAGGGTCCTGTTCGCGGTTAAGAAGTTGAATAAAATGGCAATTATTAGCAAAGCTCATCATGGTTTATTATGGCACATTGACAACGTTTTACCAAGGCGCTTAATCGGCTATTTTATAATGCACGACTTCCGACCATAGCATCTGGTACATTGCACTCACCCCCTGATTGGGCTGGCAAGGGCTAGGAGCTGGTTAGATTATATTGTCTTTCTCTCACCCCTATCATGTCTGCTGGCAAGGGTAGCTGCAGTTAGATTAGATTGCCTTGTAACTGTACCATCCATACTCTGTACCATCCATACTCTCACCCTCTGGCCCCTATCATGTGAACTGTAATTAGTTTATTAGTGCAGGATTATTTGTTTACAATCTGTGTTGCTAATGGAACTCAAAATTTGGAAATGTTCCAATGTTTACAAATTTTATTGATTTTCAATTTACGTGCACTATATTGTTATAAATCGTTATTTTTTCATTGAATATCGAAGGTGGTGACTTAGTGAACTTTCATTTTATTTTCAAGAAAATTTAATATCCTCCGTGACAACGCATATTTTTTCAAATTCTCATTTTATTGTTCCCATGTCTCTTCTCACCCACACTTCCCCTCTGTAGCTGTTCTCTTCTTTTTGTACCCATGTCTCCTCTCACCCACACTTCCCCCTATTTAGCTGTTTGATACCGTGGAGCAAGTATTTGCTGGTATCTCCGCACTGCTCGCTAACCAACCTGACTCCATCCTAAGGACCAGACTCTCCCACATGCAGCAAATCATGAACAAGCTCAAGGTACGTGTGTCTGTCTGTACGAAGTGTCTGTACGAATCGTTTTTATGAACTATCTGTACTAATTGTCTGTACGAAGTGCAAGCATGGTATTGGTGGTTGTCAAGGTACTAAATCCTGCACATGTTCTCTTTTTTCCTCCAGTGTAACGTAGTATCCACTGCCAGGGGGTTATGACAGTGGTCAGTGAAGTGTCTGTTTGTCTCTTTTCCGTCGTGTAACCCTATCAGCGATGTTTGGTCTTGTCTTTTCCAAGTTACCGTCCGTTTTTAGATCGAACACTCGGTTTTTGAAATCAAAGGTATGTTCATCATTTTCCTCTGTATTTGTGCTTCTCTCTTGCAGCAAACCCTATTGTGATGACCTCTCTGGAAATCGTTCCTGAGGTTACCTGGTTCACCGTCTAAAATAGATCAAACTGGACCGTGTTTTACACTGTCTATGAAAGACTTGTTGTCTAGTTTTTAATCTACTTCACTCAAATTATAGATATCCAGCGCTAGGATAATTTCTCACGTTATCAACACAATTATTTCTTTGACGCTTAAATCTACCGGGTATCAGTTGGAGAAAGTACAATAATTTACATTCCCAAGTATTTCATTCAACGTGACGTCATCCATTGTCGTCACTTTTAATCTTATTCTGAATTATAATTTATTGCAGCGATTATTTTTACTGTCATGAGTAATTGTAAAACAGAAAATTTTGATAGTTTTACATTTTTGTTCGTCATGCACACTGTACAGACATGACAATATCTGTTGGAGTCGCGCGGGAGTCGCATGTACATGGCCTGCTAAGACTTTTCACAAATTATTAATTTTATTTATGATTATCATTACTTCTGTTCATGACACTCGTCACATGCGTAACATGATAGCATAAAACTCTTCTTGTCACCCTTCGATTATGTTATGCGGTACTGTATTTGAATTGTTATTCTCCGCGTGGTTCTGAGTATTTATTGGTTGCATTTCTACTTTCTAGACTTTCGTATATGATTTTATTACCACTGTTTTTCTCTTTTTTGAACTCCGCTCATCCAGTCAAGTGCGTTCTAGATCAAGTAAATTCATATTTCATAAGCTACGTATTGGCAGGTTCTCACTGCGTACTATTGTATTTTTGTGTTCTATGAAATGCTACAGCGTTGTAATCGTATGCGTGTGGGATTTTTTCAATTTATCCGCAGATCAATTCATCAATTCATTGTTTGATTGCTGTTGCCAATCTTCAATCAATAATTTAAAAAGTGAAGTTAAACCTTTTTTCAGTGAATTTGCTTCATGCGTCAATTCGCATCAAACATTTATCTCTACAACAGTTAATAATTTCCTGAATCAGCAGGTAGATGCTGCTGTCTACTTTATTTAGCATTTCCCAATGTCAATATGTGTTTCAGTTGACGCTCTTCTCGCTGATTTTATGCAGTACCCAAGTTGACCATTCAACTATCTAATTCATGCCTCTTATATAATGTCCTGATAAGGCAGGTGGCACCACAGGCTTTCACACGGTGGGTGACAAATTCTTGCAGTGCCCTGAACTCCTTACCATTGATGGTACTAAATATGTAAATATGCGCCGTCAGAAAACGCGAGGAAGTATTGGGATAGGGTGCGGTGTGTAGGTCATGACAACAGTTTACACACTTTTGATAATTTTATTATTCAAGCCCGCGACTATATGAAGCATTTAAGCATTTAAACATAGTAAAATATTCTTGTTAACCAGTCATTATTTTAATTTTTATCAGTAATAATTTTAATGTCAAGTCAATTTATTCTATAATGAAATTATAAACCAGTCGAGGTATTTTTATCAACTATTTCGCAATTTCATGAAATCTCTCGGATTCTCGCTGAAATAAGTGATATAAGATTACTACATAACTTAGTGATTTAACGTTCATCATAATACCATCACGGGAACGTTTTGTGCCCGGATTTCTCTTACCCTCCTAAATATTTATAACCCTCTACAATAGGGTATCCGTGGGAGTTGGGGTAGTTGTGAATTGTGCAATTTCCAGTTCTGAAACATTAATTTATTTGGAAGTATTGACTATTGTGCCGTTTTAGCTTTTAATTGTTTAGTTTAAATTCGATGGTACCGCCCCTTCCTTCGTTTTGAGCGGCACTGCGATTTAGACACTCATAATGTTGATGCTGCTCTTTTTGCGTGTCGAGGAGATCTGATTTTGTTGGATATTGAGTGTGTCCACTAGTATTGTAAACAAGGACACTGCCCAAATGTCCGGTAACCCTGGACCTATCTGACATTCTGGCAAATACCTCGATATAAAATAATCAAAAACCATCTCATCCTTCTGAGACCTTTGATTTTGAAGCCGCTGTTAGAATTTAACTGTTTTTATTTTATTTTGAAATGTAATATACTTCCATTTCATGAAGATTCGATCTCAACCGATCATTGTCCTATCGGATATATTTATTTCTAACCCCATGCTCCATGGGAGGTTACAATGCCGCTGAGTCTGAGTATAATTGAACAATACGCCCCTCGCCCTCCCTAACCCCTCACTCCATGTATCTACAAGTCCATATCAAGGCGGTAATACGTCATCAATTCACCATTGTAGCCCATGATAACGATGTCACTTGTCATTGCCCATTTCTTCTGCTAAATAGCGCCATCACTTCCCCACCATCAGCTGATTCATTACCACGGCATATGTACCATTCATTTCGCTTATTGGGCTCCTTTAATCGGATTTTAACTATCCCAGCTTGGTTCATTGGCGCATCCAACACGAGTCAATGTGAAATGTGTACAATCCCGACCAACATATTTTCTGTGTTGCCTCACACACTCACGCCATCCCTGAGTTGATTTTGGCATCATGTCCTCATCAAAGACTTTTTATTTTTATTTCCAAAATTCACATATTCGTAGGGAATACAATAGTATCTTTATTCTTTATTTGCGTGTTCTTTTTAGAACACGTGTTCTTATTATTCTTTATTGGATACCCCTATCATGATACTCAGTAGTTTATTTGTTATTGGGAACGACGATAATTTAAAGCTTGGGTCCTCTCCTTATTGGCTGGTACCATATAAACCAAATGGTGGAGCCAATGATTTGAAGTATTGAGTAGCATTCGACTTAGTTATATATTGAACGTTTCCGTGTTTTATGAGCCCCTTAAAAGCTGAATCATGTCTACCCGAGCAGCTAAGTTGCTCTGGAGGGTAATACTGTTGCAGAACCCTCAATTATACGTAGTTATAACTGAGTAGTGAGCTGCTTTAACCACGGTTAGTTAACAGTGCGGGGAATCGTTGGGAGCACATCCAACGAGAGTCAGGATTAGTCTCACTGAATTTGTGTTATCTCAGTCAGTCTCAACTCACCAATCTTTCCAGTCTCAATCTCACCAATGTCAAATCTCGATTTCACCATTTCAATAGCAATCTAAATTTCGCCAGTCTCATTTGAATCTTAAAAAGTTTTCTCATGTTTCATGCGCTATCTTAGTTGACTAGTAAGTTGCCCTATTATAGTTGCCCTATATAGTTCTAGCTCTTAAGAGTTGATGTTGCTATTATTCGACGATTCTCTCCGATTATAAGTTATCGTTCCTACTCCGGAATCCGCACAACGCTAAGCATTTCACCATTGAGAACCTACGGTACTGTAACCAACCATCTTTTATTAGCTCCGACAGATGCGTACCTGCATTATCATTCGTGTCCCATATAAAGAGTCTTAATATTTATTATTGATTATGTTGACCGTGACACATTATTAGCTTTTTGTCTGAGATTTGTGATTTCTCACTTCCTACTTCCTATGCTTTTTATTATTTTTTTTCTTATCACACGAAGTCTTGGTTGTTTGGACCATGTTTGATATTAACCAAACGTCCAAATTTTGGACGTTTGGTTGATAACTGTCTACCAAGTATCATCTGATTCACCCAATACTCATGTAACCACGTGAATTGATGTGACTCGTTTTTGTGTGCGCTCCGTGCGCTTTCCTTCAGTGCACACTTAGGTGCGCCTGTGAATATTTTACCCGGAGTCGGGAACATTTCAAGATACATAAGATTTGGTTTTAAGAATTGCCGTTCCCTCCCTCTCTTTCTCTCACCATTACCTCTACCATTACCTCGACTAGATAACCTGTTTGAAATGAAGCAAGTGCAGTGGACACCTCCCAAAAAAGAGTAATTCTACCAACCTCACTTCTCCCTTTCCTTCATTTTCCTGTTAACTCGTTAATGTAACTATCATATATCCGAATGAAATCGTAATTCCATACTATAACAATCGCAATATATACTGTACGGTTTAGGTTAGGTAGTAACCATGCGGGGGAAGTGTTTATGCTATATCCTCTCCCCTTTACAGGGCGAACAGGTGCAATAAGCAGGTAAAAGTTACGTCATTATCAGGGATTAGAGTGGTAAACTGATGACACTTCAAAATGGCTATTTTTCGCTGATGTGCAAGTATTTTAATCCCCGTGGAGTCTCTAAAATGGTTGTCAAATCTAATCTCTCATGCAACTCAGCTCTGACTGTCTCATATATATAATATTGTAATAATAAAAGGAAGAGAGGGAGACATTATATATACGAGACGAGATGTTGGAGGATTACATTTCCTCCGAGCAGCTATAGGTGTAGTAAAATGTTTTATTTCTTGGTAGTGGTCCTAGTTCTCTATCCGTCTACTATAACTTGCTGGTTTAACTATATTATTTTCTATTCATCGTGTCATTTATCTTGTTGCAGTCACAGCACCCACTCAGTCAATAGCCTGCATTGTAAGTTGCTAGATTGCGTTTACAAAACCACTAAATCAATGCCTCGGCTTCGGAGCATTGGTGCAGCCGCGTACAGAAATAATGCACTTTTTTAATTTCTATGAACTCTAATCTCTTATGTAACCAGAAGCTAGACTGAGCGAGAGGAGCAGCCGTTGTTGTTATTTTGGTTCTTAGAATAGAAAATATAAAATTAGTGCATACAGCTTGCGATGATTGCTTGCCGCTCCTCGGCGTTTGGGTACACTCTATATCGGATAGTTGATGGTTGAAAGTGACGTCATTATCAAGGTTGAGAATGGTGAATTGTTGACATCACATCGCTTATTTACCACGTGCGGATGTTAGGATTGCAATCGTGCAATATTTGTTCCGTTGTTCATTCCACGTACTCTGCGTAGTGCTGTGCACGTTGGTCGTTTCTGTTAATTTGACTAATTTAGAGTTAGGAAGCACTATATATAAACCACTCCTTGCTTTTTGCTGCTTATTTACTCCTCCGTTCTTTCTATAGACTGTTCAAGATTCTTCAAAAGTATGGTGTTGACATGGTTAGAAATTAAACCGTACTATTTGTCTGCTCAAAATGGTTTGTTCTTTGGTATTTCCTGAATTTTTCGGGCCAAAATTATTGTCTTTTGATGAATTTCATTCGAAGGGAGTGTGTAGAAAAAGCTCCAATAAATTTTATTACATTTCAAAACAAACAATCACAAGTAAATCATTTTAAACAGTTATAAATGTTTAAACAAGGTGTCCATTGCGGGGCGTTCTTACATTCGAAAAACTCTTCAGTTCACTAATCCGATAATTTTCTCATGTTTGATAATGTTTGTATGTTCATCGGATCTTCGTCTGAATTATTCATGTTTGATTATTTTTGATTTTTATTCGATGAATCATTGAAAACTAACAGCCCCCATCTGACTTTAAGTCTACGAATACGTCTTGTGCACCGTACACGACAATTTTATTTTTGTTGTACGAGACTTTTCTACTATTCTTAGTTATACATATTGTCATTTTTGCTTGCAAGGAATTAAAGTTAAATTCACTACCATGTTGTCTTTTTAAAACAAAGGTGCCAAAACGATCAACAACATGCTTCTCAATATAATCTCGCTTTCAAATTACGTATTTCGCAGAATAAAACTTATAACATTTAGAACTTTTTCTTCCGTTTACCGAAGCTGAAAGCTCGTTACCTAGAAACTTGCTGCCATAATATTAGATGTATATTGGTGACCGATCATTAGGGTCTCAGAAATCATTAATAAAATACTTGAAACTTCGTGTTAGTTAGGGTTATTTGCTGTCTTTTGTTACATGCCAGGTGCTAACCCTCCTCCCCACTTGATAGCTCTACAAAGTATACATCCCCTCCATGCAGTATGACCAGTAACCCCCACTCGCCCACTCTGTGCTACTGCACAGAATGCTCGTCCTCTCGACCCCACCACAAGAACAGGTGCCCCTTCACTGCCGGCTACGACATCTTCCTCATCACAGGACATCATGAGAACAGGTCCCACTCTAAAAGCTTCACTCAGAACCACTCTCAAAGCCACTATCTGACCCCGGATGCTATTAAAACCGCCCCTCGGAATCATGCTCGACAATCGAGTGTCACTCTCCGACGAGGTGTCTTCTCTTCGCCTCCTCCCACGAAGAGACCGAGTCCTAAATCTCCCTCCAAGAGGATGTCTTTCATGTCTCACTCTGTCTCCGACAACTTCCTGACTGAGGTGATGTTCAAGCGACGTTCCTCTTCCTCAGCCTCCTTCAACACTCAAACCAAGACAAGAGATCGGAAAGAGGAGAAGAGGGATAACCGGGGTCTAAAGAGGAATGTGAACTCGGAAGACCGTGGTCTAAAGAGGAATGTGAATTCGGAAGACCGAGGTCTAAAGAGGAATGTGAATTCGGAAGACCGTGGTCTAAAGAGGAATGTCGAGAGCTTGTCCAATGTCTCCATGGTGGGACGGAAGAGGGAGGTGGAACAGAGGGAAGACGTTAAGTTACGACGATCTCCGGCCTTCAGAACTTCAGCTTCCTTCACCAACATCGCTGTAATAAGTCACTTCTTACTTTTAAATCGTGTTTTGTATTATTTTGTGTGACGTGTGTCATGTCCAGGGTTGTTGTTTTTCTCTGAATTTGTTCAGTCAGCCCGTGCAAAATTTATACTTTCAAGCAAATAAGCATTCAGCTGTCTATACCATCCTTCTGATTTAATTAGGATTTATCCTGCAGGTCCTCCACAACGACATCAAATTCACGTGGCGAGATCGTGAGGAGAAGCTCACTAAGGGCTTGGAACTCAGGAAATTTGAACAGGTATTTACTGATGCTAAATACCCTAAGTACCCGCTCTACCTTGGAACTAGGAAAATAAGGAAAGGGAAAATTAAAATTTTATGGTTTTAAATTTTATGAACTCATGATCGCCCGAGGTAATTTAGTAGGTTAGTCTGGAAGCGTATAAATGATATCACTTCCGCTCTCAGGGTATTAAGAACGTCTACAACTGGATAAGTGAAGAAGGGGAGTCCTTCATCAAGTCCCACAGCATGTTCCCTACTTCCTCCACCAAACTCACGACTACCTTCGCTGACTTCAACAGTTTTCAGAGACAAATGGGTTGGTGGAAGTTTACACCATATTAAGATATTATTAGAGAATGCGATCAAAAAGTCACATTTCAACTTCAAAGATTTTGAGAGAATCAGTTTTATTTCCTCTACAGTAAATGTAATGCCCCATTCCCCAAATACCAACTTCTCCCTAATTCTCCCTCCACCTTTTTTTTATTCTCCTCCCCAGCCAACAATAATCATCTGGGATTTTTGACACCATTTTATCATCTCCCCTGCTTATACCCCTCACTATTCCCACAGCCCTCACCTCCAGTTCTCGAACCCCCCCTCACTATTCCCGCACCCCTCACCCCCCTCTTTTGCAGCTGTTGAACAGTCCCGCCTAATGGAGCTGGAGATGGACTGTGCCAACCTCCGGGATTGCATTATATTCGACTACGGAGCCGTCAACACGAGGATGTCAGCTGCTAAGAGCGCGTGGGATGAATTCAACGAGAAGTTCGGATTGAGGAAGAAACTCCTGCAAATCTTAGTGGAGGATCTCATACCCCAACTTGACAAGGTCAGATACTACCTGAAAATCTGGGGAGGGTTTAATGAATAATGTCTATTTGATTTCATTTTAAAAGGTTTAACTGATGATGAAGTAAATTCTAATTTTCCTCTAATTGCGACATACAAGGGAAACGAAAGGTTAATGGTCTTCAATTAAAATTCGATGTTCGACATCATCTTCAGTGCTGAAAAGGTTTATAATGACTGATCATAGGGTTATGAACACGAATAAATTTTGACCACAGAATACATAGAAAAGCTTTTATTCATTTCCTGCTACCATGATTGACCATCAATTCTACGAAACGTTTGGTTTAAATGTGAATTTAAATCAACCTTATTTCTTTATTAGTATTTATTGAAGAAGCATGTTATATTGTACGTTGCTTATAAATAGAAGTCACCAAGCTAAACCTTAGAACCTTGCCCCTCATTACCAAACATTTTAAGGCTAACATAAAGATGGCAGCTTTTAGCTTAGTTAATGCAGATTTCATGAAATATATATTGTGATCGTTGCATAAAAGATATTCGAATTTATCAAGCCTGCAAGCCAGTAGATATCTACAAAACTTAATAAGAAATAAAGTTCCAAGAAAACTGAAAGATTTGCGGAAATGTTCCCATAATCTGTCCACTATGTTTATCTCTGGTACACTTTTCATCCGTGTGTGTCCGTGTGTGTAACGTCTGTTATCTTGTTCTTCTGGCAGAGGAATGTTCTTGTTCTCACTTCTGAGACAAAAATTCAGTCATGAAAAGTGAATATACACCTCCCTGTGAATTTAGGCCTATGTTCCTGTTGCGAGAATCATTGCTAAAGTTTTCAATTCGTCAGCATGATCGAGTTCAAGCGCACACCTGCTCACGGAATTCGAACATGACTTGATTTCCACTATCCCCCTTCCTTTGTAACGAATGAAACGCTCATCTTGCTCTCACCTACCATGAGGTCTTGCAGTTTACACTTCCTCCCCCTGTTACTTCACTATTCAGTCTTTAACAGCTCTTAAATCCATCATAAGCAGTCTGCCTCGAACTCACTACCAAGCTTCAGCACCCTAAAAACTGCTTAATCAATTTTCCTTTCCCGGTCCGCAGTCCTTAAACTTTTTTAAGTACTACAAATTAAAGACGGCTTCACTTTACCGCGTGATGAAGTCACTTCCTTTCCCTGCAAAGAGTCTCAGTTTATTCAACCACTCACTGGGTTAGAGAGATTTGTAATATTATGTTACAATAACCCTAATTTTTATTATCATGCTGAATTCAATGGTTAGGCGGTCTAGAGCAAAATTCCAAATACGTTTGTGAATAATGAATATGCGAAAGTGGCTAAAATCTGCCTACATAATTGGTATTTGATCATCTTACTTGACACCACCTTCCCCCGTCAAAGTATTACTGATTCTCCATAACCTAGATCCTGTCTCGACACAGGAATAAAAGAACCTTTAACTTAACAAGGCTCTGAAGCTGTGCCACTGTGGGCAATAAGCACGGCACCCTTTTTCTATTACACAGGGCACAGAACTTGTGAAGCCATCGTGGGCCTATTCACGACCTTATGCTCCATTTAGACCGGCCGAAAAGTTCAACATTTTCTACTTACCCTCCCATCCTTACCCTTCCTTCCTTCAGTACCGAGAGAAGCTGAAGTTCTGGAGGACGGAGTGTGGGAGCAACAAGTCCGAGGTTGCCAACGTACACCAGCTGAAAACCCTGCAGAGCCAGGTAGAGTTGGGTGCTGATATTATTAGAGTGTGTTACAATTATGACAACAACAAACAACCTCTTTAAATTTCTGTTATTGAACAGTGGATTCAGACTTAAAAGGGTAGTTCATTACAGTTGCTTAATGCTTCCTGTGACCCCATTCACCATGCCCTCAATAACCGTGTTCCTGGCTCTTATCTCTGATTTACTGGGACCCGCATGATATCACTTTGTATGGTAATATTAATGATAACACTCCGCGTCAACGAATGCTCTGCTGCTGTCATTATATCAGGAATCAGGATACTGATAACAGAATCTGATATTTATCAGAAGTAATACTTCGAGCAGAGCACCATAACACGCCCTCATTATCACCTCAATTACTGACCTGTTACCGGGAATAGTAGAGGCGGTGTGACGTCACCAATTTGCAATTTAAAACTAGATAATGACGTCACTTTTCAATCGCGTATTATTGGTGCGCGAGGCCTGCCTCCAATTGGTGCTCTCTGAGTTAGGTATGTTGGACCTAATAGAGTACTAATGTAGGAGTGACACGTCTTCCCCCCGAAATCTCCAATTTGCGTTTCTCTTGCTGAAAGTGTGTTGATTGGTAGCCTTGCCGTCTTACCTTGCTTTTTACAGATGTCAGGCACACGTCTTATACGATGTTTTCATTAAAGTTTGTCTTAGATATAATAAAAGCATCTGTAAACCCAGTGGCATAAAGTAGGGAATGAGGGAATGGCAAGCCTAGCCAAATTTTGGGAAAGAATCTGTGAAATCGGACTCAAAAAGCCAAATTCACGGAAAATCAGATTAAATATTTTTTTATTAAAGTTTCTGTTCGATTTTACGCCGCTCACTGCCTCACTGTGACTCATCGACTTCGAAAAAAATGATTTTATAAAGGAGCAGCCTTTTGCGCCAATTTCCAATTAGCGGAACGCCGCGCTTCCCGAACCAGCCATTAAATTCCCAGCCCAGCCGGCTGGTTGAGGAATGTAGTGGCTGGTTTGGGGAATCGAGAGATTCCTTAAAATCCCGACATATGATAAACTTCCCGGCTGTTTTAACGATTTGGAAGGTGTGGGCAGACTATTTTCGCGATCTTTTTGTGACTTTTCTATATGCCAGTCTGAAATTCGGGCAGTTCAAGGAAATGGAAAGGTTTTTTTTTGCCATGGATCGAAGCCCCTGCTTACTAAGTACTTCAAATTAAAGCTTTCATGGATTTATCAAATCTTTAGCATGGTTTAAACTACGGAAGACAGATTTAGATTGGCAGATATTGTGGAATACATTGTGTAATATGATTCTTCATACTAGATAGATTTTGAACACCTTGTACATGTCATGATTCATAACTTTTGCTGCCAGGCTGCTTGAAACACACTCTCACACGCTAGAAACACACTCTCACACGCTAGAAAGTGTCTGAAATGGTTTCTTGAGTCACTTTTAGCAACTCACTAATAACGTGCCGTGTTATAAATATATCGCGTAAAATTGTAAATCATACTATGAGAATTAAGCCGAGTGGTATAACGCTGGGAAATGCGCGCAGAGTATGGGAGTTCAAATCCAGGACACCGCACTTTTCGAAGATTGTCGATAAATCATATTTTATGCTTTTATGGCGTGTTTCGCACTAAATGAAGCACATTCGAGGTAATTTTAGTTGATATCTTTCGAAAAATGGGACTCCAATGTTCCATAGCAAAAAATCTGCTTCTGGTATCGCAGTGAAACTAGTAAGTCAAAAAAGCCAATTTTTGATCAAGTTCCCATTCCCAGCCACTTTTAAAAATTATTCCACTGGGTCTGTAAAGCTAGATATTATATTAATTCAACCATTTCTGGTGTGTTTGGTTTGTACAGAACTCACGGCACGCATTATCAAGACAGTCTTCCAGCTTGTTAAGCCTTCCTGTGGCTTCCCAAGCAAGAATACAATAAACAGTCACTATATTAAAAGCTAGATACTGTCACTGTGTGATCATCTACTATCTCGTGTGGTAGGTTTTGAGAATCTGAGATCTGTGGTTAAATGAAGCTGAGATCTGTAGTTATTCTAGTAAAAGTGTACGATTCTATGATATCCTGTAGTCGGGATGAAAGTGTGAGGCCTGCGCGCGCTTCCTTGTCATACGTTGCTGGAAACAAACCACATTTGAGTGTCTCGAGCCTATTATTAGAATGCGGTTTTCAACTGACTTTACGAGCTGTGCTTGTTATGATTTTGCTATGGTCTGTTGATTTGCTCTTTTTCTAAATTTTCTCGTTTATTGCTTAGTCTTCACTGTATTTGTCATAAAAATAAGGCTTTTATGATTTGGCTTGAGTTGAAATAACGGTCGATATGTGTTGTTCTATTTATGGTGCAGTCTTTTGCTGTTAACTTTGGGATTGTGACCAAATTCTTCACTATATTTGGGCTTCTTTTGCTGACCACTTGTCTGGCATTTGAAATACCAATAAATGTAGCAACCGGCTGGTCGTTTAGTGTGTTGCGAAAACACTTCTAATAAAATCAATAAAATTCGGAAGTTGATTCATTTCAAAACTTCCGATATTTAATTGAAGAGTCAGGTTATATTTGACCTCTAGTATCCATGCTTTCATGGCATGATATCTTGGTTAAGCTAAACATTGAAAAATTTTAAATTTTAATGGTTAGTACTTAGTGGGAGGAAATTGATATTCACACAGCTCCCACACCGCAAGACTACAGAGGTAGTCAAGAGCAAATCTCTTGGTTGGTGAAATGCTGAGTTTCTATCGCCTAAAATCCTATATGCGACCGCTAGGTGACGAACACGCAAATTTTCAACTGAATGATTTTTTGGTGAAATTCATGATTATTGACCGACTATAAACTTATTAAGCTACAAGATATGATAGTTACTTACCCGTGTATTTGGACAGAATGTAGCTATTCCCTATATCGACTTCAAGTTCAACGCAATTTCCTTCGTTGACAATCGACAAAAACGCGTAACTTTGAAACCTCTCTAAATCCATTCGGTAGGGATCCAGCTGTACGCCGTTCATGGTCGCCTTGTAAAACCCATCGGGATCTATCACCACAACAACCTGGTTGTTCCCCTGCACCAGAATATCTTTGATGGATGTTAATGTGGATGTGACATCCCAAGCCCCAGTGCTCCTTTGGCAGGTCTGTTTGACAGTGCGTTGGACTGTACGCAGTATCATGTGATATATCCTCAGAAAATTCCCAGAAACGATATTGAAGGACATGATGCAGTTGCCCCCGTGGTACGCGAAGTTAATGATGAACTGGCATCCCGGTTCTATTGTACCCAGAGGTTTAAATTGCTTGATGCCGTCGGGAGTTTCATTGAACAAACAACTTTCAAAGGACTGCCTCAGACCTGAACAAAATACAATTTCTCAGATATGTTTTTAATTTATTCTAATATAAAAAATTTGAAGCTTACATTTATTAATTGAATACGAGCAGTATTAGTTACATAGCGTGTAGGTTTAGTCCTTTTTTTAAACACCTGGATTTGTAATTTGTATGTCCATTAAAATTTATCAATATAGACTTACCAAATCCTGTCAGTATTCGTACAAGTATAATGCAGGTTAATAGATATGTCTTACGCATCTAGGGAATAACTTAATTTATTGAGATATGTAATATTGGTAAGTGGTAACAACCTCAAAATCAGTTAAATACATCTATCATCTTCGAATTAAATAAAATTTTTACAAGTTTGTAACTTGCGAAAAAAGATCGCTGATTGGCGATTCGCATACGGACTCATAGTGTAGGATAAACTGGGCAATGCAATCAGGTGCAATGGCTCATTGCAGTATAAACCTAACAAATTACATATACCTATACGCATTTATAGATAAGACTTTGGATGGCAGGATATTCTGAGCAACTATAAACCGTTCAAGCCGCCGTGACTAATAATAATGATCCACGATCAGTTGACCTGGGATCCGTGACCAGCAACTTATCCCAGCAGAATAACTAGAGTGAGATAATTTGGAGCCTAATCCATGAATATTGATGCATTATAAAACTAGGCAATGTGGCGTATTCTTGATTCAATAGGAGATTACTGACTTATCCGTTGCGGAGAATGAAATTTATGGTTTGTACTGTGCCGTTATGAAGGTGCACAAGGAATTAGATGCGATTTGCTTTCTTTTGTTATTTCCAACAGCGGAGGATCAGTTGGTCACGTGAATGATTATTTGGTCGCAGTTTCATAAAATCACCCCCGTTACTATCGAGCATATTCATGGAGCGCCCATTTTACTCTCCATTAACCAGTACTGACATCCAGTCGAGAGGACTGGAAAATCTTGCCCCAAATCTCTGTAATTTCAAATTTAGCTTGGTAGTCCTCAATCTGTTATATAAATTGAAATATATCCGCCACCCGGTCAAGTCTCTAATTGCCAAAGAACCTAAATATTCATGCTGCTCAATTAGATTTATTGTAAAAACTTGACAACGGGGCTCCCAACTAGTCACCTTGCTTCTCCTAATCCCCGCTAAGTACTGCAACAATCGACGAACGGTGGCGTTTATAAAGACTGCAGCTGGGCAATGAAACATTGAGTGTTCCATAATCGTTCCGAGTGATAGACGGTTTTTATCTTGATCTTGTAGCTCCGCCCTTAGCATTCTCCAATACGGTATATCCCTAACAAAAGTATGCTTATCTCAGGATATGAAGGCATATTCAGCAACCTTGGTTATTCTTGCACGAATAATCTTATCAAACGGTAAGTGCGTAAGACATTGCTACATATTCTATACTGCCGATGGGAAATTGGGTCATAAATTAGACATTCATATTTCATTCGGTGCAATAAAGTGACGCCCCAATCAACATTGACGGAAATTATTGATACGAAGGTATCTCAATTATAATGCTAAATATCATGGAAAGAATTAATTTTCAGCTGTACTGAGACAGTCCTTTGAAAGTTGTAAAACAGAAGTAACCTAATGGAAATATGTACTTTAGTCCCCTGGCTGAGATAGAACCGGGCTGCAAATTCGTCCTTGCTGCCGTGTTTAATGGGGACGCTAGCAGCATATGTGAAACAGCCTTCAACATTGGGGACGGTAACCAGGCGAGTGGCCCCCACCAAATATACCATTTGATTTTCCGAATTAATGAGCAAACAGTTGTGCAGAACTCCGTAATGAGCGGTGTTTGGGGCAGCGAGGTGGAGTCGCCCATGCCTGCCCTCGTGACGGGGGAAAATAGAATATTCGTGGTTATCGATCCAGCGACCGACTCTTATCGACCTAGTGTGAACGGTGAGGAGCTGTCAAAACAGTACCCCATCAATTATCGAAGACTGCTACAATACAAAACATTGTCAATCGCATACACCAGTAATTGTATGCCAGTTGATGCGGGGAAAAGCTTCATTTACTACAATCCGTCAGACGAGAACCTAGGTGAGTTCTTGAGAATGTTTCATCAGGTATTTCACCGGAAAATCATTGACTTGGCGGCCGATTGAGTGTTCCATCTTGTAAAATGAAGTTTGAGCTAGTTTGTCGATGGATTATTCACGTTCATTAGAATATTTTATTTACCATAAAACAATAAATTTACCATTGTGTACCTCAACCAAGATATCGCGCTATGATGTTTCAAGGGATATATTGTACCTGACACCTTGCAAAATATGAAGTTATAGCATACTGTTACCAGAATGAAAGCAAAGTCGATGTTCAGTCCCCCTCCCCTTTTCGTGTAATATTCACAGGCCATCACAGCTCCTTGAGATCGACAACTCCCCATTGCAGAGTGTTCTGTTTTCCATTTATGTGCTTCCCTCTATAGAAAAAAAATATTTCATGTTTTCAGACTCCTGGTGTGTTAAAGGGCGGTAAAAGTACTTCAATCGTATCCACTCCATCACTAATTACTCCTGATTTCCTGAAAATTACTCCTGATTTCCTGTAAAGTGTAAAACCTTCAAGTGCTCATCAATTATACTTCAGGTTGCACTGAAGTGATAGATTCTTTACATTAACATCATTATTGTGTTTTTCAATAATAATTTGATGACGTCACACCGCCTTTTTCTTCTTTTGGCATGGAGGAAGTTCGGTAATTGTAACTTGGTGAAAGCGATTCATTGCCCTTTTGCTGCTGTAAATTGCAAACTGTCCGAATTTCACGATAAATGTTATCTCAAATTTAATTATTGGGGTTTAGTACAGTATTGAAACATGTCAAGTTATCACATTGACCATACCAACAAGTGTTACCATGCACAAGTAATATTATCTTTCATTGGTTGACATTACGTGCAAAATAATTTCTTCAAATGAGTAAAATTTTGTATTTATTTCCTTTGAGCCTGTCATTCATTCTATAATTAATGCCACCATAATAATAACATTCGACGAACCATCCCATCTTTCTAGTAATTGAAAAAGGCGTTTTTCGGCGTAAAATAATTGTTTTTCATTTTTGGCTATTTTTGTAAGAAATATTGACAATTATCGTGGCTTGACTTTAGTCAAGCCCAAATTTATTAAAAATCCACTAAAATTTTGCAAGAACATCGGAAAATCAAATGAAGGACCCCTCTTGACACTTACAAAACTATAAACTCAGCAATAAAGATTTACTTTTTAGACACGAGACTCAAAACACCCTGTACATACGTTTTGCCGCGCCACTGTTCTCCACACTGACTGGCCGCTTTGTCGCTAGTAATCAGCACTTGGGCGGAGTTTACTTTCCTATCGTTGCCGTATAGTGCTACGCTGCTTTTCCTGACTGTCATTACGTTTTTATGGGAAGAACTTTGACCGCGACACGCACTTCATGGCCAATATTGGTTCTTCTACTGGTAACTCTCACTTAGAAATAGTAATTAGTGGTGGAAATTGACGTCATTATCATGGCTCAGCATGGTGGGTGGGTGACGGCAAACGCAGTTCGCTTCAATGGTTTGCTCCTGCTTCCATACGCGTTCCGATGATGTTCCATTGGTTCTCCTTTTAAATTCTACTTCGTTTCGTTTCCATTTGCTCTTTCGATGCGCTCATGCCTTGACGTAGCATCCTGCGAGGCGCATTTCAAAAGACATTCCATTCCTATGTCATGCATTTCTTTGCCAACATGTATCCTACTTTTCAGTCAGAATGATATATCCTCTACCAGACTGCATTTAAATTGTTTGACTCTTCCAACCACGTTATTAACGTGCACCATTTTGTTATTTTAGCATTTTGTCTGCCCTACGAACCTCGGATATTAAAATTCGAGCAATTCTAGTACAATAAATAATGCGTATACTCATGATCCAGTTTCTATTTATAAAGATGAATGAATTGTCGAATTGAAATGGAAATATGATAATCATTTTACGGGCCACTATTTATAAAGATGAATGAATTGAAATGGAAATATGATAATCATTTCATGGGCCACTATGTCACCACTCACTTTATTAAACGCTATCATACGCTGTCTTAGTCACAGGTGAAGGGACCAACACCTCAAACGAAAATAACAAGAAGACCCTGGACCGAAGTGGTAGCGAGAGCACTTGCAACAAATCTTAAATTGCCATAACGCCTCAAATTTCCGTCGCGCGTCAAAAGTAAGCGTTTAGCTTTCAGTTCGCGCGGCGTTATATTTCTCGTCCATTTCCCATCCTCTTTTAACGTTCGTCTCACTTGGCTTGTGTAGGATATAAAATATTATGTTGTTTGCAGCTTCATTCCTTTAAAGAAAGTACAACATAGACATACACTCACACACACACACACAAACGGATTCGGTGTAAAATTGCTTTTCGGAGATTTCGGATTCGTATTATCATCTAAAAATCCAGCTAAAGACTAGCCCATCCTCCCTTTAAAACTAATGCTTTACCTTGATAGTAAATAATACGCTGGCCTCTTCATATGTTGGAGCTAAAGATCGTGCGGGAAATATAGAGCTTCACACGTCATTAGCTTACTACGTTAAAACAAGATGATGACATCATCACTAGATCGTGTGTTATTCGCCCGTAATATCGAGTAGTATTTTAAAAAAGACACCTGCTTATAGGTTTAAATGTGTAGTATTTGTACGCTAAGTGTGCTGTGTCTTTGTCACGTTCAGCACACTAACTCTTTGCTGATCACGGATATGGTGGTGTGTGGTTTGCCACCAATTGTTTGTCAGCACTGTTCTGAGTGAGGGTATTTTCATGGTGATTGGCCTTTGTTTTACGTCAGGACGATCTCCTTTATTTTCTTGTTGGAGTACTTGACTTTTTCGTCATCATAGATTTTTTTTCTTATTTTACTTTTTTCATTTTCAATAAATGAATCATCTGAACGTTTCTCTCCTTAATCGTTTCTGATATTTTTGGAAAAATGATGCTCTAAAAATTTTTAGGTCCTGTTAAAAATAGATCGGAAATACATATTACAGTGATAATCCTCCATGAAATCATTTAATTTGAGTCATCTAGAAATATTCCATCCTTATGACTTTCTGTGATGAGCTATATTCAAAGCCACCCAGGGTAGGGGGGTAAGGGACCTCTAAAGTGGCCACGTACGCAACAATGGTTCCTGAAATAATTCTACGTATTATTCTCTGAATTCTGAACGCTGTCTGACACAAAATCACGTAACAGATTTCTAGTTAACAAACTGTTCTTGAGTACTGATTTAAGCGCATGACTGATTTAGTAGTTCTACCGACTGTTTAATCCGTTAATTTCCTATAGCAACTCAGACTCCCATCATGCAATAACAGTGTCATGCTGTGAACATCTTATTAGAGTTGAATTCAATGAAAATGTTACGTAGTATATTGGATTGTGAAATCATTAATTCAAGTCCAGCGCTCGCAGCCCTTATTTCTTTCTTTTATTCGCTGTTCTTTGCAATTTTCATTATGGTTTGTAAAGTTGAATGGTCACGAATTTAACCATTCAACCATGTCAAACTGAAACCTTATCTTGAGTCACAGTAGTAATTTCATTTACTCCCGCTTCTAGAACAAATACCTGAAAAATGACTGGCCATGACATTTTGCCGATGTCAGGAAATAAACGACAACTCGAGTTCCCGGTGCCTCAGAAGCTCTGTACCAAGTCTTCATGCTTCACTACGCGTTTCACCTGCCGTTACCCCCGTCCAAATCACCAATTAACTCATTAAATGGTTAGCCTGTCGGTTATATCCGATATATTACGACCTCTATAACAATAAAACTGCGGGAATGAAATGAGCTTCCGATCTGGTTGTCCACCAATACAAGACTGTGAGGAGAAACATCATTATCATGACTTAAAATGGCACATTTCTGACATCATATAGTTCGTATAATCGTGCTCAACCTGTAGCTTGGTATGACAGAACTATTGTCCATATACTCATATCCTTCTCATCTGCCAGTAGGACTCGGTTCCAGGGAAAGTTGTGCTGGTGTACCAGTGCAAACCATGGCATGTTTCGCTAAACGAGCTTGAAAATGTCGCGGTTTAAGGTCACAAGTCGTTGTGTATTTTGTTATGCAGACACAGTGTTTTATGTTGCACTTCTAACTTTGTATACCCCTCTCAAAATGCTCTAATCTCTCGACTCACGCTGATTAGAGTCTGTTACGAGAAAGTCTTTCGTAAACTTTGTGTTGCTGTGTCACGTTCGTAGTTTAGTTGGCGCAGATCTATCCAGCACAATTGTCAGGGCTTAGTGCAGTATTGAGCTTTTTACCAGTTACTGACGCAGGAATGACCATTGACAGTCCTTCTTCTTACCTTAGAGCGAATGTTCCTCAACCTATTACAAATATTGTGTGTTAGCCAATATTTTTCTGTAGGATGTAGTGATGACCTCGCCCTGTTATTGCTGTGAAATAATCATCTCAGTTTGTTGTTTTTGATACTTCTATATTTTAAACAGTGTTTTGCTTTATCTGCAAGGCGGTTCGAATTAATCAACAAAACACCCATGTTATTAATTCAGAGTCATCATGACACCCATCTTTGCATGTTAAACAGCTTCACTATAATATTATCGTCGTCCATAGAATAAACTCATCTTACTTTGGTATCACGTTATGATTTAAACGTGATTTATCTGACAAAAACCAATTCACTCAATCTGGGGTTGGTTTCACTAATTTGTCTTCTGATGATATTGAGTTGCTTGAATGACCTTTTTGTTTCTCTAAAAGTCTAAATTGCTTCTGAATTATCGAACCCAGGATAGTTAATCCCATGCCGATTTCACCTATAACTTCTCCATCATCCAGAATAACGTACACAAATTAATACTCAGCACAATGCCTTATGGCGCTGAATGCTGATAATCGCCAATAATCTGACCGTCATCATCTATGATCATTGATCATACAGGCAAACAGGCATGCGATCATGAATAGACAGTCAGACAGACGAACAGCCAGATAAGACACAAGCACCAAACAGGCAGTCAGACAGACAGACGCCAGACAGACAGCAAGATAGACAAACCTACAGACACAAAGGCAGGACAATGACATAGTCTTAGGTTAATGGCTGCGATGTAATGCACTTCTGTTGTGGTGGCGTCCGTTTTAAACGTGAAATTTGAGCTTAATCACCCTGATCATGAGGACTGCATTGAGCTATGGAGCTAGATAAGTCCTGTTGGAATAGTAGATGATAGTATGATGTCATTGTCTTGGTTTAGAGGGGTGAGTTGACGCTGTTGAAGGGCCTATTTTTCGCGCGCACCGTCTCTGTATAATCAATGGTTCTAAAACAAACGATCAGGTTCAGTAATGAAATTAAAACATTAGTTATATACACGGTCTAAGTATTGGAAACGAACTCATGCAGTGCATCTTTCTGTCACTAGTAATCTCAATACTTTGTTCTGTCACCATTAATCTCAATACTTTGTTCGGCATTTGATTTTTAGTTGTTAATTGTTCAGAATGATGATTTTTGATATTATTTTTTCCTGATAAACTCCTCTATGAAGACATTGGTGATATGACTCAGTTTTAGTTCCCATTTTTCCTTGAAATCGTTGCAAAATAGGTGACTACGGTGACCGGAATTCTGATACTTGAATGGCAATCGACTTGATTGAGACCATAGGATAAAGTCGATGAAGTTCTTCTATTCCAGCTTTGAAAACTGAGCACTATGTAGTGATGAACCAGGATGAACTATCGCAATAAACCAGGATGAACTATCGCAATAAACCACTCTCCTCTTCTTTTCAGACTCTGTTACTCATTACTTCATTAGAGCTTACTGTTCCTCGTACGAAATGTGTCTTTCTGTGGTGTGAGACTTATGTTGTGTTCAGATAACTACTGGCTGAGTTCTAAGGTTAGACGCTGTGATGATGCCAATTTGCCATCTTAAGACATAGTAATGACCTCACTCTTAATCGCCAATAACGTCCATGCAGGGTATATAATTTGGACTAACGATGGCCATTGCTGACTAATGTCAAGGTGGAAGTTTCAAAGGTTTGGCTGTTTCTAAGCAGCACCCTTCTACAACGGGAGTAACAGATTGGAAGTAGGTTAGAAGCAGTGATTATACTCCACTTAACAGGCTCTGTGTGAAACTAACCAATGAAAAACAGGGTTCAGTCAGATATAAAACTTTTATTCCCCGAGATGTTTTTGAAAGTTTCTATACTCCCAAATTTTGGCTTGTTTGCTCTCGATTCTTGTGTTGGTCAAGTAGGAGATTGGAGAAGTATTTGGCATTGGAATTTGATTGAATATCGCTATGTGCCCTTTGTGGTTTCCTAATTGCCTCGATTGGCATGGAAGTCCCTGATAGCATACCTTGATTATCTCACCTATTAGTGGTCAAAGCACTGTCTGTTACACCTCTATTATCCTCTTATCTCATCCAATTATCTCGCTAATCTCACCCCAATCTCACCTCAACAGAGCCCCCACCCCACTCCGTATGAACAGGCTGTGTTATGCTAACGAGCCATCTGCTGCTATAACCACATGATTCCCCTCAATCTCAACTCATCTGGTAACCACATGCAGTGTTATATGAAGTGAGGGTGCAGTTCCCCCTACTACCAGTCTCTTCCTTTGTGACTTGCTCCTGCATAAAGATAGCTTCATGTGTCAATTGCTCCTTTATAAACATAACCACTAATCACTGGCTTGTCAAGGTATATAGTATTCAAGGCTCCGTATCCTTCGTCACACTTCATTGACTGCCCTCTGCTTTGTGTGATTTGACATTGCTTTTACCTAGTCTCCAAAGGGTATTTGCCTATGTTCTACTAGCTTTCAAACGGCCCCCTGGAAGAAATCCAGCGTGGGGGCCTTGACCTCCACTAGCTCGAAAAAGTGTGTAATGGCATGCTAACAATATTCCTAAAACGTCGATTTCTATGCTCAAAGACACCAACTGCCATGATCTTGGAACTGTACCACTTCCACTCCTCAAAATCCCTGTGGATGGCAGACAATAGCTGTCCATGATGTGTCGTTTCCTTGTAATTTCCTCCCTGATAACCAGCTGGCAGCTGTCAAGACTGATAACAGCTGTTTCTCTTAGTCTTCGGGGGAAGAATTGAACTACCAGTTCCACAGCTCCAATGCTTTGTGGTATGAAGCGTTAAGTATGAAGAGTTTTTATGTGGTTTTAAGTACAATTCTAAGGAAATTTGAATCTAGATTTGTCTAAAACCTCCCCGGGGCATTCAATACCTTACTTTTCTACAGAGCTGAGCTTCCCTCATTCACATTTGCACAATGTCATGAGTCCGCATCGTATTCTTCCTCTACAGACCTCTTCAGGCTTCCTCTAGATGCCCTGCCCAATCACTGAATTGTAATTCTTTGTTTGGGAATCTCTCCAATGTCAAATCATATTGACGTGTTGACTGCGGAAAATGTTTGCTGTATTATTGTGCTCGGACTTTGAGTGTGTATAAGATCTCTATATCATGAGTCTGATCAGTTGTATAAGCCTGGTTTAGTCTTGATCAGCTGTACAATAATCCCCGATCAGTAGCAGCTCTATTTGTCTGTATTACACCGCGCACATCGTCTCATGTCGGGTCTTGCGCCGTTTAAATGTACATCTAGACGGTGGTTTAAAATACCAGCAAAACACTCTAAAAGGCTCTAAAAGGCAATTTGTCAAGGGTCATGAGATCATTGTTATTATTTACAACGTTTAAATTAATATTATTATTATCTGTTACTATCTAAATGCGGCACAGGTGGCATTTGAATTAATACCACCTGTTTTGATGGTAAATTATACGCCTAAGTTCGGAGTTAGCTGCCAAAATATTTGTTTGGTTATCTTCGTTTTCCATCAGTAGAATATAACTTGTATCCATTTGAAAGTTTATTACTAGGTATTTCGTAGGCGATTGTTTTTATTTTTGTTAGTTTTTTCCCAAGACTATTTCGACTTTTCTTATTTTCCAGTTATTACAGTTCCTTACCCCTCCAAGTCCAAAGCAGTTTAAATGTAAATTTATTTAAATATTCCGTCGCAGCACAGTTCATACCAGCAAACTCACATAATTATTATGTAATTAGTGGTTATATAACTCGTCTTTTAATTAACTCTCCGCATCACGGTATAATCTCAGAGATGGTTTGCCTCAATTAATGAATTAAAGCTATATGTTTGCGTACTTTAAAAGCTTCATTTGCCAGGTACGCCACGTTTTTCTCTTCTTTTTTTTCCTTTTGTTTTTAGAGTTTTAACCACCCTCAATCTGACTTCTGTCATTGTTGGCAGCTCAGACTGGGAGTGCTTGTGTGCTATCCCGGATAGCAAATGACTAACTAACCACACTTCCACCCTGGGAAGTGGTAGTGGTGCGCGCACGAGGGCACTTCTAATCGCAGCTTGTTATTCATCCCAAGGATCTATATGACGTTTATTGCTTGATTATGAGAATGATATAATGAATATGATGAGTATTGAGTGTGATATGAGATAATACAGCCAGACACCGCGTAGAATACTAGAATCTGTCCCACGGCTGTGGGAATTTGGATCATGTTCGATATAAAGCAGACGTCTGGTTTAGAGTTGCAGTATCCGTCTGGGACTGCAGTGGTTGGGGCCAGTTAACGTTATTTGTCTTTCAAATTAAGTTTAATGATTCCTTGTTAGGTGGGCCCAGACCGGTGCTATTTATTCGGATAGGCTGTCCCTTATTAGAGAATGACGGCAATTTATACGGTTTAAAATTTTGCAGAATTTTCGTACTTCAATCCATCCTTTGAATTTAGCCTGTTTCAGTGTTTCCTTTCTATTCTCTGATTTCCACCGAAACGCGCCTGTCGGGCAAGTGAATCATTGACTTGCATGAAAACGTCGGAGGGTTCTTTAAAATCTTTAAATCTTGACTTAAATATAATCTGTTTCGTGAACCTCACCCCCGTGATAGCTGGTCTGCGTATAACCAGAGCAAGCTCCGGAAGATACAAACTATTGCCATGTCTTCGCACACCATTGAATCAGACTCGTGATACAGCGAGTCAAGATGATGGATTTCCTGACCCGGTACGCGTCGTCTGATGAGTCTGATTCGTGTGATGAGGACCCCTTCCTGGGAGCAGTGGGTGTGTACGAGCACATGCTCAACAAGGTGAATATATGCTTCTTCAAGCTACTTGTCAACAGTTCACCTGACCTGCCGAGTGCATTTCACTGGATTTAACGTGCTTCACTAGCGCATTTCACTCGATTAAACGTGCTTCACTAGCGCATTTCACTCGATTAAACGTGCTTCACTAGCGCATTTCACTGGATTTAACGTGCTTCACTAGCGCATTTCACTGGATTTAACTTGCTTCACTAGCGCATTTCACTCCATTCAACGTGCTTCACGAGCGCATTACACTCGACTCACCGTACCTTTGGTCGGGAAGAAATCGGGTCCCAGTAAATCAAAGAGTTTCTATAATTGACCCCACTGCAGAATTTGTGGCCGCTCAAATAAATCTTACCCACTTTTCCCGAAAACTCCTTAAAAGCTCAAAAAATTTCAAAATCTCCATTTTCCAGACAAAAAGAATCGTGACAATTCCTAATCCTTTTCCCTTTTCCCAGATGAAGGAAGAACGGAAGAGAGTTCCAGCGATCGTGAAGGAGAAAGCGTACAGCTCCATCGACTCGGAGACAGCCTACCTGGACAAGTTCGTGAAGAACATCCAGAACGAGATAGACTCCATGATCCAGGAGAGTCGGGAGATAGACTCCATCATCATCAGCAGAACCACTTCCATCAACAGGTGAGGGGGTGGTGGATGGGGAGGGTGAGGGAATCGGGGGATGGAGGGAGAGTGAGGGAGATGGACTCCATCATCAGGGGCAGAGGGACTTCCATCAACAGGTGAGGGGAGTGAGGGGATGGGGTTGGATGGGGGATGGGGTGGGGGGATGTGTGTGCAGGGAGGGGATGGGGATGAGATGAGGGGAGTGAGGGATGGGGACTGAGGGGGTGAGGGGACGGGGGACTGGGGGAAGGGGATTGAGGGGATGGGGGAGGATGAGGGGGAGTAAGGGTAGCATCAGAAGAGGGGAAGCTTCACTGTCATTGGAAGGGATAGGGTTCTAGGTAATGGTTGTCTGAGTAAGTGGAAGTTGAAATCATGGGGAGACGTTGCAGATGATTGAAAGGTGATTGGGAGTTAGTTAATTAAAGAAACGAGCTATATTTAGCTCCTGATGACTGACCTAATAATAGCTTAATTGATTGAGCAATTGATGACCGCAATATTTTAATAATTGTGATTAATTCTGGTTACCAAGAAGTCACGATGCTAATTGCCAAATCCTGCACTTTAATTGCCTTTCTCAAGCTATGATATATCCTAATTCACTCTGAATTGCATCATCGTCCGGTGAGCAGTCATCACTGATCGTTCACTGTCCACTGATTTCCAATCTAAAAGCCACCTGATCACTTGCTGATAATATGATTATTAGGAGATTCATGAGTCAATAAAAAAAGGTTTGAAACCTCCAATTACTTCTCTTTTCCGTCCCAGTAACACATTTGCAGTGTCCGATGGCTTTTTTTTTGTTTTTGTACAATACTGTTTCGTTCATTAGTAGAGAATAACCGCATTTTTCATTCAATTTTCACTTATTACGGTCCGAGTACACGTGTGTTTGAATCATCATCCTCTCGAGACTGCAATAATTTCATGCATTAGTCAGTAACTCTCAGCTAAAACAATAATTCCCATTGCGATGATTAGAGCTCCAGGAAACAGGCAACAACACAACACTTCCTTCTGTGATGATCTGTTAAGTGCGGTTGCATAGTCGCCACTTCCAAGAGTCATTCGTGTGCATATATAGATCGTCCTTCCTTTTTCCTTCTTTTCTGCGCCCAGTTTATTTTCCACAGCTTTTTACATGCTATATTGGGGCGAGGGTCGCACCTTTTAGTACTTTATTAATTGACAATATAATATATCTTTTTACCAATCTTTATATGAGGTTTGAGCTGCAGTAAGATGGTGTCGCATTAGTAAATGACTCATGGTCTGATGTCTCATTTAATAGAGTTCTCTCTCTCTCTCCCTCTCTCTCTCTCCCTCTCTCAGCTCCCTGCTTAGCCTCATGTTAGGTATATAATATAGTGAGTTGCTAATTGACTCGTTTAGACGCGTTCACATATTACCTGCTGTTGCTCCCCAGCAGTGAGACGAGTGAGATGATGTCATTATCAGGGACTAGAGTGGGCAATTGGTGACACCACATCGTCTAGTGTTCCAGTTCACGTGTTCTAAATAGCGATGTTATATATACTATATTCATCCTATTTCTCTTCATCATTGAGCTGTTTATTCGGAGCGTCCAACACACGCCTTATAATCTAACATGTTTGTAATTTGTATGTGTTAGGTCATGTCTGATTAGCTGATTGGTCTTGAGTTTGATTGCCGAGTCCCGACAATAATGCTTGGACTTTGGCATGTATGATTTGGTCTCCGATTCGTGACCATCTGGTTTTTGACAAGGTCTCGAGATCTGATGCTGTTTCAATATGATGCGTGGGCTAGTTTCCGATTTCTCTGTGGCTCCATTTAAACTCCTCCTCAATTTACTCAAAACTGCTCGTTTTGATCTCTAAACTTGAGTAGAACACGTTTTGATACTGCGAAGTTAAAAACAGTTGGCCGTTTCATGTCAGCTACGTCCCATTCTAAACCTTGATAATGATGTCATAGTTCCTACATGCGACTGCTTGTCTTTCTCATGTCAAGCAGAGATCCAGAGTGCTTGCAGACACACAGTATATCAGTGCAGTTTATCTTCTCTCCACCTTCTGCATCCCATTGTTTTCTGCTGTTGCATCTTAAAAAGCTTCTTCATGGGAGTTGCTCGAGGCATAACATGTGTTTGTAAGAGTCGCACGAATCATTAACTCTCTTGCATAAATATGTGTATGTGTTGAATAGTATATATTCATGAAGTTTTTTCGGGGATGGCTGGTGAATTTATACTAATGACAGGTCGGAATGCGACACATCTCAACACCTCTCCGAAACTACCAACCCACCCTATAGAACGCGCGCGCTGTGTGTTTCCAACCTCTCGCTATAATAATAGCAGACTGCTGTTGTTGTTGTAGTGGTAACTGTAGTAGTATACTTGTTAATGTTCTCTACGACTCTCCTCTCTCGCACTCACCAAAAACTAGGCGATGTGATGTCATCAGCACACTATTTTAAACCCTGATAATGACGTCATGATTTCCCCGCCGTCTTCTCTCCTGTTCTCCGTTCTACTCCTCCACTCTCCCCTCCAGTCCGACCACTTGACAAGCACATTTTGAGAGCTGCATCTCAATTAGCAATGTATTTCATTGGTCACGTGACACTCCTTATCGAGCCCTCTGATTGGTCAGCGTTGCCTAGCATTACCGGCGCGTGATTGGTCCGCGTGATGCGCTCTGCTTCGCCATTGGTCGAGTGTTTTGAGAGAGTTTTAATTCTATTAGATGTATACTTGTAATTGCGTGGCGGAGTACAGGGTACTTTGGAGGCGTATTGTGTTACATTTGTATCGATTGTAGTATGTTACTGTTCCGGGTCCTATTCGGCTTCGACAACTTCCTCGGACGGGCACAGAAGATTGCTTTCCGGAAACGCCCCAAAAAATGTCAAGTGAATAATCGTCAGGCTGAAGAAATTCAGAAAATGAAAAGGTTTAACGAATTGTCAATTATTGATATAGCTCAATATTCGGCGGTTATTTCGAAGCCTTGAATTGTACTATCGAAATCTAAATTTATTTATTTATTTTCAATACAGAGGTTGGGTTTCTCAAGGGGCAATGATATGTTTTTTTGATAAATACGGAATAAATGAATATTTCCTGACTCTCGAAGTGCATTAATCAAGCTGACAAGTTCGTGGAATTGTTGCCTTATAGTTATGAAGCCCTCATTATTCAATGGGCTTCAGATTGAGCTTCATTACAAATTAGCCCACATTTCCTTGTCAAGAACTACAGTTGAGCCTCCCACGTGATTACTCTTGAATTGCTCTTTGGAATTAAAATCATGCTACCATCTCCCTGATGTCATGACACCCCCTCACTAACTGACAATCCTCTGATTTATTGTATTTTCCCACTCTGCCCCGGTCTTATACCGTGTGTTTGTTTCAGTTTGAACTCGGTGACATCTTCCGGCTCCGTGTCGAGTGACAGTAAGATGTCCATCACATCGGACGAAGGGTGCACCAAGTCCAGACAGCCCCAGGCTCGGCTACCTAACGGGGCGGTACCTACCGGCAAACCCCCTCCCCACTACACTCGACACCAGGTGAGCAGAACAGAGGGCCGGAAATAGAGGGCGGAAATCAAACTGTAGGTACTGACAGTAGTTGGCTTCCGACAGACAATCATCATAATTAACCCACACTGGCATGCAAAACTTAAACATTTCTGGGAATTTAAAATAATATGAACCTGGCAAACATCAAAATTTTAGGGGCTGCACACACGTGGATTATAAGCCATGTCGACTATAGTCTACGCCGAGTTTTGGGGTGAAGACACACGACGTGGAGTATAAGCCACGAATCCTACGTGTGTCTTGTAGACTATTGTCAACACACGTTATCGTAACAAAATATCGAAAGCAGTTTCTCTGGGTCCCCGAATAAAAATTGATTGATGGAATTTGACATGATACCTCGGATGCTCTGATCGTAACACAACACAGGAAGAATCGGAAACATATTCTATCACTTTTCTTGCTTTTGATTGGTTAATGACACGCGAGATACAGCGTTCTGATTGGCTAGCGTTAATGTATACAACTTTTCTCGGAATTATGTACAGTGTCGACTATAGTCTACAAGACACACGTGGCTTACAAGCCATGTGGATTGTAATACCACATTTAAGACCGGCTATTTTTCATGGACTAATCTCCACACTTTTGTAGAGTGTAGTCGATACTTCCACCCAAGACACACGTATGGATAATAGTCCATGGGTAAGTAATCGACAGCACACACGTAGCTTATAAGCCATGGCTTATAGTCCATGGCTTATAAGCTACGTGTGTGCACCCCCTAATAAGGCCAATAATAATTTAAACTGAAATAGCATCTCATAACTCGCTTTTTATGATTGTATCCTGAATTCGCATGACGCTCGGCGGGTTCATTTTGGTGGCAATATTTTCTTGAATAAATTGGACAAATTGCAACCAAAATTCAATTTAAGTTTTGTTTTACTTCTCGCCCAGGAAACATGACGAATTTCTCAATTTACCACTTTTCAAATTTTCTTAATTTTCTGTCGCTAAAGTGTAATTTGTCAGATTTGAATTGATTGCCATAATATTTTACAACCAAAATTCTCGGTATTGATTACAGTAAAATATCGTCAAATTCTTAATTAATGCCATTTGAACTTCAATGTCGCTATTCTGTGAAATATTCAATTATATTATAAATTATCCCTACCCTCTGAACCCCCATCACTTTACGGTCTCGTTGTATGCAGTATGTCTCAGTACGATCTGCAGGAGATCCTCACCCTCCTTTCTTCCCAGAGTTGCGAGTCCTCCTCCGCCTCCTCGAGAAAGCAACCCAACCACAGACCTGATAGCATCAACTCCGATAGTGGGATCATAGGATCATCTGGATCAGATACTAGCCAGGTAACTGCAGGAATGCGGTAAACCGGGGATTGAAACCTGTTCTAGAACCGGCTTGGAATTTCTAGTGAAGGATATTTCTATAGTCTATAGTCAAGAATATTACAATACAATCATAATGCTTTAGTATGACGTACTTTATGCATCGTATAATTCAGTTGTTACGATGGGAAGTAGTTACTCCCCTGGGAAGTAAATATTACTTCCCTTAGGCACATTTTAATGAACCCCCGGTACAATACGAATCACTGTAATAATATGAATTTTGCGATTATCTCATTTCTTTAAACACTTTATCGATGTGACTTCATTGAGTCTGCACCCTTCCAGAATACAGCTAGTGGTCTTGCACGAAGAATAGGCGGTTCAAAATCATCAATTTACAACTATAAAGCATGACAATTATGTCATCAAACCGTCTATCTTTCGTGGGTGCATGGTAATACGAGAACGTTGTTGATTAAAATTGTACTTAAATTCAAAACAGGCTGCCTTATTTAGGTGCATCCTTGTTAAAAACGTATAAGTAGCACTGCCGATATGGACGTACTGGCTCTCATACGCTCACGTGTATGGAATTGAGAGCACCTAGGAATGATAAATCCCCTGTCTAATACTGATAAGGAGAAATCTGTGATGGAAGAAGACCTTCCGTCTTTGAAGTTTGAACTCCGCTCCTAACATCAACAGTTTTAAACCTTCCCTTCCCCCCCTTTAACCCCCTTTAACCCTCCCTCCCTTTCAGTCGCGTTGGAGTTGGCAGGATGAAGCAGGTGGTAAGCCCCTGCCCCCGCCCACCTCCCACCCCACGACACCCACCTCGGGCTCCACCACGCCGGGGTCCGGAGACGATAAGAAGCTCCGTCTGGTGGTGGAGGAGCTGGTGAAGTCGGAACACGACTACGTGTCAGGACTCAACTTCATCGTCAACCAGTACACGGGGGCGCTAAAGAAACACACCCTCTGGACTGTCAACAGGACTCTGCTAGGTGAGTGCCAAGGGAGTGTTAAGATCCGTCTAGTGGTGGAGGAACTGGTGATCGGAACAAAGAAGGTTTTAAAGAATTTCACATCTTGTCAAGTGTGTAACCATCCATTTAACATTTTTAACTGAAGGGGATTAATTACTGGTGATGAATCACTACTCACTATATTACTTGTAAAGAATCACTCTATAAACGTTGATTTCCCTCGCCTCACTAAAGAATCACTCTTTAAACGTTGATTTCCTTCACCGCACTTAAGACTTGAAGAAAACCTCCATAAACATTAATTTCCCTCGCCTAAAGAATCCCTCGTCACTATTTAAACATTAATTTCCTTCACCCCACTAAAGAATCACTCTATAAGCGTTAATTCCTCTCCCCCTCCAGGTAACATCGAGGATATCTTCAAGTTCCACCGGGAGCTCTTCCTCCCTGACCTCCTCCAATGCGGGGGAGACCCTATCAAAGTGGCGGGAGTGTTCCTCAAACACCGTAACAAGTACGATCTCCACGTCCGGTACTGCGTCAACAAACCCAAGTCAGAAGAGGTGTACAGCGAACATAACGCGGAGTTGGAACAGATCCAGCAAACCATCGACCAGAACCTGTCTCTCTCCGCGTACCTGATAAAACCAGTACAGCGGATCACCAAATACCAGCTGCTCCTGGCAGAGATCCTCAAGTTCGGGAAGAGTTGCTCCCTGCCCCATCTGGAGCAGGTGGAGGACGCTCTTAATGTAATGGTGGAAGTACCCCGGAAAGCTAACGATCTCCTCCACTTGGAGATGCTGTACGATCCACCCGAGGACACGTTAGTTCACCAGGACACGGTGTCTGTGATCAGTGGATCAGCCTGGATCCAGGGGCAGGGCAAGCAGCGCCAGGTATTCCTGTTCAAGCACTGCCTGGTGCTGGCTAAGCATGAGATGGAGGGCAAGAAGCTGAAGTCCTACTCCACCAAGACAGTGATAGAGCTGCTGAATGTTAGCAGTGTAGTGGATGAGGAGGACACGTGTAGGTTCTCCCTCTCTGCTAACTCCCTCAAGCTGTGTTTCTGTGCGGATAGTGTGGTCAAGAAGAATGAGTGGGTGGAGCTCATCAAGGCAAGGATAGAGAGCTGCTGCAAGGAGAGAGATAAGGGCAGCGTGGGGTCTAACAACTCTAACGATGACAGCAAGAAGGGCATTAACCAGAAGATAAAGTCCTCGTTCAGGTTCCACAAGCGGAGGAAGTCTCTGACTAAGCTGAACCTGAAGGACGATGAGATTATCAAGGAGTGTGATCAGAGCGACTGGGCTCAGCCGTACATCACCAGTAATCACCTCTCTACCGAGGACATACTGCGAGATAAAACCGATCAGAATGTCGACAGATGTATCTCCAAACTGAGTAACATCTCCATGAGCATCGACCACATTAACCTCATCAACCCAGAAAACGGCACCAAACAACACTCGTCCTCCAAGTCTTCCTCGGAGTCCAACAAGTCTAACAGCACCCCCCACAACCACATCACCAAGTCTCCTCCCCCTCCCTCCTCCTCCTCCTCCGCCAGTCTGACGGGCTACAAGTTCACAGACATCCTCTACTACGGACACTTCTCCATGTTCTGCACGTGCGAGCACGTCAGGACGGGGCTGAGGTTCACGGCGCAGGTTACACCAGTGGTAGACAGGCAGTTCTACAGGTCTGTGCAGAGAGAGGTGGATATCCTCAAACAGATCAACTACAAACGTGTCAGCAGACTCCATGAGGTGGGTTCCGGGGGCAGAAACTTCTTACTTTCTTATATACATTACCGTATCTGGGGCATGTTCTCATGTTATCTAAGCTACATGATGAGCTTCATTTCCACCCCTCCTATCTCTTGTTTTCCTTTATTCCTCATACTCCTGAAGCTTTGTCTCGTTACTCACCCTCTCTTCTCCCAGGTGATAGTTGACTACGAGGGGTGCGTGGTGATCCTCATGAGCTACCAGTACAAGCTGCCCCTACTGGACTTCCTCCTGCTCAAGGAATCCCACAAGGAACACGAGTCTATTGACATGATCAAGAGTCTGTTGGAGGGTGTCTGGTACCTCCACTCCCGGTGCATTGCTCACCTGGACCTCAAGCCTGAGAGCATCATCTGGGACAAGACCACCGTCAAGATAATCTTGTATTCCTCAAAAGTCGGGGTATAGAACTTTCATTTTTGATGAGCACATCGAGAATTGAAATAAAAATTCGATGTTTTTTGTAAATAGTGATTTCCGAAATTACTTCTTTCCCCAGGAAATAAATCCCTTTCACTCTATTCCCTTTCCTCAGACCCTCCCTCCTCAGATAATTAACTACGAGTTAGCCCACTACGTAGACGAGGAGAATGTCTACCTAGAGCCGAGCATGTTGGATAGCGAGTTTGCAGCTCCGGAGTTACTGCTCGGCCGAGTGTCCACCAGCGCTGCCGACATCTGGTGAGTGATATGCGAATCTCCCGGGGAATCTCTTGTAGATCCATCCCCCGTTTAGAAGCAGATATGCAATCTAGTGTGTTTGTGTGTGCTGAGTCTGTTTGAGTGTACGTGTGTTTGTGTGTATGGTGTTTTTGTTTGTATGATATTCTGCAGTACCCGTGCTTCAGTTTGTGTTTTTTAGTTCGTGTACATTAAGTTTGTTTACTTCCTGAGTCATTGTGTGTACTCTCTTGATCCAATGTTGCTGACTGTAGTTCTAATGTGGGCGACTGGTGAGTTTAGGTTACTCTGTTCTGAGTGTGTGTACGCCAGTGGCTTTCTCTTCATATTCTGTGGACTACTATAGAATGTGAGCTGTAGAACAATGTCCTAAGCACTGCTACATCCCCTCTAGAATGTGATGTCCTAAGCTCATCCCTTGTAGAATATGTCCTAGGCACAACCCTGGTAGAATGTGTAGTGCCACCCTGTAAAGGTCCATGGTCTGCACTTGAGACAAAGTGTCTGCTAATGACCTGTAACAGTTGAGTGGTTCTTTTGTCAGGCGCATCCTTTGTACAGCATTGTCATGGACTTAGGAACCATCTAATCTCATTATTACAGATGCAATGCTCTCTTTGGAAATATTATGCTATGAATCATCCAGTCATGCATCTTCTGTAAGCTTCATAACTCATTGAATTAAACCAGACTGCATTTCTATGGTTTAATGTGTTTTCAGTTCTCCGGTGCTGAATCCACATTTTAAAACATGAGGCCTCCCAAACTGTCAGAACCCGTCACTGAAAATGCTAAGCTATTTTTAGTGATGACTGAACTTGGAATCCCTTTAAGATGGTTTTCTGTTTGTTAAAGTATTTGATGAGTGATCAGTGGCTGTGTAGTCTGAGGTACTGTGTTAGCCGTGTTGCTGTGGTGTTTAGTGGTTTGTCTTCTGCCACATCACCGAATGTGTAATTAATTTTACACACGACTAGTGTCAACCGTAGTCTTTACTCCATATTTCCAGAGTAATTCTCTACTAGCTATTCATTAACCCCCTCTCTCTAACCCCCTCTATTAGCTCTCCACCCCCTCCCTCCCACTAACCCCCTCCCTCTAACCCCTCTACTAGCAATCCACTAACCCCTCCCTCTAACACCCTCTACTAGCTATCCACTAACCCCCTCCCTCTTACCCCCTCTACTAGCTATCCACTAACCCCCTCCCTCTAACCCCCTCCACTAGCTATCCACTAACCCCCTCCCTCTAACCCCCTCCACTAGCTATCCACTAACCCCCTCCCTCTAACACCCTCCACTTGCTATCCACTAACCCCCTCCCTCTTACCCCCTCTACTAGCTATCCACTAACCCCTCCCTCGCAGGTCCGTTGGAGCGCTAGCGTACCTGCTCCTCTTCAGTGACAGTCCCTTCTACGTGCAGGGTAAAGTGATCCCCCCTCAAATGAGGGCCTTCCACAACAAGAACGCCTCTGTTCTAGGGGACAGTGCCCTCTCCTTCCTCACCTCGCTGCTGCAGAACGAGCCCCGCAGGAGACCCACTGGGCAGGCCTGCCTCAACTCCACCTGGATCAAGTCCATGTCCACTGGCTCCAGGACCATGGGAGCCTTCCTGGACAAAGCAAGGCTCAAGAAGTTCTGTCAGAGAAGGGCTGCCGAGGCAGCCAGTCACAAGGTCGTGGATATCCCTGATAGTGTCATGGACGCACTCGGTCTCGGCTTCGACATGCTCTAACTTCATTCTATGCTTCTCAGATTCGACATGCTCTAACTTCATTCTATGCTTCTCGGCTTCGACATTTGAAAATATTGATTTTATTCTGATATGCTACTTATTGGAAATGTCTCTTGGAGGTTGACTCGAATCTGCAATGGCTAGATTTTGACTAGCAAGACTCAACAACTGCTACACTATCAATGCTGATGATCAACTTGTTACAAACTCCAATCAAGTTAGACTTATTTCTCTTTTTGGGAGAGTTTCGAAAAGCCAAGGAGGATCTTCCTGGGCCATTCTATTACTTTTTCAATTTTCATTTCTGGAATTTTCAGAACACGCAAGCCTGCAATTTAATTGCAAGACTTTGTTTTAATAAGAGATCAACAAGACTTTATCTAGGTGACTTTACTTACGATACTTTGGACTGCTAAAATATCGAAAAAAAGGTTGAGATTACATCTTTTTGGTTGTAGATTAAAATTTTTAATTTTTATTTATTTGTTGTGTAATTTGATTTTGGATTTTTACTTAATTTTTATCTTTAACATGGATTATCAATATCAGTGAAAATGTTTACTGATCACATACTATCAACATAGTAATTCAACTTTGAGATCGATTACAGTTTCAAAACTTAAAAATCCCATGATTTAACATCAATATCTCTGTTTTGTGTTACGTGTTCTTTCCGAAAAACAACTCTTTTCTGTGCTGTCAGTTTTACAAAGTTTACCTTAATTTTTCCGACATTTGTGTGACGTGTGCTCTAATTTCTACGATAATTGAAATTTTGAATGTATAAAGTTAACAAAAAATAATAAAAAGGACTGACGATTTTACATTCTATACTCCGTTTGATAAAATACTCTGTTTGGAGTGTTGTAATGATGTGATTTATTTTAAGTTTTATTATTTTGTGGCTGTTAGTCCGGAGAATGATTTCAGTTTATATAAGCAAAAACCTCGCAATTTCTTTTCTTCTAATCCCGTTGAATGATAATATGAAGTATGACAATATCAATAAAGTTTCAACCAATTCACTTTAAAATTATGATCTAATCCCCAGATCGATATCATTGTTAATTGGTCGTCCCCAAAAATTTCAAAGGATGTCCTAATTGAATTAACTTTTGTTAATTAGCAAAAATGTACATTTCGGTACCGAAAAAACGTGTGAAAATTGATATACGTACAATGGTTCTCAGTCTACTTCAGCCTCCGACTTGGGGCCTATTATGCCATATGATTTATGAATTTAGTATGAAATTATCACAATTATTTTAACGTGCGATCCTCATCATAGCCTTTCTCGCATTTACCCTCTAGTTGCATATTATTCATTGCGGTTGAATAACATGGCATTATTATGATACACTGCTTGATATCCACCATGATTAATATGCCCACAGATCATAAGTCGGCGGTTAAAATGTCGTAATTATCATATAGAACTATGTGTTGAGTTGATGACGTTGAACCTCCACTTTTTCGCAACGAGGTGAGAAGAGGACAACATCAAATTCGATTAATTAAAGACATCCCCCGATTCCAAAAATCATTAATACCATAGCTTTACGTATGGAAAGTTAGGAACGGCGCGATACCGCGGGGGTAACGCTAGACTTATCGTCGGGAGCCTCAAGTAGAACACAAGAGAGGAAATTAGAGGACTACATCATATTCAGTAGCATATTATGCCTTACCGTGATCAGTGCATCAAGCTCTAAAAATAACACCATGTTATGAAATATGGGAACGGGAGGAAATAGAATGACATGTATCAAAGTATCAAGCATAGTGTAGAATTTTCCAGAGAGCGAAAGTGAGTTTTTAGGATTTCTTCTGTAAATGACAAAAAAATGACATAAAATTCTGTGCGATTTTGTCGTCCCCATTTAGACCTTCGTTCCCAATGATATCGATCAGGGATCTAATCTTGAATTGAAATTATAAACTTTCGGTACCAATCCTTGAAATTCAATCGTACATCTCCCACTTTAATTATGACGAGGATTGATTGAATGATTGTTGCACGTGCGACTTTGCCGCGCGCGGTGAAGTCGCCATGGCAACGGTATTTTGAAATGCGCGTGCTGATGTATTCCTCACTTCACAATTTACCTGAGATTTTAGTGACCCCAGTCTCTTTCAGAAATTATATTTTTGAAGCCTCTCAGTTTCATTGCTGTTGTTGTACAACAGAACTGAGATCAGCGCCTGCTAACAGAGTCCTTGTTTCATTCCTGAACCATCTTCAAACTGATTGGATGAGTTTGGACAGAGAAAATACTTGGTTGGCGTTAAGGAACCTTTCAGATTTAATAATTTGTGTCAAATAAAGCTTCTCACAAAATGGTGCGTTATATCGAAGATCATTTATAATCATGCTATTGATCTACAATAAAAAAAAAAGGTTAAAAGTGTGACTGTGCTGAACCCTATGACTGTGTCGAACTTATTGTTACAATTCAGCTTCATCTATAGGATAAATACGAAATACATTTTAGACTCTGAAAAAGTGATATCCCCTAAATTAAAATCTCATCCTCCTTAATTAACAGCATTTGATTTATATTTTCCCAGGGTCGAGAGTGTATCTCGCTGCAAATCGGACAGGCAGGGTGCCAGATGGGCACCTCCCTCTGGGAGCTCTACCTGCTGGAGCACGGGATTGGAGATGATGGGGTGCTCTCCCCGGCCATCAAGGAATCCAACAGGAAGTTCTATGAGAACGCGTACGATACGATATTCCACGAGACGGACCATGGACAGCTGGTGCCACGGTCCATATTCCTCGACTTGGAACCCACTGTTACCGGTGAGTCCTGGCATGACTGATGAGTATGACGAAACTCATCTGTTTCTGCAATTCTGATGAGTTTCAGTCAAGTATTCGATTTTAATTTCGAATGATTAAAATCAGCTAATTCAAATAGGATTTTGATTAAATGCTTCGCCTTTCAGACGAGATCAGGACAGGACGCTACCGTTCCCTCTTCCATCCCGGCCAAGTTATCAGCGCCAAGGAGGACGCCTCCAACTGTTACGCCAGAGGTTACTACACCCTCGGACGGGATATTCTGGACGAGGTGCTCGAGAACGTCAGGAAACAGGTGGAGAGCTGCGAGTGCATCCAGAGTTTCTTCGTCTTCCACTCCTTCGGAGGCGGCACGGGCTCCGGGTTTACTTCTCTGTTGCTGGACCACATTGCATCTGAGTTCACTTCCAAGAGCAGGCTGGCTTGTGCTGTCTACCCTTCCCCTCGGGTAAGGTTCAGAACGGCTATTGGCTGAAACTGAGTCTGTCATTTGAGTTTGATTTTGATTACTCAATTATCGGAAATTATCAAATACTGCAATTGACTACAATCCAGAATTTGACTCTGTGTTCCTGATTACTCGTATACTACCCCTCCCCAGGTGTCTACAGCAGTTGTAGAGCCGTACAACGCAGTGTTCCTCACCCACACCACCATGGAGAACATGGACGTGGTCTTCCTCATGGACAACGAGGCCATGTACAGTTTGTGCCGGTCCAGACTTGGCATTGAGAGACCTTCCTACGAGAAACCTCAACCGGTGAGAGGAAATGGGTGTCATACAATTGTTGGAACGGAGCTAAATGTTTCTAAATCAACGCCGCTTTTTGGCCAATTGGGGCTTCATTGTATTGCTGAATTAAAATAGTGATTTGATTCTGATTTGCTAATGCTAATAAATCACATATCAGGTTGGTTTCCCAAGTTGCCAGTACGATCACCAGCTCTCTGAGGTTCAGTGGGTCTCTGAACGTGGATCTTAGTGAGTTCCAGACCAACCTGGTGCCCTACCCTCGCATCCACTTCCCTGTAACTGCTTTCAGTCCTGTCAGGAACCCGGAGCAAGCCGTCCATGAGGTTTTGCAACCATGAACCACAGTCACACTATATATCGCTATCAGGAACATATCTATTATGGGGATTTGTCTTTTAATTTGAAAATGGTATCATTATCGCTCATGTTTGGTGATGTAAGATTGCTTCCAATTCCTTCCATTTCAGCGAACTTTAACATTCTCGACACCACCTCTCTTAAAACCTCACCCCTTCAGAACAACTCGTGTCGCCAGATCACGGAGCAAGCCTTCTCCAATGATAACCTCTTCCTGCGCTGCGACCCCTCGCACGGCCGGTACATGGCCTGTGGCCTGCTCTACCGGGGTGATGTCCTGCCTAAGGATGTCAACGCTGCCATCGCCGATATCAAGATGAAGCGGACCGTTCAGTTCGTGTCGTGGTGTCCCACGGGTTTCAAAGTGGGCATCAACCACCGGCTGCCGGTAGTGCCGCCTAACAGTGACCTGGCCGTCACTACCCGGTCCCTCTGTGTGCTCTCTAACAACACTGCTATAGGGGACGCCTGGGAGAACCTCGACAAGAAGTTCGATCTGCTGTTCCGGAAACGAGCATTCGTGCACTGGTACGCCCCTCAGCAGATTGTTTGTTTTGATTTGATAGTTGCTGGTCAGGAACAGAATATATAGTTTATTTTCAATTTCTTTCTTTTCATTCAGTCTCCCAGCAGCTTATTTACTTTGCCAGCCAGGAACATATCCTAATTTAAGTTTAAGTTTTATCTTTAATTTCATTCAGACCTCATACTGGGGAGCCCATCCCATTCAAAAAAGTGCTCAATTTTGAACTGAATTGCGAGTTTCCAATAAACGTTTATCATCAGGTATGTGAACGATTGTATGGAAGAGGGAGAGTTTTCCGAGGCAAGAGACAATCTGGCGGCATTGGAAGAGGACTACCACAGTGCTTACGATATGGGAAAAGATGAGGCGGATTTGGAAACAGACGATCTCATATGATTGTATGAATCTCAGTGTCAGAGAGCACATTCTGCTTCCGATATGAGGCTTTAAGTTTAACAGGATTATGGATCAGGATGGGTTCAGTTTTTTTTTTATATTAGAATCAGATTTTACTTATTTTCATTCATAAAGGATCAATTTTGTCTTCATGGTATTGGTCAAATCTCCTCCAATCCATTAACAAGAATTAACTTTAAATTTCTATCAGTGAAGATTTCGTAATCGTATTAATCAACTTATCCATGGCATTCGTTTTGAAATTGCAGTTTCAAGTTTGGTAAAAAAGTAAAAGTTGGACGCTGTTATAACAGCGTAATGCTGTTACAGCACTGTAACGCTGTTACAGCAGCGTAACGCTGTTACAGCACTGTAACGCTGTTACAGCACTGTAACGCTGTTACAGCAGCGTAACGCTGTTACAGCAGCGTAACGCTGTTACAGCAGCGTAACGCTGTTACAGCAGCGTAACGCTGTTACAGCAGCGTAACGCTGTTACAGCAGCGTAACGCTGTTACAGCAGCGTAACGCTGTTACAGCAGCGTAACGCTGTTACAGCAGCGTAACGCTGTTACAGCAGCGTAACGCTGTTACAGCAGCGTAACGCTGTTACAGCAGCGTAACGCTGTTACAGCAGCGTAACGCTGTTACAGCAGCGTAACGCTGTTACAGCAGCGTAACGCTGTTACAGCAGCGTAACGCTGTTACAGCAGCGTATAGCTGTTACAGCAGCGTATAGCTGTTACAGCAGCGTAACGCTGCTAGAGCAGCGTAACGCTGTTACAGCAGCGTAACGCTGTTACAGCAGCGTAACGCTGTTACAGCAGCGTAACGCTGTTAGAGCAGCGTAACGCTGTTACAGCAGCGTAACGCTGTTACAGCAGCGTAACGCTGTTACAGCAGCGTAACGCTGTTACAGCAGCGTAACGCTGTTACAGCAGCGTAACGCTGTTACAGCAGCGTAACGCTGTTACAGCAGCGTAACGCTGTTACAGCAGCGTAACGCTGTTACAGCAGCGTAACGCTGTTACAGCAGCGTAACGCTGTTACAGCAGCGTAACGCTGTTACAGCAGCGTAACGCTGTTACAGCAGCGTAACGCTGTTACAGCAGCGTAACGCTGTTACAGCAGCGTAACGCTGTTACAGCAGCGTAACGCTGTTACAGCAGCGTAACGCTGTTACAGCAGCGTAACGCTGTTACAGCAGCGTAACGCTGTTACAGCAGCGTAACGCTGTTACAGCAGCGTAACGCTGTTACAGCAGTGTAACGCTGTTACAGCAGCGTAACGCTGTTACAGCAGTGTAACGCTGTTACAGCAGCGTAACGCTGTTACAGCAGCGTAACGCTGTTACGCAGTGTAACGCTGTTACAGCAGTGTAACGCTGTTACAGCAGTGTAACGCTGTTACAGCAGTGTAACGCTGTTACAGCAGTGTAACGCTGTTACAGCAGTGTAACGCTGTTACAGCAGTGTAACGCTGTTACAGCAGTGTAACGCTGTTACAGCAGTGTAACGCTGTTACAGCAGCGTAACGCTGTTACAGCAGCGTAACGCTGTTACAGCAGTGTAACGCTGTTACAGCAGTGTAACGCTGTTACAGCAGCGTAACGCTGTTACAGCAGTGTAACGCTGTTACAGCAGCGTAACGCTGTTACAGCAGTGTAACGCTGTTACAGCAGTGTAACGCTGTTACAGCAGTGTAACGCTGTTACAGCAGTGTAACGCTGTTACAGCAGTGTAACGCTGTTACAGCAGTGTAACGCTGTTACAGCAGTGTAACGCTGTTACAGCAGTGTAACGCTGTTACAGCAGCGTAACGCTGTTACAGCAGCGTAACGCTGCTGTAACAGCGTAACGCTGCTGTAACAGCGTAACGCTGCTGTAACAGTTAGCGTAACCTTGTCAGACGTTATCTGACCCCTTCGCCTTCGTCTGACAAGCGTAACCATTGCCAGGCGTTGCCTGGCCCCCTCGCGCGCGCGAAGCGCGCGCGCCCCGACTCGCAGGCAACGTCTGGCAACGTAACCAGGGTTAATTGTTGTCTGACGTCGCCAGACCCATTATTTCAAATTTTAAATTTATTTAAACTCATGCGAGTCGTGGCGCGCGGCGCGCGCGCAAGGGGTCGAAGCAAGGCCGGACAAGGGTCGTGGTTAGGACAAATTCGGATGTTACCTTTCATCAGTTTTTGTGGATACGCGCGCAGCGCAACGCAAACAGGATTATACGTGTCTAGCAAAATCGCATAAACCCATTAAGAACTGAAAACGTCATTGTTATAAAGGGAAGAATTTTTAAAAAGTCTGAAAGGCTCTCTATTTAGAATAATTTATCAAATTGTGCGCCGCGCGCTTGCATGGGATCGAATATTGCAATGATCAATGCAGCGACGCGCGCATGCAGTAATCGCGTTGGATAACGTCAATTGCCGCTCTCCTTCACAAGCAGGCAATCTCCAAATTGTTCACTGATAGCCTACACGTACATCAAGCTCATAGCTTTATAGTTAAGCTAGTCTTTTATTTGATTTGTTTCACTTGCCTCTCTGTTCGATAATATATACTTTCAATCGAAGAATGGTGTCTGAGACCGTTGCCGACGTTGCGCCTGCAGACCCGACTCACCCAGCTAAAAATGAAGTTGACCTCGAGAACAGAACGGATGAGTCTATTCCGTTACCTGATTCCGGTAGTGAGAAGAGAGACTCTGAAAAGAAATGCGAGAAGGACGAAGACAACAAAGAAACGGAGGTTTGTTCAAACGTGAGTTATTCCCACAGGTATCATGTTACATTCTTTTTGTAATTATTATGGTTAGTAATAGGGTTAAAGATGTTTTTGATATGATAGCTGGCGGATCCTTTGTAAGTATTAGACATAAGATAATCGCATTATAGTTGATAGAAATTGTGGGACCGATATAATCGAGTTATCATAGTGGGCGTAGCCAACTCAGTGATCCATAAACCAATGAACGATAACACTGCAATACCTACCCTTCTTTTTATCAAATGTAATTTTGTGATCATGTTTTTATAAGAAAGTCGATGGTGAATTCTTGAATTGATTTGTCACATTTGCAATGGCCGTGTCATTCCCCCACCATCCCCAATTTGATCTTGCAACTCACGTGATTTGATAGGGCAGGTGGCCGTATTGGTCTTTGCGATATGATTGATTTCCAAGTGATCCAAGTGATTGTTTTAGTGATGTGGGCCACCGTGGTACTTTGCATGATACAAATTTTAGAGAGTAACTATACTTTTGTCTTTTTTACCATTGAAGCATTGATGGCGTTTAATTGTAGTTTAAGTGCCTTCACTATTTGATTGGACATGATATTCTTATATTCGATGACACGATGTTTGTCATCTTCTACATCAATGAATAATGATTGTTTGAGATTTGCGGTCGCTTGAATGCAAATTTATGCAGTTGAAAGCAACAATAAATTTTTGATACCTGACTTGAAACGCTACTTTATTTCTTAAGTGAGAGATTCGCGATAATTTAGACAATTTGACGATTTTTCCCTCAAAAACGGTATGATCGATTTTCATAAAATTATGTGGGGTTGTTCATGGTGTGACGGTGTACATATTTTTGTACCCAACAGTCAAATTATGACTGAAAATCACAATTTTTGCAAATCACTGTTGTTTTATATAGTTGGTCAATGGTCATGGGTGAGCTGGCAAACACATTTCATAAGAGTTGGAAAATGGTCCCGCTATCACTTTCAGTACTTAGTGCTAGCTCGTCTGGCCCACAGTCCCTTGTCCTAGCTCTTCGGGCTCATGGGAATGCAATGCCATTCCCATTTCTTGCTTTGCAGTGCCCTAATAGACGAAATAAATTGCTATTGCCTATTTTGAATTAAACACAAATAGAAAATAATTTGTTGAAGCTCAACAATTGTGCTGATCAATCTCTCTGCCAAGGATCGACCGAGGCCTCGGCCTCGGTTTCCAACGAGGATTGGGGTTTCACCGATATCTCGGCCTCGGCCTCGGTCAGAATTGCCAATACTTGGAATGCCTCGGCCTCGGCCGAGTTTAACGAATTTGCCGCCCCCAGACCCCTGCATAGCACTGTACTTAAGTTGCTGCCGTGATTTTTTCCGACCAGTCTCGTCGAAAATAGGCAAGATTCGAAGTGAAATCCTATTAGGGCACCAATTTTCAAACTTATCCGAACGTCTCGTCTAAAATAGGCGTGAATTGAGCTACCAATTTAATCTAATCGTAACGTCTGGCAGCTGGCTTCTAGGGGCTGCAGCCCCCAGGCCCCGCCTAGCAGTCTCGTCGAAAATAGGTAAGAATTGAAGTGATATCCTATTGAGGCACCAATTTTCAATCTTATCCAGGTCTCATACAGGTCCCGTGCAGGGAAATGTACTTTCATTTACCTTGTTGGCCCTTATTTAACTGGCCCTTAAGGACAAAAACGACTTTGAGATTTTTGTCCAAAGGGCCGGTTAAAAAAGTGGGGCCGATCAAATTAAAGGCCAGTTGATTTAGGTCAGATGAAACTTTTTATTACTTGGCTTATGTACTGTTAAATTCATTTGGCCGTCGTTATATAACACAGATAATGTCCTAAATAATGATGTTAGACCAGGATTTGGGTTTTTTGATGCAATTTACTTAGTATTACTTGGTTTTTGTGGCTATTTTTGAGAAACAAATTTGTCTTGGCAACTGTTTGAAAAATTTTTGTCAAAGGGGCCGGTTAAAATGGACCATGAATGATTCGATTTTTGTCTAGAGGGCCGGTTAAAAAAAGGACCGGTTAAAAGAAGGACCGGTTAAAAGAAGGACCGGTTAAATAAGGCAACCTCGGTGCAAATTAGGGCACCGAGGCCTCGGCCTCGGTCGAAATTTCAGATCGTCGTTTTCCTTGGCCTCGGTCAGAAATCTGCCCCTCGGTCGTTGCTCTCCACGTAGTCTTCCAGTTACTTTATTTTGTACACAATCCATTTTGTTAGACTCATTTATTTGATGATCTCCTGAAATTGGAAAAGCCCACTCTCAGCTGGTCCTCAAAATGCTGAAAATCGTTGTCTAAAATACTGATAAATCAAGTTCGGATAGTGAGCAAAGGTGTTGAAAATACCAGTCTTATTTCTCAACATTTTCTAACGCTTTGGACCTCTCATTTTTCAAATTTATCAAAATCAGTATTTTACAAATTTGAAAGTTACTGAACTATAAAATTTTTAAACTGTAAATTGAGGAATTTGCAAAGAAAGAATTTTGTTGAGTCAAGTTAAAGTCATCCCTTGACCACATACACATCTATAATCCAAATTTATCTTCGTAATTTATCAAGGATTCATTCAGGATCAATCTAGTATCTACGTGAATATGACGTTCTTGCCAACGTCAATCAAAACGATTCATCTAAACGCAATTTTAATTTAGTTGATTGGCGCTCTTAATCGAGCAGTTCAACAGAAGGAGTTAAGGAGGCAAAGGGGTCTTCGGGGTGGTGATGGCCAACTTAGGTTTTTGACGAGCAATGAGCATCCTAGCTACCAGAAAAACTTCGCGGGATTAAAAACCTTGTTGCTACCCATGCCTGCGTTATGGCATTTTGAAAATTGGGATAACCTGTAATTACAGTGCACGCGCGATCTTCTATCACAATTTACCAAAATCAAAGTTTCAGAAACTTTCTCATCCTACATTTTTGATGAATCATCTTGAAACTTTCCATTCATGTTATAACGTTTTGAATAAAAAGAAATAGACCAATTATCTTGATTAGAGTCCCTAGAAGTAACTGGAAAATTTCAAGATGATTCTAGAAAAATGTAAGAAAAACGCTAGCGTGCAAATTGTATTTGCTGGTAAATTTTCATTTTCAAAGTCCCATAACTCAGGCTAGGAACAACTTTTATCATTCCGTATAGTTTTCCGGTAGCTATGCTCTTCTATCATTTTGATGACCAAAAGACACCAATTTGGTCATCACCAACCGGAGACCACCCTTTAAAAGTCATAGAAATTGGTGCATTAGAAAATACATGCATTTTTAAAGGCCATAATCTATGAAAAATCTCACTTTCAATCATTAGTTTGTTACTCTCGCAATCCTTATTCTGTGCATTCATGATTTTATCATGACCAACGATGACCTTTAAATTCATAACCGAAGCGGCATGTTCTCATAACCCTACATTCAGGTTTTTCAGTTTTTGGATCGGCTCAACTCCCCAACAAGTTAACACTTCAAGACAGCCAGAATTCCTCACTGCATCACTGAAAATCTTGAGAAAGAAGTTTAAAATCTTGAAACAGTCCCACCGAATGAATCATTGACGCACTGCAGCAGTAGTCTCGTTGCCAGTGTAAGAGAAATAGAAACTTGAGGTTCACATCGGGCCGCAACTTCCATTGATATTTCAGCCGGATTTTAGTTTGAAATTTCAGTATCGATCCACTAAAAGTTTGCAGTTGTTGTTCTACAATTGAATCGCAATGGCAACATTTTTCAAAATTCTCATCATTTTGATGATTTTGGTCTGTCTTGTTGATTTTGTTGAAGGCCAGCGTCGAAAGAAGACCAAAGAAGACCGGAAGGAAGCTAGGAAGGAAAGACAAGAGAAGAAAAAGGAAAGAAAGAAGGCAAGAAAAGAAAGGGAAAAGGAAAAGGAAAAAGATAAGGAGGACGAAAAAGATAAGGGAAGCGACAAAAAGAAAGACAAGGACGACAAGAAAGACAAGGACGACAAGAAAGACAAGGACGACAAGAAAGACAAGGACGACAAAGAAAAGGAAAAGAAATTAAAGAAGAGGAGGAGGAGGAGAAAGAGCTGTCCTACATGACTCTGTGGGAGTGGCATTCTGACGCACCTGGACAAAGGATAATGAACGTCACTGGCCCAATTCCGTCACTGAGAGCAGTCGGATTCGATGACTTGACATCCCGAGTCCAGGTGTTCGGTGACACACCGTTCGAGCTCTATGATGGTGATAACTACTCCGGCGAAAGGATGGTAGTGAAACCAGGACCTAAACTCAACGCTGCCCATAACGACTGGTACTCCTCAGCCAGGAGGATCTGCACATTCGACAACAACCCTGAATCTGCTAAAATCATTGTACACCAAGACAGCAACCTCCAGGGCGAATCCATTGAGTTCTACGAAGGAATACCTGATTTGACCAAAGTTCTGATGGAAGACAAACGAACTAGTTGGGGTGATCAACTATCTTCTTCCTATGCTGTAAAAGGTGATTGGGAACTCTATGATCACCCGAATTACAAGGGACAAAGATGGGAGGTAAAAGAAGGTGAAGCACCAACCATGGGATGGGGTTTCTTTTGGAGTGACCATAACAGAATTAGCTCCCTGAGACCAAACTGCGATACTTACAAGCCTGTGGTTCAATGTCAACCATATAAAGTTGAAATCCTGGAAGCCGACAAACTGGAGCCAATATTTGAGGGCGTGGAAGTCATTGGTTCACAGAGTGGTGGAACATGTTCTGGAGCAGGCAGCGGCACCATGACCCTCTCCAACACGGACTCTGTTACAGAAACAACTTCCATAGAAATCAGTAACTCCGAGACATGGAGTTCCAGTTCTTCCAAGACCTTCAGTGTTGCACTCATCGCCGCACCTTGGGGGGTTGGAGGAGCTATTGGTATGTCGTGGTCGTCTACTCAAGGAAAGTCTGTCACTATGGAATCATCCGAAACAAAGAGCTTCTCTAAGGGCAATGAGAAGTCAGCAGCCCAGTCTGTGACCTACGAAGCCCCCGGAGCAGGTCTGATCTTTGGAATAGTGGAGCGGTATGTTTACGACAAGTCGGAAACACCCATGAGGACTTACCTGAAGTGCTCTGACGGAACAGAGAAGACAGAGGACGGCACGATGGCGGTGAGATCAGTCAGCTTCCCCTCTGTCAACTATTGGACATGGTCCGGGGAGTTCACCAAGAAGGCGTGTGAGAAGGATGCTGAACTACCAGAATGTGTTAATGATGTCCGCAGGAAGTACCAGAAAATGGATGCAGACACAAAACAATCCAAAGTGGACGCAGATTGGGACAAATGTTTTGAGGGCAAAGGAATTAGCAAACTAAAACTATAGACTTGAGGGAATTGCCATGAATTAACTGTTGATGACATGATGTATTTTAATTATTGTAGTCAAATATTAAAAATTTGAAGAAATTGTTTGTATATAATCCTATCTTAATTTTTTCTAGTATTATCTGAAATCTTATGGTAAGATTGGCTGCCAACTATCTTCTGCACTCTTTATATGATAGTTATTTCTGTCATTTCGAAGTTTTACTTTTCAATACCTGAAGCTCTAAAGATTGTCCTCCTTGCTTCTAAATTAATGAATTGACCGTCGCAGAAGATTTTTTTTTATATTTTTGGTCGAATGGTCGCGTGAAATTGAAAATATATAATACGTGTCTACCTTACGGCAGAAAATTATGAACTCCGAAAATTTGAAGGGACGATATTATGCAATTAATTAATTGATGTTCTTTAATAAAGTACATTTTCTGTCTTTTTTAGCGATTTTTCCGTAAATCACAGATAGATCATAGAGTTGCCTCAAATAACAAATTCAACTACTGAAAGAATTAGGTACAATGTACATGCCTGGTTGCCGCGCCAACTTGTGAACTTGTTGCCCTTTGAAGAACCCTGGTTAATTCATCATCAGGTGCAAAATTTCACCTGCTTCGGTTTCACTCCAGGGCGGATCAAAGGGCTGAGCGTGGCTTTGAAAATTATACGCAACTCAGACTTACTTAACAGGTGTTCCAATAAAATGTTAACTGTCAATATACGTTTTAAAGTATACACGACACACTGTGTCGTCCCTTATCTCTGTCCGATGACTTAAGAGGACAAGAGGAGCCAAAACACCCTCAATAATTAGCCCTCGTGACCATTGTGACCACTTTTTTCTGATAATATTCCCCTCCAAGTAAAAGTGAGACTGCGAGTGGAAGGGCTGCACTTCGCACGGGCTACTGGTAATACGATGATATCAGAGCGATGATAAGTTGGCGTGTCAACGTTTTGACATGTCTATATGGGGTATATAAGTATAATATATAGTGACGCTGCCGATGAGCTCATCATCAGAGCTGTCAATATAACCTTAGGGGGTGCACACACGTGGCTTACAAGCCAAGGACTATAAGCCATGGCTTATAAGCTACGTGTGTGCTGTCGATAACTTACCCATGGACTATTATCCATACGTGTGTCTTGGGTGAAAGTATCGACTATACTCTACAAAAGTGTGGAGATTAGTCCATGAAAAATAGCCGGTCTTAAATGTGGTAATTGGTATTACAATCCACATGGCTTGTAAGCTACGTGTGTCTTGTAGACTATAGTCAACACTGTACATAATTCCGAGAAAAGTTGTATACATTAACGCTAGCCAATCAGAACGCTGTATCATGCGTGTCATTAACCAATCAAAAGCTAGAAAAGCGATAGGGGTAGTGTTTCCGATATTTCCTGTGTTGTGTTACGATCAGAGCATCCGAGGGTATCAGGTCAAATTGCATCAATCAATTTCTATTCGGGGACTCAGAAGAAACTGCTTTTGCAGTTTTGTTACAATAACGTGTGTTGACAATAGTCTACAAGACACACGTAGGATTCGTGGCTTATACTCCACGTCGTGTGTCTTCACCCCAAAACTCGGCGTAGACTGTAGTCGACATGGCTTATAATCCACGTGTGTGCAGCCCCTTACATTAACTATAAAGCTGCTTACTCTGCTTCCTCTGTTAAATCACAGGTGATCTGATGTTAATTACACTTCCACTGCTTCTAGGCTGATATAATCAGTGTGATATATACGCGTATACAATTCATCACTTCATCCGCCCCTCCGAGACACTGTAGCAGTGTGTGGCAGTGTAGCTCTTGTGGCAGTGCACTTCACCCCATGTAATTTGACCTCTACACTCTACACTCGCAACATTTCAACACGCGGCCTCGCCCAATCCGAGTGTCCGGGTGCCGTGAACCAATCCGGACAATCGCTGTCACAGCTGACCAATGAGCGGTCTTTGTTCGCGTCACGTGACGTGAATGTCACTATCTCTAAAGAGTCGAGAAGACCGTAAAGTCGTGAGGGGGATATTGAGAGGCTTGTCTAGGATCTCACGTCATAGCTCACAGTTTGTTCGTGTGTTTGTCTCTCTCCTTGCTCTACCCGATATGTTTCAGCTCACTTGTCACTGATTTAACCACCCATTCGCTCAGCTCAGAGCACTGCGTTTATTACTAAACTCTTCTTTACATTTATATTACGCGGCATTCCGTTTATTCTATTTAGTAATTTATTTAATGATTTTAACTTTCGTGGGTTTCTTTTCTCATTAGCACTAAATTAATTAATTAGTTCAGACTTAGATCGGCTAGCACTTAGGCTATACTTACGTCTACAGCACCAGATTATTTCACTTACATTCATCCGAAAAGTTAGATAATAATTAGTTCAAGTTGTAAAACATACTATTTACTCCTTTTCGTCTTCTCCGACGTTTTGCGTTTCTTCAATCCCAAATGCGAATTCCTATATTAGTTGTTTTTTTCTGATAAATTGTCCTTTCATGATAAATTGTCCTTTAATGAATAAAACATAAAAATGAGGATTTTGCATTACATATCTTTCCGGTTACGTAACAGTTGCAAAAAGAACATTTCGTAAGAGAAGGTTTAATGAAATTAAAGGAACTCACCATTATCACCTCCGCGAGATTGCGAAGAGATAAGAAGGGTTATTTGGTTATTTTGGTAGTGTTAAAAAATCACGACTGTTATTTCCTGTTGTGACGAGCTTTGAGAATCACCAAATACTCAGTACGACACATTTTCATTTGTTTAGGTACTCGTCTCTAAATCTTCAAAGTTGAGTGAAACTTTTTGCGTTCATTTTTCAAGATTAACCGTTAATTATCGGAGACAATCTCCTAGAAGACAGTGACGTCATGATTAAGCCTTCCACCGGAAGCCACCACTTTAGCTCATCGTGACGTCACTCCGGGGCTGGGGAAGTTACCCTCTAATAGTTGCGTGTCAAACTCCATGGTTCCATGAAGTGCGATGGAATGGCTCATGTACACTGCAGCTCGCTGCACAGTTCTACTGTTGTCAATTCGTGCAGCTCCATGATGCACATTTACCTCTGTCATTCCCATACCCCAGTTAATCCAGTCATTGACTTGACACATTCCAGTTGGGATAGACACAAGGAGTCCTTGTCAAGTGCAAGAAACCCACGCTTTACTTTGCACTTACCTCAGTGCAAAGCGACCAGCTATAATTCACTGCGTTTTTAGAGTCATCAGCATCTCAAGTACATACACAGCTAAAAGAGATAAGAGTTGGTTGCTTGAATGCTTTATTTAGAGTACTTTATTTAGAGTACATATTATTATATGGCCTTTGAGTGAATATCATTCTTCTACAGCTCTTATCTCAATTAGTAAATATGTTATCATTCCCTCGCTCAATTAACGTGCTGTGACTCATGATAGAGTGCTTATAGCCGTGTTGTTTTTTTAAACTCTAATTGATATTTCACCAGCATATACGGTATACCATTCATCACACTATTATCAAAACTCTCACACAAATACAGGAATCGGTATGAGTAATTTTGACAAAACATGTCAGATTGTCGAATGACAATATTGTCGATTCACCAAACTGTCGAATCACCAGATTGTCAAATCCCCACATTGTCGAATCCCCAGGTTGTCGAATGACCACATTGTCGAATCACCAGATTGTCGTGCCATAGCATCCGCAGTATCGCGAAACAACCGCGCTCCTGACCATTATATCCTCGGATAATTTGTCGGACTCTTTCTCTTATATTTCTGTGATTGAGAGGATGATCTAACGCACGTACCTCTCAGTCTACTGCCGAATGTACGTTAGACATATAGCCCGTGTGACGTCACCAACTCACTACACTTAACCCTGACAAAGCGTCACTGCTGAGTGCGTATTGTCCTGCCTGTCCACAGCCCGGTCAGTCTGCTGAATGATTATTAAGGGAGGTAATGTTGCGCTCTAACTAGGAGTATATAGTAGGAGTACTCTGTGAGTTAATGGGTTGTAGACACGCCTATACTCCCCCCCCCCCGCTAGATGGAGGAGGTGTATTGAGAGACTCTCAGTAGTGAGACTAAGTGTGTAGGAGCTCTTAATCCGCGACATTCTCCCAACTCTCTCTAATATATCCTTTACAGCTTGCTCCACTGCTCCACACCGTGTTATCCCTGAGTCAAGTGGCCTGTATTCTGTAATATTCGCTGTGGTTTTCTCTGAGTTATAGTGACTGCCGATATCAGTGATCTATCATATAACCCTAGTTAAGTAGTTACTGCAAGGATACCTCTCATAGCAATCCATGTGATTATAGCAATCCACATAGCCATGTTTTAGGAGTATAATACCTGATTTCCCTACTCTAGTTAGTACTGTGTCGTCTCCCCACTGGCTGGATTGCTGTAAGCATGTACAGTATACAGTGTAACATACTGTAACACACTACTTCCACTACTACTACCCCACATTTAGTGTCCCGAATCATAGCTGAGTAGTGTTATAGCTGTCTACTGCTCCTTCATAAATACTTTACTCTACTCCTTCGTAAATACTCCTTTATAATACTTCCGCTTCCAGTATATATGAGTGTGAGTAGTATTTGCCTCATATCATTACTCCCACTGAAGAAACTATAGTACCACTACCAGACTTAGCTTCCTGTACCAATTCCCCGGTATTATTAACCCTCCCAATCACTTCCTGCCATGTCGCGACATACAGATCATAGAGTCTATGATCTGTATAAGATACTGATCCTTGTTCTGGGAACTGGAAACTCCGGGAGAAGCTTCAGAGACACACTTTGATCTTCTTCCCTCATATTCTTTCCTTCTCCCTCTCCCTCCCTCCTCCCTTTCATTCTTACCTTACTCCTCTCTTCTCTTTTCCCTTGCCTTCCTTTTCTTTTCCTGACAGTCTGCAACACTTTCTCCCTGACTCTTGCCAGTAATTTTCTGCTAATCACTAAACACTCATGTTACAGCTTAACAGCAACTATTCCATCTGCTCATTATAATCCCCTCTTTTTGTTCCTCTGACCAGCTGTAAGCTGTGTCCTTTGTGCTGCAGAGATAATTCGTACTTCCAAGTGCCAACGTGACATTGCGAGCTGTGCGACCTTGTTTTCAAGTGCCATTCTCAAATCTTAGCTGAAATAACTTGCGGCATTGCGGCATCCTCTCAAATCTTAGCTGAAATATTATGCGGCATAGGGTGGATCTGTCATCCGGTTATTGTCCGTGTATCGTGTGGCATGGTCGTTAGAGGAGTTGGTACAAAGGTGGAATGTTTCCGGTGGAGTCCTGATCTTCTTGGAACATTCTGATTCATATCGTGATGTATCGGACATTGCTTGGTATTCCAATAATGTCTGCCTTTTCAGACTTCGTAGCTCAGATTCGCCTGAAACTAGGATAGTTTTAAAAGCTTACTCCTTCATGATATCAAATACCTACTCCAACCTAATTCCTTTCTCATCCAATGCCGTCTCTAACTTTGGAGTCCTCCAATCCTGTCTCTCGCTAGTGACTCCTGATCTTCTGCCTAAGCAGAACAGTAGTCGGGTATTATCTACTGTTTGTAGTATGCAGACACTGGTATGTAAATACCGTGCATTCCTCAGACTGCAAGGGATGACATTCTTCCAATGATGATATCTCGTTATTTTGTGATATCTAGTATCTACAGTTGGTTCGTGAGTAGTTTATGGGTTTATGAGTACTGCAGACCAAACTATCTGCCACTTTTTCTACACTCTGTCTGTGTTTTCTTGTTCGTTTGAGACTTGGTATGAGCATAATGCCAGTGATATAGTGAATGGCTGAATGCTCACAGGCACTATTCAGCTATTCTCCTCTGTTCCCCTATATTAGGCTGCGTAGCAGATTACCCACAGGTGCATTTGACCGGCGAGTGTGAGAGTTGACCATAAACTCGCGCGCAGATTTGTCAATGCCATTACTATTGTGGAATTTCACTTGATAGCTTTTTCTAATACGCCGCTGATATATTTAGATATCATCATAGTACCTACCCTATAAAATTCCTCAGTTTCTCCCCCCCCCCCCTTTTCACCTCCTCCTTCTATTTCACCTCCCCCATTTAACCTCTTCCACCTCTCCTCTGTTCTCTTCACACCTTGGAGGTATGCACCACATGTGTACCGCTGCGGGGCAGGAAAGTGTAATGAGTATGTGACTTCACGCCGGTGTGTAGCCGCCTTTTCTCCTTCACTGCCTCCAAACTCCACATTATTGCCATGTTCTCAAGTCTCATGTTATTAAATGTAGCTTCTTTGTTTTCTCAAGGGTCCAGCCTTCCTTTGTCCCTGTTTCGGTTATGCGTTACAGGGGGATTGCACCTCTTCAAAGTCAGATACGCATGGTCTGTAACGGTTATATTCAGTAAAGATATGTACCAGGCACTTCCTGCAATGAATTTGCCGATATTATCGTTGCTTTTAGTCCCATTTTGATCCGTTTAGTTCAAGCGATTATGCGAATACTTGAAACGCAAATCTGTGAGAAAACAGTCGTGAATAATCGAGTAATAGCGACAAATTGTTTTGTTCTTATCTCGTGTATCAACCAGTTCGCCATGAAACAGCCACATTTGCCTGCACTTCCTGGCTTTATCGCAACTTGATGATCGCTCCGTAACTATTGTGTTTAATGCGTAACTCCGTATCATTAAATGGTAATTATATTCTTAACTATAATCACACGATTATTGCACGGAGCATTATGTAAAAGGTAAGATTAGAGAGATATAAATATTGAGCCGTATATATAATAATAATCCTGCTCTTTGCTGCATGCTCTCTTGCGACTGTAATCATTTAGCATTGAGTAGTAAAGATCAGTAACAGACTAGCAGTAGAGCCGTGCTCATTGACTCAGTGAATATCCCTCCTGATTAGCTGCCTCAGTAAACTTGCTGCTTTGTTACGGGGCATCCCCGGTATATTACGCCGGGTACTTTATATGTTGTCAGCATTGTAGGAACCCACGCGCGCGTGAAGACTAGGCTCTCCAGCGTCGTCAACATGGCACTTTGGGCTACGTTCATGACATCATTTCAACCGCTCACAGATTAGCATTGTTATGAGATTGTAAAGCTCTGACGCCAAGATGGTCATTACAGTTTCCTTTGAGTTTCATCAAACGCTGTGGCTCTTATAAGCTTATATGTAAATATACATATACCCGCAGCGGGCAGCCTCTAGGGCTGAATTTCATATCGCACGCGCATGCGCGTGCGATATGAAAATATATCCCTCGAGGGCGCTAGCCCGAGTGGGATATATATCGTATAGCACGCAGGGCTCGAAGAGCCCGAGTGCTATACGAAATTCAGCCCATGAGGCGAGGAGTATATGGTATATATCCACTCGCGTGAGCTTTTTGGGAGAATGGCATATCTAAGATGAAAAAAGTTGAATGTTCAAGTAAATCCTCGAAGATTTGAACACACAGGAAGGTTTTGCAACAATAATATTGAGTTTTTTCTCTAATTAACAAAAATTTAATTTTTTCACAAATGCAATACAAACACGATTAAGCACCGTAAGTATTTGATCGAAGGGGTTGGTAAAGCTTATGTAGAAGTTATGAGCCCGAGGGCCCGAAGGGCCCGAGGGCGAAAATTTTAAAGGCGAATCGAATCTAAGCATGGATCAATCTCAAAGGTCTTGCAATCGAAGGATTATTGGCTAAAAATGTGGTTAGATGCTGTTAATTAAACTTAAAACACTAGCAATCTTGGAAAAACAAACAATAATTGGAAAAACAAACAAAGGGGAAAATGGTAGCATGTCACTTAATTGTGAAACACATCAGTTACAGCAGAACTTGAAAAGAGATACAAAACGATGAAAGAAAATGGGTTAAAATGAGCGTATTTACATTTGGTGAAACTCTGCAGCACTGTTATAATAGACAAATGAGAATGACGTAATTACCATGGTTGAATATGGTAAGTCAATAGAATAAAGTGTCCCTCAAAATTTTTCTCATGAGAAGTTGCACTATGTATCAGAGTGTCGCGGTAATTAGGCGGCATTTATTTTACATCGTATCCGCTGTGTGTGAAAAATAATGCACCATTGTTACTAATGATAATGACGTATTGCTCTCACTCACCTCTTGCTATTTCCGAAGAATGTGTAACCATGACAACATGGCAATGCAATTAATGATCAACACAAATGCAAATTCCTAACTTTATTTCATGATATTGTATTTCATTCTCTCGTTTTTGATTTTGTATCTTTTTACTTCTCTTTCTCGGAATGATTGCTTATACAGAATTTTACAGAATTTTACAGAATTGCTGCTATCACTGCAGTTCACTGTTTTCTCTGCTATTTGACTCGACTTTTGTCTACTGTTGGCCACATATTTTGCTGAATATTTATTAATTATCGATACCTATGTTGTTTTGCTGTCAATTTTACCCAATTCTATTTCGAAGTTGAACAACTTCTCATAATTTCATGATTCAGTAAGCTGCTGAACAATGATGAATATCAGTTTCAGTGTTTTGACTCTTAACTTTCCATCGCCTCGATGTTTTTGACGATAATCAACTCCACAAAAATCCTTCTATTTGCCAGTTTTTTGCCTCATGATCGATATTTTGCTGCTAAAATTGTTGTTGTGGACACTTTCAATGATCTCAGCCAGTTTAGCACCAAAAAATATTTTCTTCCAAGAGGCGGGCTATATTGCAATCGGCGTAGAACTGCTCTCGCGGGCCGGGCTATATCCGGTGGGTATATCAAATTTAGCGTGCAGATATTTTACCGGGCCGCGCGCGCCCGCTACCTAAAATGTCTTCAAAAGCGCACGCGAGTGGATATCCGAAGTATCGAGGAAAGAGGAAATAAAAGTTGTTGAACTTCATACCTTGACGAGTATATGAAATATCCCTGGTACCAATCTGTTGCGCAAAGATCCTCACACTTGCAAGTTAACCTTGCTGGTCTGGTCACATGACCTTTGAAAGTTGATTGCTACAGATGTCACGTGAGACCAGTTTGTGGCAACTCTTACCCTTCCTGACGCCATGTATCCTAATATTGGCCCACGCACGAAAAAAGTCGGCTCTACTTTAACAAGTCACCACTTTAAACCGTGATAATGATGTCATTACCAATCGCTCACGCGCGCGTTCAACATATTCTATATTTCTGTGCTAATTCACGAGATAGCACAGCTTACTTACTCACATCACTATTTCACTTTTCAATCTGTTCGTTTCTTCATTAATGTGTATGTGGAATTGTTGTTCTGTTGCTTAGATTTACATCAGCCGCGTTAGTTGTCATTTCTCTGTTGTTCCAGTTCATACTTCACTTCTATTATACCCCTCAACTTCTGCTGCGCGCACTAAACATAAGCATTTAATCGTCATGAATTCGCCAATTAAACTTCTTAAAAAGCCTCTATCGCATGTTGCTTTCCAGCCACCACCTCGGTTACATCACTCAACCCATGCTCCTACACCACACACCCCCTTCTAACTACACGTGCTGTAGGTACTCACTGATATTCTGCTGTGACCCTAAAGAAGAAGCCATCTCACGTCATCAACTCACCACCTTGAGTTCTGATATTGACGTCATACCAACAGCCCACTGCCCTCTGTGTTATTTCAATCATCATGTTCACGGTAATAGGTTTATTAGTTGCGACGTCAATATTGCAAGATGAAGGGTCTTGGGGAAACGCCCATCATATTCATTGAACATTGAGCATTATGTTATATACCATGTTCAACATTTTATGCAAAGTTGTGAATGATATTATGTCATAATGATATGACTGAAGTCATAAAGCAGAGCGTTGATTTGATTTATTATTCAATAATTCAAGTGTAATCTTTACCCGCCGTATGATTTGTCTTGCTTCTTTGATCTATATTGTTGAGCAGTTGGTCTCTACCTACTACATGTTTAGTGGATGCTTTATTGCCCGTCTTTTATTGGAGTGAGTTGTGCCGCTCTGTGCCGTTACACTGTCAGTACACTGTCAGTACACTGTCAGTACACTGTCAGTACACTGTCAGTACACTGTCAGTACACTGTCAGTACACTGTCAGTACACTGTCAGTACACTGTCAGTACACTGTCAGTACACTGTCAGTACACTGTCAGTACACTGTCAGTACACTGTCAGTACACTGTCAGTACACTGTCAGTACACTGTCAGTACACTGTCAGTACACTGTCAGTACACTGTCAGTACACTGTCAGTACACTGTCAGTGCACTACCACTACTGTCAGTACACTGTCGTTACCTCCCCCATTACTGTCAGTCAACTGTCAGTGCACTGTCAGTACACTGTCAGTACACTGTCAGTACACTGTCAGTACACTGTCAGTACACTGTCAGTACACTGTCAGTACACTGTCAGTACACTGTCAGTACACTGTCAGTACACTGTCAGTACACTGTCAGTACACTGTCAGTACACTGTCAGTACACTGTCAGTACACTGTCAGTACACTGTCAGTACACTGTCAGTACACTGTCAGTACACTGTCAGTACACTGTCAGTACACTGTCAGTACACTGTCAGTACACTGTCAGTACACTGTCAGTACACTGTCAGTACACTGTCAGTACACTGTCAGTACACTGTCAGTGCACTGTCAGTACACTGTCGCTACCTCCCACAATACTGTCAGTAGGATGTCTTATGCCTTGTGCTGTAACCAGGAGCAGCCTGCATTCAACACTCGCACACGCCTTTGGGATGGAAATCAAACAGGACCAGTTTTATTATTTCAATACTTACTAATACTTACAGTATTTGGTAAGTCTATATTGATTAATTTTAATGAATCATACAAATTACAAATCCAGATTCTCGAAAAAGGACTAGATTCCTACACGCAATATAACTAATACTGCCCATATTCAAATAAATGTAAGCTTTAAATTTTTTATATTAGAATAAATTAAAAACATATCTGTGAGAAATTTTATTTTGTTCAGGTCTGAGGGAGTCCTTTGAAAGTTGTTTGTTCAGTGACACTCCCGACGGCATAAAGCAATTTAAACCCCTGGGTACAATAGAACCGGGATGCAAGTTCATCGTAAACTTCGCGTACCACGGGGGCAACTGCATCATGTCCTTCAATATCGTTTCTGGGAATGCTCTGAGGATATATCACATGATCCTGCGAACAGTCCAACGCACTGTCAAACAGACCTGCCAAAGGAGCACTGGGGCTTGGGATGACATATCCACAGTAACATCCATCAATGATATTCTGGTGCAGGGGAACAACCAGGTCATTGTGGTGATTGATCCTGATGGGTTTTACAGGCCGACCATGAACGGTTTACACCTTGATCCCTACCGATTGGATTTGGAGAGGTTCCAAAGTTACGCGTTTTTGTCGATTGTCAACGAAGGAGATTGCGTTGAACTTGAAGTCGATATAGGGAATAGCTACATTCTGTCCAAATACACGGGTAACTATTATATCTATAGTTAATAAGTTTATAGTCGGTCAATAATTATGTATTTCACCAGAAAATCATTCAGTTGATAATTTGCGTGTTTGTCACCTTCTAGCTGTCGCATATAGGATTTTAGGCGATAGATAGTCACCATTTCACCAACCAAGAGAGTTGCTCTTGACTACCTCTTTATAGTCTTGCGGTGTGGGAGCTTGGCGAATATCAATTTCCTCCCACTAACCATTAACATTTAAAATTTTTTCAATGTTCAGCTTAACCAAGATATCATGCCATGAAAACATGGTTACTAGAGGTCAAATAATATGACCTGACTCTTCAATTTAATATCGGAAGTTTAGAAATGAATCAACTTCCGAACTTGATTGATTATGTTAGCAATGTTTTCGGAACACACTAAACGACCAGCCGGTTGCTTAAATTTATTGGTATTTGCAATGCCAGACAAATGGTCAGCAAAAGAAGCCCAAATATGGTGAAGAATTTGGTCACAATTCCAAAGCTATTGGCAAAAGTCTGCACTGTAATTATAAATAGAACAAAATCATCTTGATCGTTATTTCAACTCATGCCAAATCATAGAATCCTTACTTTCAGTTTCATGACAAACACAATGAGGACTAAACTAAAATTTAGAAATAAGAGCAAATCAACAGACCATAGGGGGGGGGGCCAACGTAATTTTCGTACATTTTTGTACATACTAATTTTTGTACACTTTCAGATTTACTGGGTAAAAATGTACAAGAATGTACAAAGATGTACAAAAATGTACAAATCTATCTCGGCCCAAGAAGATTGGAATACAGACTTGGTTTTCAACTTTATATTTCACAATGGTCATGCTTATATACGACTTGTTGATAAACATAGGCCCTGGGGGTGTTCATATTGAGTTATGGACATGGGTGTCCATAACTCAATCGCCCTTCTTTTCAATAATCTAAATCTTATCGGACTTTTGTTGACAAAACTCCTATACAACTTACCGGGTTGATAATAAGTCGATACCTTTCTTCATGGAAACAATAGAAGTTGGTGGAAAATCGTTTGGTAAAGTTTATACCTTATCGGGACATATTTTTCACGGACTTTAGTTTCACGGACCTAAAACTTCACGGACACAATATTCACGCTTGATTCTGCCACTTCAAATTTTTCAACACAAATTCGAAATTTTCGGCTCTATGTTTCCCATTTTCTTCCACGATTAGAATACTTGAATTGAAGATTTTTCGATATTTTTTCGTAAATTAATGATGAATTTTTCATATCGCAGTTACTGAGCATGAAAAAGAACACAATTTCCTGGAAAATTTATTATTTGCACGTTTAAAGAGATAAATTCCGGGAAATTTTGCGTCCGTACCCTACTGTAGTGGACTTAATTTTCACGGACCTGAATATCACGGACATTAGTATCACGGACATGAATTTTCTGGACATTAATATTCACGCTGGTGCTCAGCGTGAATGTGTCCGTGACTCATGTCAATAAGGTATTAATTGATCAAATATCAGTCCCCTACTGCGTTGAATTTTGGGGTGATAAAATTAATATCAAACTGTTTAATCACCAATCCCTGATTCGATGTCAAAAAAAGTTGCCGCCGGAAGCATTTTGACAATTGGGTTGAGAATGGGGTTTCCCGGGGTGGAACCAGGAGTTTCCATATCTTAGACCTGTCCGGGACAGGGCTTCAGTCAGATCCCCTTTCCCAGTAAGGGACCGGGTCAGTTACTAATTATATACAGGGACGTGACACCGCTGACCCGGGTTATTGTCCATACAAAAATTCTTTCTAAAAGGGCTGCTCGAGCTATAGAACAGAACTCCTGTCAGCTAACTAGTAAGTACACTTAAGAACCGGGTCATTAATTGTGGGTTTGGAAAAAAACGGCACTAATCAAATGTATATATTTAAGTGCGCATAAAATCAAGTGCATCTAATTTATGAACAATTTTTTTAATTTTTTCTTTTTTGTTTTTTTTTTCGGACATGAAATTTAATGAATAACTATACTAAAATTTAAATGTATAGGTCTTAATAAGTTTATAGGGCCAAAACAAAAATACAATTACAAACAAAGACTGTTATCGTGACAGTTAGCTAAAACTTAAATAGTTTGAAAAAATTATGTGGATACTATAAATTATTACTGTAGAAAATTTGATTTATTTTTATAATTGCAAAATTTTTGATTGCTGGTCCTATGAATTGAATATGATGTCCTACAATCAAGAGGAAAATTTCAAATTTTTCAAATTTCCCCATCTTTTTTTATCTCAAAAACCCACTAATAAAGTGTCGATCTTAAATGGCCAAATTGGTGATGCCGTACAGTTGCCCTGTCAACTAACCCCTAATGCCGGGGCAAAAGGTGCTATGTTACATAACAAGTGAGATGATGCGCAACAATGATCTTACGATCTGCTTCCTTTGTCGTCCGGTAATGTCAGTGGGACCACGGATAGGGGCATAGTTTGGTATCTTTAGACCCCCTATGTCCTCGAACGGGTATGTCACTGGTATTAATTTTATATCCCTGTTTCTACTTCATACGATCGCTAGACAAAGGGCTTTATTTTACAGACTTCCTCCAGTGACAAATCGGTTTTTTATTAAAACCACGGCCCGGGTTTTCACTATCCCCCGATAATACTATCCCGCTGTAGGGCCCCCCCCTCTTAAATTTTATATGGTGATACATGCGGACAACGTTCAAGAAATTTTCGGTCAGCAATGTTCCCTGTCGGGTCTAATTTAAAGGGTTTGAAACTTCTGTGACATATCGGTGTGAAAATGACCCGGGCCCCGAGCTTTTTCTCAAAAAACCGTTTTTGGGGAACGGAAATGCCCCCTTTTCGCGCGATAACCACGGATATAAATACACTACCATGTATCTTTTAGTAAAATCGGAAACTATAATAGCAGGGGGGATAATAAATGCCTCCAACCGCCAACTATTGCCCTGGCCCCTGGCTGTATAGCCGGGGGTCAGCAAAACCCCCTTCTAGAAGGCTTGCTCGAGGCTATGGCTTAGACTATACCCTTTAAAATCCCTGTCAATAAAATCAACAACATGGCAACTGCATGGTGAGACGAGAGACGAGTTGAGACAAGAGATTTGACAACAAAGGTGCACGGCCCCATCATATTGTTATACTGCGGACAACAGAATACAAGTATCAATTATGCAAGACCCATCATCCACGTAATCTGGAAAGGTAATTGAATTGGAAACAGAATCATGGTGCTTATCATAATAAACATATCGTGTTAGATTAGTATGCCATTCGTGCCACGCCATCGTAGGCATTGAATTGATGACGTTGATCCGTACATGATAAGCGTGCATGTACCTACACTGTGTACAAGCAAAATGTCGATTCATGGGTGCATAATACTAATAAGCTTGTGTAAATTTATATAAAATGACCGAAACTCCAACATTTGATCAGGATACAAATTTAATAAGTCTATGAGAAGTTAAAATAGATTTTACTCTGAAAAGCCATATTTCTATGGTCGGAAGGTACATTTTGTACATACTTCAGCACATTTTATTATAACTTATTTTTTGTACATATTCAGATTTACTGGGTAAAAATGTACAAAAATGTACAAAAATTACGTTGGCCCCCCCCCACCATAGCAAAATCATAACAAGCACAGCTCGTAAAGTTAGTTGAAAACCGCATTCTAATAATAGGTCTCAGACACTCGAATGTGGTTTGTTTCCAGCAACGTATGACAAGGAGATGCACACAGGTCTCGCACTTCCATCCTCAATAGGATTGTAGAATCGTCCACTTTTAATAGAATAACCACAGATATCAGCTTCATTTAACTACAGATCTCAGCTTCATTTAACCACAGATCTCAGATTCTGAATACCTACAACATGAGATAGTAGATGATCGCACAGAGGCAGTATATGACTGTTATTGTAAATATTATAGTGACAGTTCATTGTATTCTTGCTTGGGAAGCCACACAGGAAGGCTTAACAAGCTTGAAGACAGTATTGATAATATGCGCCGTAAGTGCCGTACAAACCAAACAGAAATGATTTGAATTAATAAAATATCTATCTAGCTTTACAGATTTTTTTACTAACTCTAAGACCACCTTAAATAAAAACATCGTCAGACGTACGCCTGACATCTGTAAAAAAAGCAAGGTAAGACGGCAAGGCTACCAATCAGCACACTTTCAGCAGGAGAAACGCAAATTGGAGATTTCAGACGTGTCACTCCTACATTAGTACTCTATTAGGTCCAACATACCGAGAGGAATACTCAGCGAGCACCAATTGGTGGCATGTGTCGCGCACCAAAAATAAGCGATTGAAAAGTGACGTCATTATCTGGTTTTAAACTACAAATTGGTGACGTCACACCGCCTTTACTATTACCGGTAACAGGTCAGTAATAGAGGTGATAATGAGGGCGTGTTATAGTGCTTTGCTAGAAGTATTACTTCTGATGAATATCAGTTTCTGTTATCAGTATCCTGATATTATGACAGCAGCTGAGCAGACGGGAGCAGATATCATTCGTTGACGCAGAGTGTTATCATTAATATTACCATACAAAGTGATATCATGAGGGTCCCAGTAAATCAGAGAGAAGAGCCAGGAACACGGTTATTGGGGGCATGGTGAATGGGGTCAAGGGAAGCATTAAGCAACCCTTATGAACTCCCGTTTTAAGTCTGAAACCCCTTTTCAATTTTTCCAATAACGAATGTTTGAAGGGTGGTTGAAAATTCCCTTTTTTTGTTTCTAATTTAACACCTCTATCCATTCAACTCTTACCCGGGTCTGAGGGTTTCGCTGGGGTTTCGTTGGCAACCTCTGACTTTTCTTCCCCATAATCCTCCCGAACTGCTTCTCCCCATACTGAGGAAGGGGGGTAAGTAAAAAATGGGGGATGAGAGAAAAAATGTTCAAATACCAATGAGAAAAGAACAGATACGAAGGACTAATCAAGTACCAAGAATCCAGCCAATGAGAAAGCTCTACTCACGTGGGATCTTGAGAGGGGGTGGTAATGGGAACACAATCCAGACTGTGTGCTGGACTCACAGGGCCCTGCAGACTCGAAGCTGAAACTGTAGTCAGGAATCAGAGTTACATTTTAGTATAATACAATTCACACCCGACCGTCCCCCGACTCCGATTGGAGTATAGCTACGGGTTGCCTTGGTATCTAGTCTGGTACTAAAAAGGATACAAGGATATGGATTGAAACATAATAAAGAACTCCTATTTCGGTATTTTGTTCAGATTTAAGGCGATTTTGAAAAAATCGCCTTAATTTCTTAGGAAGCTTTTCATTCTCATTTCATAGGAGTGAAATTAAAAAAGACAACGGATACAAAGATAATATAAGTTTATCCTGGAACAGATGACATCCCATACTCCATACTCCATTCAGTAAAAAGAAGGTATCATCTGTTTAGTATTAAGTTACTGAATTACGACATATGATGGAATAGTTTGTCCCAGCATTAGCCTAACATGGTTATTAGGTCAATGAAAGGATAAATCAAATTAAATTCAGTTCAAAATCAAATGACGTTAAAGCTAATGCTACTCGGGCGCAGCATTCTTTAGTTTCAGAAATGATAAAATGACATTAAGATATACAATTTAATTCAAATTAAGTAACTGCGTGATTTAATGCCGAAAGTTATATCATTCAGATTTTCAACGCTCTATCTCGAACAACGCAATAGGTAGCGATACAATTCCGCCGGAATTTTCCCCGAGTGAGAACTTAATGAGTACGACCGTATAAGAGGGAGAAAAAATCCCCGAGATCTTTATTTTTTGACAGTTTATTATGAGGAAGAATAATGTCCAAAAGAAAATGCGCGGCGTCAAAACATTTTATTCGGACAACACTTTCACTTTCATTTTTATAGAGAAATTTCACTTTCGTTTTTATAGACATAAAACAGCAAACAGAAAATTCCTGACCAGAAACTTCATGATTTTTAGACGCACAGTGCGCACGCAGGCCCAATATTCCTAAGGATGATTTCATCTATATCAAAGTTTACAGATTACTTGGAAATATAATATTAAAATTTCTAGTTGCTGTATAAGAAATAAGAATTTGAAATTATTCCAATGAAGCCGAGTTTCTTTGTACAAAGTTACAGTGCGACGAAATTGTAACTGCTATGAAGTTCTCAAAATGGCTAAATTGCAAAGCAAATGTGCAAATGTACAAAAAATTCTATCTTGGCTCCCACTCTCTGAGTCTCTGGGAATAATAAGCTTCGTAACAGTGGGTGATTTTCTCAACAAACTAAAAGAATTAGCCCCATATCATAATATAAGTATTCATAACACTGAAGTTTACTGAATGAGTATTTGGTATCTAAATGATTTGGAGTTTATGTTTCTTTGAAGTTTTCATCCCTTTTGTGAGTCGTTTTTTCCGGTGGCCCTTCGTGGATAATTCTTAATGGCTCACAGGAATTATGAAAGTTGAAACAATTGCTCGCATTGTCATGGTATAACACGTGGAACAATGTTTGGGTACAACGATCATTTGGAGGCATTTTTCGATGCGTCGTAAATACCAATCGTAATCAGTATTTATCAGGATTCACGGACATTTCACATTCTCATCTCTTCATCTGCAGCATAGGCCTTCCGAACGGAACTTTTCGAGGCATGTAGATTCATTTGGCATCGTCAGCTCTTCGGGTTACTGGCAGTAAAAGTACAAATTCGAAATTGAATGCGAAACACAATAATCCTGAAGTCACTCTGTCATATCATATCTACCTTGGCTGTTTTTCTTCTAGATCTGGGTCCGAGTCACGTGATCCTTGTGACAGGTTCACTATGTTGTCCTGAACCAGGGTACAGATCTGACTGTCTGCAGCCCTGAAACCAGAAACGATTGTTATGTGTTGTTACTAAGGAATTACGAGGGATTGGGAGGGGACAAAATAAAGATAGATGCTGAGATAGGAGTCCAGCGATGAATAATATTTTAAGAAGTGCGTTGAAGGTGAGGAAAAGCTAGCAGTAGTTACGTTTTGAAGATTGGGTCGCCCATAACACGCGTCATCGTCGTGGTAACCTGAAATTAAGTATTCGTTAAATCAGCTTTTAAAGTTTTAATGGATGCAATACTTAAATAAATTGGAGGAAAAAAGTAAACTGATCAGCTTATTGCAAATATTAACAACACAGTCCAACAAAATGTCGGAAGCCACTCAGAACTAGAAGTAATCAGAACTAGAAGTAAGTTATTAGATTCATGATGGAAAAGCAAACTTTTCTTCCTCTGTAGATTTAACATTTCGGCACATTGCCAGCCCCGACCGTGGGTTTCAAAACAACAACAACAAAAAGATTTGAAGTTCACATTACCACGACTATGGAGTTGCCAGCCTTTGACTTCTTGTTCACCTTCAGAATGTACCTTCCTTGGCAGGGGGTGTTGTACGATGCCCGCTCAGCTAAGTTTATGTCGAAGTATCCCAACTGGGAGAGTGATGAAAATGTGTTAGTTTAATACAGTGAAAATGACACCATAACACAATAAACAGTTGAATGGCAAAATACATGCTTAATCCCCATGTTTATAAGGATAATTCTAATTATTAATTCAATTTAAAATTCACCTTTTCAGTGTCCTTCCCCCCATTAACTTCCTGAAAAATATGATCACATATGGATATAATGAATCAAAAATTGAACTGCAAAATGAATTCTGGTATTCATGCGCTCAGATCCAACTCTAAATTACAGACACAATGCAAACGTACAAAGAATATATTTGTTTACTTGGTCAATTGTTTGAAGACTATTTAAAACAATTAATTCACTTTTTGTTTCTTCCAAAATCTCAAACAAGAATATCAAATAAAAAGGAAACCTTCTTGACAGAAACAGTGAGGTTCTTATCAATCAAGCGACCATTATCTGATCTGATTGAACACTGCAGTTCGAAGGATTCGTGCCAGTCGACCTTGTGATTGACTATTTTCTTACTGAAAAAAATATAAGTTTTAAACAAAATTGGTATTCAATTTGAAATAATGCATTTAAAGTTTTACCAAACAATTAGCAAATGTTATTTATTCAAGAAATCCAAAGAACTTCAGAACTTCCGATGATGTTTTAGACTCTGAAACTTACGTTCCAGTTTGTCCACGAAACTTCCCATTCTTCAACTTTAGCTTTGCAAAGAGATAACCACTGAAAAATTCCCAATGTGAACTAAAATTAATGATAGTAAGATAGTAGTAGGTAATAACCATTTGGATTGCTACATTCAGAGCACACCAAATAAAAAGGTATATTCTTCTTAATAACTTCATAAAAAGTTTAACTTACTTGTTTAAAGGAACATCCTGGATGTGTTCAATGGTGACAACTGTGTCAAATAGGTTCTTCATGTTGGAAGCAGAGTAACTACAACACCCATCCTCAAATAGTTAATGTTTTAGAATGAATAATTCACACAAACATATATCAGATTTTGATGATCAAAAATATGTTCATAATCATGCCTATTTTTATCACCAATCATCAATTTTTAAGGTAATCATTTTAATTTTTGATAATAATTCTTTTGAATAATAATCACTTAATCAGCGCTGAGAAAGCTCTTGAGAAAGCTCATGAAATTATTACTGGATTTTGATCATGAATATCAAATTGAATTCACCAGTGTGGCCAATTCCATGTGGCCACTTCTGTCCATGCCAATGGAGCTTTGTTGGGGGTACTATTACTTGTGGGTAATTACAAAACTGAGACCTTCTATCGAAATGATTGAATCAAGTTACAGCTGCTGCATGTTCAACCAACCAATGATCTAGATCTATCACATTAGTATTGTGATATGTGGTAACAAACCTCAGAAAAGTAAAATAAATAGCACAGCTGTGAGCTAATTTAAAATGATAAAGCTTAATTAAGATCGTGAAGATTACCACTATAAGTTACTACTAACTAATGCACACCTAAAGTAATTAAAATGGCAATTAGGCAGATGCAAGGACCACCTGATTAATAAAACATTTTAATAGTTCGTTGCTTATTTCTTTATGACCGTTTGTCCACCAAGCTGACCTTTTAGACACCACCCTGTAGCCCACCACTGTGCAGGAAAAGGCATTTCAACCACTTAAAGTTACCACTTTGAGCTGTTAGCATGACGTCTTCAACACCAAGTTATAATGAAAGTAACTTTAAGACCCTCTTTGATCCTCATCCTTACGATTCTCCTTATGCAAACCTATTCTCTGCTTTGACAATTATGCTGTGTATCATATCAACTGCCTCTAACCCCATTGTATTCCTCTATAACTGCCAACCACCATTTTCTGTCGCAAAGTTACTTTTCCGAGTGATCGCAGCCGCAGACTTTCACAGGACTCATCTGTTCTACACATTATTTATCCCTGTTCCTGGACCCAACAGGAAAATTCCACTACTCTGATCTCAATGGAATAGAATCTGGTCAGGTCCACTTAGTTCACAGGATTTCCTCGTGGCTTTGCTGGGCATTGATACAGTTCTCCAACTTTGCTCTTTCTCTTCTGGGCTGTGTGAGGTCTGTTCAGATAATACTCCCCTTCCAAAGGATCAGCCTGACCCTCATCAACATTATCCTGGTGACCACTGGGTTCTACACAGCCGCATTTCACTTTATTCTATTGTTTGGGAGTAACAAGATATCGAAAAAATACTTCATCCCACCCCTGGGTTTAGCTGTAGGAAGGTTTGTGGGAGTCAACAGAGTCACTGGGTTGATGCTGTATTTTGGAGAACCTATAGTGGTAGGTGTTGTGTCGTTTTGTCTTGCAAAAACTGCAATTGTTTACCTCATGGCAACACGGGGATGTGGCTTGAGGAAAAGACAAATCAGCTTATTGAAGATGATACTACTCACTGAATTCAACAATGCTATCTTATGTCTGATGATATTCAACTTTTATCATGTTTATAACACATCCACAAGTAAATTTTGGAATGTCAGTCCTGACATCATGAAGCCAGGATTTATGTTAGAAGTGTTTGCCATTTGTTTTGCCACAAATACCCTTCCATCACTAATTCAAACATGTTTTGACCCAATCGTATTCCTTCTTATGACCTCAAAGTCTCGGGAATTTGCCAGAGAAAAAGTGAGGAGGATCAGCTGCAACTTTGTGTTCAACTTAGATGAGCTTGAAGGAGTGAGACCTGGAGTGACAGTTGTACAAGAAACTGGAGAACAACCAGACAGCTCATAAAACAGAAGATAATGATGGGAATATTACCACCAAGCAGTAATTCAGAAAATAATCGGTAGTCATTCTGCATTCCTGTTGTACCAGATTAGCAACATTGAGTTGGACAAACCATGTTGTATTCTAACCTGTATATGTGCAGACCGCTTAATTGAAAAAGGCCTCAACAAAGACATGTGAAATTGTGTGCTTTTGATGGAATTTATATTATGGAAAGTTGAAGCACACAGAGGAAATCTGTGTGTCTATATCAATGCCTCTGTCAATCCAGTGGTGTGCACACATATGCATATGTACACTGCTATTTCAGTTTCAAAAAAGGGATACATTTTGAAACTGCTGAACTCTGCATTATAGTTATTTACCAATTGAATTTTATTATCATGTGCTTATTTAACTCTTTGTTTCACTTGACTACAATGTAATACTTTCATGTATATTGATATATTGATGTTTGATTACCATACAAAGTTTAAAATTCAACTTTCAATGGAGTCAGTGGTGCATTCAACTTGGTGATTTTATGTCAAATTTATAGGTGAGTCTCCCATTTAAATGAAAGCATTCATTATATCATTGATAATGACGTCACTCACTGAAAGAAACAAAGTAATATGTTTGAGTGCAATAAAATCTAAAGCCTCTTAGGAAAAATAAAACGTTTTGTTGTCCACAAATGAAGGGTTTAGTAACGAGTAAAAATTGCTAACCTTGATACAACACACGAGGGCCGAAGGCCCAAATGTGTTATATCGCATTAAGAACCGAGGCAGAAGGCCGAGGTTTTTATTGCAGAGGTTTGCAATTTTTACGAGTTATTAAACTGAATTTAGCACCGTAATTACTCGTAAAAAAGGGGATAATTTCAAACACAAGGAAATGTTTTAATTTATGATATGAAGGTACAACTGGGTCGACTGTGCGAATAAATTATTACAATAAATTATTATGACCTACAGTGCATAAATCCTGGTTTTGGCACTTCAGTGCGTAATAATTTATTGCGCACAGTACCCTGGTGCCTATAGGGTTTTTGAATGCATAGCAAAAACATGCCTGGAAGGTGCATAATGAGTTTTCTACCACTCTGCATAAATTGCAAAGTTTCGAATCCATTTGTAGCCGCACCTGTGCCTGGGAATAACTCAGACTTGGTAGCAATTCCACAGTTTCCATACTAAACATACTAGACATACAAGATTTAATATAGAAATTGAAAATGCCTTGGATAATACTTTGAACTGTGAACATGAGTCCCACTTTTCTAACTACCTTTAGCTTTAATCAACAGTACCTTCATTAGTAAATGTGATGGATCCAGGACTCAAAACTTCCGTGGAACAATCACATTGAACATGTGTGCAAGAAGTTCAAAGTGTTATTGATGCAGAGCAAGAAAGCAGCACCTACCATGCACTGGATCTATGAGGTGATGGTCAGACCAATAATTATACATAAGTATTGGTGCCATTTTCAGGTTTACCATCTGGACTACTGGCACATATAAGCAGCACATTAGCACAACCAGAGCTGCTTGTGGGGGTACAGAGGTTGGTATTACTATTCATATTTTATTTGTTTAGCAATCAAATTAGTGTGATACAATGAGAATAAGTTGACTATCACATAAATACTTTGTCACTGTCAATTGCCAGGCTTCACAACACTATCAATTAAAGCTAATATATATTACTCTACTTTAGATCATTTCAACAATACATAAAGAGTTAAATTATTACAAATTATAAAATTTCAAATTTAAATTTCCATTCGAGATATATTTTGCTAAACACGTATATCCCTGTGTGGGCTCGCGCGGCGCGCTTCGCCGTAGGGAAGCGCGCGGCGCGTACACACACCTATGCGGGCTTAGGAAAGATATATTATATGCTGTCTCAAATTTAAATTATTGATATTTAATATAAATATTTGGAGATTATCTATTTTATGATGCAATAAAATAGTTGTCTTTATAAACAAAACAAAAATATCATCATTCATCGCTTGTTCTCCTAACCTTGCTTTAGCCAGATCCCTAGTTTTACGCACGCGCGCGGCGCCTTGCTCCAAACGACGTTGCTAATCACGTGTATCCCTGTGTGGGCTGCGCGCGGCGCGTACACACACCTATGTGGGCTTAGGAACAAACGACGCGACGTCCCGTCGTCCCTGGTTTGGGGAACTCCTAACCAAGGGTGCCGCGTAACCAGGGCCCTGGTTAGGGCTAACTTGCCCTAACCAGCGCCCTGGTTTCGCGCACGGAGTGCGCGGCGCGGCAAGCCGTCTCGCGACACCCCTGGTTAGGGGAAGGGCAAAGGCATCATCACTCATCACTCCAATACCTACAGCTACCTGAACTTTCTGGTGACTTTACTTTATATAAAAGATTTTCAAAATCTAATAAAGTCACGTCTAGAAGGTATTTGGAATTACTGCATTTTCAATATTTTGAACCCTTCTGCACTGAAATACCAACTTATTGAAATTTGTCTGAGAATTCCATATTTTATGCACTAATACCCAGGCCCAAATCACAAATCACCAGTAGTAAATTAATTTGGGGAAATCATTTTGGGAATAGATGTTTTAAAAAATTCATACTTCTACCATGTTTGAAGTGATTGATCATTTCAGTGAAACACAAAAATTCTCATATTTGAATTAAAAAGAAAACTTTCTTCAAGACATCAATCTGCAAGACTTTTCTCCAACTCCGTACTTGAACTCCAGCATGATCCCTTTAAGTAATGCGATGTAGAGAGCAGCAGGATCTAAATGAGTCACACCAAGATGAGTGGTGTGCAGGCATCTTCAGTCCAATACCTACCTCAGCTTTCGGGGTGTTTAAATTGCGAGAGCTTTTTATGAAATCAAACCCATACACTTTGCACTGCTATTCAACTGTCAGTTTCGAGATAAAATATCTCTTCTTCAGGAACTCCACAAAGTGTGACACAACATTCTGAGATTATGATGGTATGGTGATATGGAAATGTGAAAAACCATTCAAATTGATGTAAAAACTTTAAAAGCATCCCACAGTCAATGGAAAATGAACATGATGAATTAACCAAAGGTGATATTATGTGCAACCATGGGAAAAACAGACTTAAATATCAAATATAAAATACAACTAACTGGTAAATATATCAAAATCATAAAAGTTCAAGTTTTAAACTTAACAACATTACTAATTACAATCAAATTTGAGGAACCCCAGCCAAGGTTTATAACCGAAATACCAAGTATAAAGTTCTGCTGTAAAGCATAAAGCTCACAGTGAAGCACTGTTGCCTCCTGCAATTGAATAAGACACAATTTTGGTAGATTCTGGGGTTTCTCATTTAGGATGGTACTCTTACAGGATCTTGACTCTGAAGCAAGCAGTGTTAGTTCTGATGGAATAGCTAACACAGCACCTAATCTTATAACTGATGGACGTTGTATGGCATGCAACATAAATGTGAATGTTGATACTCATGGAATCAAATGTTGGTTTTGTAAAAACATCTTTCATGCCATCAATTGCTCAAATGATAAGAACTGTGTCAGTGCCCCAACAGTGTTCTCAAATCAACTGCAACCAGCAGTAAATAATACTGGAGCATATGAAAAGAGGTTTGGACGGTTTTTGTTTGTATGTGATTTTTGCATTACTTGTGAAGAAGAAAAGAGGGCACTAGCAACTGTTGATCGTGTAGATGTTCTTGAAAAGAAGATTGACTCAATGAAATTTGCTTTTAAATCAGAAATCAGTGAGTTGAAATCAATACTTTGCAAACCAGAAGCAGCATCTGTTAGCACAGTTGGTAATGATGCTGTTAAAAATGTTTGGGAAGATAAACAGCGTACTGAGAACCTGAAGCACATGATGGCAATTAAAAATGATGAGAATGGCAATCCTGTGAATGCAGCTAAGTTGGAAAGATCTGTATTGAAAATGGTATATCAGTACATAAAACATTTACATTGAAGCGCTCTTCAGACACTGGTGTTGTTCTCAACAGTAAATCAGATGCTGATAAACTCCAAGGAAAAATTGTCAGTGAATGCCCAGAACATAAAGTTGAAAAGGTTGCTACTAAGGTTCCTACCATAAATGTTGTTGGTTTCAACAGGGAATATACCAAGGATGAAATATCTACAATGATCAAAAAATCAGAATCCTGGTATAACGTCAGTGTTAGAGGATTCTTCATGTCCTGATGACAAAATCATGGAGGTTATCTATGTTGCTCCACTCAGAAACAATAGCAGTGTTTTCAGGGCAACAATTCGAGTAAGCAATATTATCAGATCAATAATCTCTAAGCAAAATGACCGTTTATTTGTTGGGTCTCAAACCTGTAAAGTTTATGACCGGTTGTTTGTTCTACGGTGTTATAACTGTCAAGAGTTTGGGCACCATAGCAAGGATTGCAAAAAATGCTTCAAAATGTGGTTTCTGTTCTGAGGACCATGAAACCCGAACCTGCCCTGTAAAGGCTAATTCAGGCTCTAGCTGCTGTGTGAATTGCACCAAAGCTGGTCATGAAAATACAAATCATGAGGCCAATAGTGTGTCTTGCCCAGTTTATTTGGAAAATCTTGAAAAAGTGAAAAGGAGTATTCCTTTTTACCAAAGAAATTAGTTGGCAATAAAGAGGCTTCACTCAACTATATGCTTTTTAACCCTCGGTCACTCAATAACAAAATTCATGATGTGATAGGTCTTATTGGTGATAAAGGTGTTGATGTAGCATCTATATGTGAAACATGGCTTGATGATGATACCAATGCTACAACAAGTATTATAAGATCTCATGGCTACTCAATATTACACGAATTCAGGAGTGATAAGAGAGGAGGAGGTGCTGCAGTTTTATTTAAAACTGGATTAGATGTTGTTCAATGCAGTTCAATCAAACTCTTTCAAAGTTTTGAGTACATTGCTGTTTGGCTGAAAACTGAAACTACAAAAATTATCTTAGTGACCTTGTACAGGACTGGGGCATTAACATCAGTATTCCAAAGTGAACTTGATTGCCTTCTGTCGGAGATTTCAGCAAAATCAGATGACTTCATTATTGCAGGAGACTTGAATGTTCATTTTGAGAATGCAGCAGCTGGTGTTGAAAAGCAATGCCTTGATATCTTCACTTCATATGGTATGAGGAAGTTAGTGGATCAACCAACTCATATTGGAGGTGCATCCCTTGACCAAGTTTTCTTATTCTCACTAAACAAAACATTGACTTACTCTGTTTGTGTTGATCCTCTCAACTCCTTGGGATCTGATCATTATCCAGTTTTTTGTGAATTGAATGTTCAGTTGAGTGGTAAGTACTTCAAAAAGATCCAGGTCAGGAATCTAGCTAAAATTGATAAAGAAGAATTCTCATCTGACCTCCAGGACTTACTTGTTTCAACCTCCACAAGCAAGAGTTTTGGAATAGCTGTTAATAATTTGTCATCTGCACTTGGTGGTCTTCTGAACAATCATGCTCCTATGGTCAACAAATTCATTTCTGTTGTGGATAAAGCACCATGGTTTGATAAGGAGTACAGGGAATTGAGGAAACTTCGACGTCAAGCAGAAAGGACAAAGCATGTTTCAGAGGATGCATACCTGTTTTACAAAGAGCTGTGCTGGAGGACAACTATGTTAGCAAAGAATAAGAAAAAGGCTTATCTAGGTAATGTTATTCAGCAATCTAAAGGGAATCTAAAGGGAACACTGTTGATGAGATAAGGGATATTATTGCTGAGAGTGGCATAAAATGTTCTCCTGCTGATATGTTGCCCCAACAATTGCTTGAAGATAACATTGCCTCACTACTTCCCACAATTGTTGACTTAGTTAACTTATCCTTGAGTTCAGGCTCTATGGATGGTGTGAAACTAGCTGACATAACACCTCTGTTAAAAGATAAAAAACTTGATGAAAATAGTCTTGGCAGCTATCGCCCTGTCTCCAACCTCACCTTTTTGGGTAAACTAGTTGAGCGTGTTGTTTTGAAAAGGCTAAATACTCATATGCAGCATAATAACCTTCATTGCCCAGACCAGTTTGCCTATAAGAAAAACCACAGTACTGAAACCATACTGGTAAAAATTGTCAATGACTTACTGATAGCTGCTGATGAAAATACAGCAACAGTACTGATGCTCCTAGACCTCAGTGCTGCCTTTGATACTGTGGATCATTCACTGCTGTTGAAAATTCTGAAGTATGAGATTGGAATTAGAGGGACTGCTTTAGCATGGTTTGTTAGTTTCCTCAAAGGCCGTTCACAGAGAATAAGACTTGGTTCTATCACTTCAGAAACAATCACAATCAAATTTGAGGTCCCCAGGGATCAGTGCTAGGCCCAGTCTTATTCAACATATACATCCGGTCCATTTACCTATGTGTACAAAGGCTAGGGTTCACAATATTTGGTTATGCTGATGATCATCAGGTCACAAAGAAATTCCCTCCATCAGACCAGGTTGACATATTGACAAATCAGATTAATGGCTGTTTTGATGTAATACGAAAATGGATGTCTAAGTACTACCTTCAACTCAATGAACCTAAAACTCAGATCACAATATTTGCTTCAAGTAAAATCCTCCAACAAATTGTCATCAAGGGTGTTAATCTTCTTAGTGGGACAACCATAAGATTTCTTTCAGTGGTCAAGAATCTTGGTGTTCAAATGGACCAAAGATTAACTTTTTGAGAAACAAATAGTCTCCCTTAAGAAGAATGCATTCCATACCATTAGGAACCTCTGTAAAGTTCGATTTCTGCTCACACAGGATCAAATGAAGTTAGTAGTGAATAGCATGGTCATCTCTTGTTTGGATTATTGTAACTGTCTATACTATGGGATTGCTGAAAGGCTTGTCAATCAACTACAGATAATTCAGAATTCTGCAGCAAAATTGGTCACTGGCAAGTATAAATATGATCATGTAGATGATGATCTTCATAATCTTCATTGGCTTCAGATCAAAAAACGTATCGTGTTTAAAATTGCACTTTTATCATATAAGGCCATTAATGGGCAGGCTCCTATGTATATCCAGGACATGTTTACCTACTCCTATCAAGGTTATACACCAAGACTATTGACTCCTGTGATGAATACTAGGCTTGGACAAAGAAGCCTCTCATTTATTGGTCCCAAGGTATTTAACAACCTCCCTCACCATATTACTACAGCTTCTGGCACAGATGTGTTCAAAAAACTTTTGAAAACCTATCTTTTTGAACTTTCCTTATCAGACACTATGAAACTGACGAAATGATTTCTTGGTCGCTTGTGCTTCTTTCATGATGATAATTATTTGTTTTGTGTAAGGTGTTTTTTTTTTCTTTTTATGAATTTCATGTTAACAAGGTTTAAAGAAGGCACTAGTTTATGATAGTTAAATTATAGATTTTATATCGTGAGTTTTTAAGATTTTAACACTGCTGAGTATAAGCAAGCCTTAAAAGCAGTGTTCCTAAATTTCAATTTATTATTATTATTAAGACAATAATGGCACTGACTTGACAATGAGAATTTTTACAAGTGAATCAATATTGCATATCAATATTGCATATAAGATCTGAAAATTGCTTAACAACCTTTAAGACTAAACTCAAGGAATATCTCTGGATAAAAGTGGACAGTGAATTTGACTAATTTTGGTTAATATCCCTAAACATGAATAATGTTGCCACTGCTTTCTTATGATAAAGGGCAAAAGGTATAGGTAAGGGACAGGAAGATAGGTAATGGACAGGAAGAAAGGGAAAAGGTATACAAGGGATTCATAATATGTTCATAGGGATCACCAGGTTCAGGCTCACCAACCACATCACACATATCATACATCTTTTTGAATATTTCAGAGATTTATACTCAGAGAAATTTAAGTAATTTATCACTATTATTTATTATATTTTTAAGATGAATTTTTACCATCTACCTGTAATGCAATTTTACCAACTATGTAACTAACCAATCTGTGTGATTTAAGATTTTTGAGGGCGTAATTGTGCAGCATAGAGTAGTCTCGACTACTCTGCACGTGCCCCATTCATAGCATATGCAACAAGTTAGACTCTACTATGTTTATTTTTTTATTCAACTATGATTATTCAAATCTTCTGGGTGGGGCATCTTCATGTTTCATGAATTATTTTATATAGTGCAAGTGACAATGTATAATTTGTTGTGTATCCTATTTGTGATTTTAAATAAAACTTCAAAATTTTGGGGGTATGATAATATGGGGATTTTTTCTGAAAAACTCCAAATTTCATACCTTACTTCCTTTTAAAGATCTCTCATAAGGTATTCATCTAAAATACCAAGCTTTTACATTACTATCATTTTTATTCATAGTATGACAGAGAATGCTGTTCCAAATCAAAGAGAATGAAATACTTTTGTTGGTGGAAGACTTTTTGAAATCTCAGCAACTCCTTGGTTCTCTTCGTTCCTTAGAGAAAGAAAGTAAAGTTGTTCTCGGGAATCTAGATGAGGTGATTTGCTTGTGTATTCAGAAAGTGCTACAATGAATGCGATTGTACTTATTGGCCTTTATTTGACTCTATGGACAAAAATCAAATCATTTTTGAACCATTTGAACCCTCCCCTTGGACAAAAAGTTTTCTAGTGGTTACCTGATCAAGGATCTTATGCTCTAAAATGATCACTTAAACCCATTTATACTTTATAATTTTCAACTAAAGACCCAAGTCCGAGTCTAATATTATGAATAGGTCATTACTGTGTTATATATAATTTAACACTATATAGGCCAAGTCATAAAAGTTTCATTTAACCTAATAGATTAGTGGCTTTTAATTTGACCAGCCCAACTTTAACTGGCTTTTTTATCAGCCCTTTGAGAAAAATCTCAAAGTAGTTTTTGTCCTTATGTGCTAGTTAAATGAAGACCAATAAGGTATTATATTTCAGTCTGGAAAACCATTTGGTAGCTTTCATCTTTGCTTTCAATTATTTTGGGCCTTTTGCAAGAAATTATCATATATTTACCTACCTATATCTCTATGCGTATATATATGCTCATCTTCACAAAAGACTCTCATATGCATGGTTTTATTTGAATACAAAGTATTGCTTCCATAGGACACATTGTTCTTGAGAGATCTCATAATGGAAGGTGAATGGGCAGATGTTCTTGAATACCTGAACCCTCTGAGAGAGAATCCAGCTTATGATAAGATCAGACTTATGATCGAGAAGCAAAGGTTTGTTGTTATGATAAACAATTGAATACTTGGTATATTGTTATTATGTGAAACCTTGGTTAAGTTTTTTGATAGATTGTAAGAAGATTACCTGACAAATACAAATAGCTTGAACGAATGTCAGATGACAGATGGTGTGCAGATGGTATTGAATTGAAAAGTGTTTGGTAATAATTCGATTTTCATTTGAGTAGCCAGTAGGTAACTTTATATTGTCTTGTGAAGGTACCTGGAACTGTTGGCAACAGAACGTGGTAACTATGATGCAGGACAGGTGATGAAGACCCTCTCTGTGCTTGAAGATTTGTGTCCCACCAGACATGAGTACACCACACTCTGCTACCTGCTGACTCGACCTCATCTCACTCATCATCCCGCATATGCTGACTGGTCACAGTACCACGCAAGGTTGAAGTGTTTTGAAGAGGTCCAGGCTTCTCTGCTGAAGCAACAGACAAGGTTGGCAGTTAAATGTAATATGTTTTTCTAATTGATAGAAGTTTTCTGATGGCCATCAGCTGTGTTACATAATTAAGTGATTATTAATAAAGCATTTAAGTGGTTAGTGTAAAGTGATCTAAAGCATCATGACTAAAGCATGATTCAGATGGGTTAAAATATTTGCTTACTTTCTTCTGGACCGAAATTTTCTCTCAATAAAGAAAGCAAATATTTTATCATCTATGCTCTCAGTAATAAATAGTTGTGTTTAATTTCATGTCTAATGCAGCATGCCATACTTTATTAGGTATTTCTTAAACATAATCCAATGATTGGATTCCTTTTATTGTTTTGCATAATATGTTGTCTGAGAGAACTTGACTTATATTAAGTTCGCATGTTATAAAGTTATAATTATGCTTCTTGATTCAGTTATCTTAATAAAATGATCCTCAGAAGTAGGTGGTAGGCAAATCAGGAGCTTGCCATTCATGTTAATAAGTTAATATTATCGGATATTATTATCAAATCATGCACACACGAAAGGATTGTATTACAACCATTAGAACTCCTGGAAATCTTGTACCCCTGTCGCCATAGCAACATATTATATGTTCCATAAAGCAGCGAGGTTACCTAATGGTTAAATCTGACATTTGGCAGTGTAGTGATGAGCATAAGGGGCCCCCAACTGTTCTGTTCTGGACATTGGACAGGCGGTTAAAGTCAACTAAGGATGAAATCCCCAGGGAAGACTGTCTACCAAGTGTTGGAAGACTGGTTGACTTGCTGACTAAGGGGATGTTTTACGAGTCAGCCCTGCAACTTTGTTCTCAGAAGCTGGCACCTGGTGGTTGTCCTAACATCAGTGACTCACTCACCAATAACTTGCTGAAGGTATTGAATCTCCCTAGAGTTCCTGCTTTTTGTTATGCTAGATTTGTGGCGTTTTTCGATCTTAGAACATTTGCAAAGATTATCAGCAGCTGAACCATCATCCAATCTATTGCGACGAATGTTACCATACAGCCAAGATTTAGACTGTTTAGATTCCACAATCCACAGAGATTGTATCTAAAAGTACGTTTTAAAATTAGACCCCATTCTTCACATACCTTATTACAACATATCACGTTCAGTGCACTGTGCCAGACAAGGAAGCTATCCTCCTACATTGGCTCCACCAGATACCCACATCAGCCCTTACCAAACCTGCACGAACTAAGATAGTTCAGGTACTGTAGTCAAGAAATGCTCGAAGAAAATAAATCGCTGAATCTTCAATTTCAATATGAATGTATCATAATAATCTTAATTCTTCAATTATAGATTTGTCTCAACTCGCCAAACGATAATTAGAATGATTAGGGGAATAATCATTGAAAAATAAGATAATTTTTTTGCGAATTAAATAAATCATGTGCAAAGTACTTACTTTGCTGGAACCTGACACATTTCTATGCGGTACTCCTCAGGTTGAAGTGAAGCCGAGCACTCGGCCACGTTCTGCCCGTCCCTCTACCAGATCGAGCATGTTCTATAAGTCACGTGACAAGTCACGTGACGACTCACGTGACGTCACTTCGCCGCGTGACACACAGCCCCAGAACGTGTACAGCAGCATAGACAGGAGCACCTACCCCCTCACTCCGCAACCTTCTGATGCCATCGTGGGGGACAGGTTTTACTTCAGTTAGAGAGTTCTTAGTTCATTTGTGGTGCATCCAAAAATAAATAGGAAGCGGTTCTTTCACTGGCAAGCAGTTTCGTCGTCCAACATTATCTCCAGGTCTCAAATTTGATTTTAGGACCCCCATTGTATAATGTATATATAGTTAAAAGAGTGCTGTACAGCGCTAAGTTAATTTAACTTTACCAGGAAGGACAAAGAAACGTCTGCAACAGGGGAGGACACCCCACTGATGAACGAATCAGAAATAACGTTGGGGGACTCAGAAGTCAGTAAAAGAGCATTCTTTTTCTTTACTTCTACTTGCATGATCACTGCACATCTGGGGCTGTTGCTGCGATTCACTATATTCAAACCAGAGTTCATTAATTATGACTTAATTCAGAGTGCGTCTGTGATTACCGTTAAGTAATTCAAGTTAAATTTCATGTAATTCCTCCAGGTTGCGATAGAAGAGGGCGTGACAGATGAAAACCTGGAATGGGTACCTGCTCCATCCCCTACATCCAGTTTCAAGAAAAAGGATAGACGAAACTCAGTTCCAAAACAGAACCAAAGGTAAATAACGGCAACGTGTGGAGTTCAAAACAAGCCTGTTCATATTTAGTTAATTTACATACTTCAGTGGTTTTTCCTAAACATTCAAGAGTCAGAGCAAAACAAATTTTTAAAAACAGCTATGAAAATAATATTCATTCATAAGATTTTGTTTTATTTTCATAAATGTTTCCTGCACTTAATAAGGTAATGCATGGAATGACTAGAGTTATGACAGTTTTCCTTCAAAGAAGATGTTGCTTATTACGTTTAACGTTCGAAGCTGTTTTAGAACTTGTGACTCGCATGAAGCTACGAGATTTTGTTTTCATATAATTTAATTTCTAAATCGTCAAGTTATTACTTTATTTTGCACTCGTCTCTAAGTTTGAAAAAACTTGCTAAAATGGATTTCATCCAAATATCACAATCGTAGATGATGATCGTTTTCTTCTGATTTATTCAGATTAGGTATTATATCCTATTAGTCTGATTGCTATAGTTCTAAATTCCTCCGTACAGAACGTAACTGTAATGAAAACGTCTTGACAGTTGAGTAATAATTTAGACAAACTCAATCATCTCTAACATCTAACTTCTGAGCATCTATTACAGGAGCACGGCTCCACAGAGTGGATCTCCTTTGCTCGACTTCAAGATGGGCTTTACCGACGCTCAACTGGGTAAGATCCAATATTTAACACGGACTGTTATGACAAACTTTCCAAAGTATTTAGAAATATGGAGCTACAATGCTGTTCACCGTTTATTCTGATATATCCTGGCCTGAATCATTAGCAATTAATATGATACTTAGCCATGATAATACAAGTATTATCATAGTTGTTCTATGGTACTAGAACTGCAGTACACTCTGTCGACAGGTAGTTGAGAATGACATCATAACCATGTTTTAACATGGTGCCTTGATGGCATCACTCTCTCTATTGTAATGATGATAACCGCTTCTGACAATGCCAGCTGTATTCCGCTCCCCAATTCTTACGGTCCGCGGTGGCATACCACGTGACACTTAAACCACGTGACCCCTAACGTTGTAACCTAACGAACATGTCACGTGACCTGACATGCAGGAAGAGAGAAAGAGATGAATGTCCTATTGACACAATCACAGCGCATCTGGCAGCGCACCTCGGGAGCATTGAAATGTAGTGACGTATTAACTTTTAAAGCAGTTCAAATATGTTTAAAGTATATTAAACGCTCGTGCATTGCAATATACGTTTTGTTTCGATGTTTGTGGTTGCCAGCATTTCTTACATGATGAGCGGAGGATTAGTAAAGAATTCATGAAATAACACGTTAGCTGTTTACGATACCACTAATCGTGAAGTTCTTGGACCCCCTCGGAACTACACGAGAACTGATTCTTTGATTACATGAGATGGGGAAATCATGGTTCACGAATTAATCAGCATCGCCTATTCGCCTTGATATGATGATGGAAGCCTTTGCTTCCATATCCGTAAATTCATATACGCCAGTACGCGTACGCCACGTTTCTTTACCAGCTTATCATCACTCCTTGTCGGAAGTTGATCACGATTACATGATTTCTAAATCTGGCTGGATTCAGTACTTTCATTTCATGATTTTGCTTGAAATGCTATGAAATATTCTTAGACGTATGATGTTTTTGATGATTATTTGTTTTATAGTTGAAATGCGAGACAGCGAGATACAGAAAGAGGAAGGGGACGAGACACAGGACAATAAGACACAGGAGACTACTCAGGACATTGAGACTCGTGTCTCAGCCGAAACCGACGCTCCCAAGTGAGACATAATATACTTTGACAAGGTTAATATTTATGGTGCGAGATACGTTAGCGATAACAATGCTCATTACTCTCCTGCTATATCTACATATCTGAAACCTCGAGCTCTTACCCTACGATCGTAACTTCTACGATCATTCTAACACCATTATGATTAAATACAAAACACAAGAAATAGTGATGGGGTTGTGCTGGGAAATGGCGTTGAAAGGGGAAGGATCAGTAGAGCTCAATTAGGTTATGGACGGGTACACATGAATGAGCACCTGCCTGCAATGCCTTCTCAATTTTCGAGCTGTGCAACCGCCTCGACTTCGGTTTCACAGCTCGGCGGAATCTGCACAGCTCTCAGAGTGATAAGGTGTAGATTGACCTTGAAACTTTCCTCTGAGCCTTGAGTGAATCAGTGTTATCCCAAGTACTCGAAGGAGCAAGATGAGAAAATCCGGTGGTTGCAGCAGCAGTTGAACGAGCTGAGGCTGCAGCAGGACTCCCTTAGGATGACAGCTGCTTTGGAGGAGGTACTGTCACAGATTCTAATTCTGCCGATATTCGGACAAAGATCCGCACATCTTGCCAAGTTGGCTCTCTTTCTAATTTTGCTTTGCGTTGAAATGTTCTGTTTTATAAAGATTGGATTATGGGTTCACTAGCTGTAGGAATTAACGCAAGATATCTGGAATCCGGGAGGAAAGTTTTCAAATCATTTTTGTCTGTTACTTTACTGCTTACAAACTTACAAGAGATCAATGATAGATTTTGAAAGATAAGTAAATAACTCAATAAGTTATTTTTTTGACCCTCCTAAACCAACATCCCTCCTTGCAGGCTGACAACAGAGACCCCACTCGTCCCTCCTCCCGCCCCCTCTACACCCACCCTTCTCACATGGGGGCTGGTACCAAACACCCTCCTCCACACGGCAAAGTGTCACCGGTATGTCACCAGAAGGCGTCCTCCCAGGACCCTCCGCCGAGTGTCATCATGTCACCTGACGGGGGTGTTGACACCTGCTCAACACCTGCTGATTTGAAGGATATTAACCTGGAGGCAGTGGAACTGGAGGATACGATGGTGCAGCTCCTGGGAGAAAAACCTGGGAATGAGACTTACTATGTACACCAGAACGGGGCTAAAAGCAATGGGGTGACCAATGGCACTGGGAATGGCTGTGGCACCACGCATGTGAATGGAAATGAAAATGGCACCGGGAATGGCAATGAAATTGGCACCGGGAATGGCAAAGAAAATGGTACCAAACAAGGCAATGAAAGTGGCACCAAACAAGGCAGTAAAAATGGGAATGGTTTTCTGCAACCAGATCATGGCGTCACCCACAGCGCCGCAACGGACAGAGGAACAGACCCGCTCCCTATTTCAAAGAAACGCGCTGCAGTGCCGAGTGGTTGGATCGAAGGAGGGGGTGGAAAAGGAGGGGGATGCAGTGTCCCCTCGTCTCTCCACACTTTGGAGAGCTTCAGTGAGGACAGTCTGAGGCCGTGCAGCACCAGTACTCCGAACAGAAACGCAGTGGCGTCATCCCCGGGAACCAAACCTGCTGAAAAGGTGAGGATATTCTGTGTTTACTGTTTGTACTACCTTATCGGACATGATTATCGCGGACTTTACAGTCACGCTAAGCAATTCAGCGTGAATATTAATTTCCGTTAAAATTATATCCGTAACACTAATGTCTGTGATTTTCAGGTTCGTGAAAATTTACTCCATCATTTCCTTTTAACATTTCAAGGGTAAAGACACAACATCTCTTTAAACACTTAAACGCACAAACGACTAACTTCTTCAGAAAATTCACTTCTTTTTCATGCTCAATAACTGCGATATGGAAATTAATAATCATCAGTCCAACACCACTTATTGAAAAATCTTCAATTCAAGTATTCAAATTGTGGAAGAAAATGGAGTAAAATTGAGCCGGAAATTTGGAATTGTAGCCGAAAATTTTCAATGGCAGAATCAAACGTCAATATTAACTTATTAATGTCCATGTCTTTGAAACTAAAGTTCGTGATAGTTATGTTCGATTTAAATGTGGATTCAAGTGCCTTGCAATATAGCCCTGAAGAGCCAGCTGATTAGCGATAGTTAGCTGGCTGGGAACCATGCTATTTGAAAGGTTCTTTATGAAAAAAACTTCTTAAAAATTCAAAAATAGAAACATTTAAATTCGTTCACTCGCTGTAAGGACAGTCACTAGCAGGGAACATTTCCTCCAGCCGCTCAAGAGTGCAGGGACTGCCACACCCCGGGAATTCAATGGGCTTTTCCTGGAGGAAGGTCTGCACAACAGTCCCCTCATCTGTGCACTGGTCCATTGCCACCATTGTGAAGCCAGTAGCGAATGCCACTTGATCCCCGTAGAAATAACGGTCATTAAGGTCCTCTTTCCATTCAGTCAGGGGTTCCTTAACGAGTCCGATGGCTCCGTAGAAAGGTATAAGTGCTTGACAGTGGGTGTAGTAGAAGGAGGATTCCTTCCCTCTCAAAACTCTGATTGCCTCCTGCATCAAAACACAGGCATTTTTAACTCTAGGCAGACTTGACTTGCTGTTGAAGAGCAGCAAGTCCATGAAGTAGCCTGAGATATCCAGCTCATCGCCCCTGAAAAGACTGCAAAACTTCCCTCCGGGAACAATCCGTGGTAAAGTTACCTCCAAGGAGCACAAAGTATGTATCGCTATTATATCATCATAATACAGGTCCATCCCTACTCGTCTACTGACATCGTTTAGCATTTTCACAAACCTCGGGTCCTTGGCATATTTGTCTGGTACGTAATGACGTTCCCCGTTGAGGTAATTTATATTAATTTTACACCCCTCACAATAAAAATAAAATTCAAGCAACCTATCTCGAGTGGTATCAAACATCTTCAATGGTCGACTTCCTGTTTTTTGGGAGAGGAGGGGTTGGTAAACAAAGCATATTGGTTCAGCAGACTCTGATGTACATTGCTCAGTCACATTGCCAACTTTTCTATTTATATCACCTTTTAAAATTGAACTGGCGTTTCTGGTGTAATAGGAACTCCCGAACAGACTATGCAGGAAACTCAAACCGGAGCCAATGCATCGGTTAAACTTACACGAGGAGACTTTCACTTTGCCAGGGTCACCTAGGAGGTCTGGGAAAGCCTTCTTGAACCGCCCACCAATATCAATCATCTCTCTGTAGCCCTCAGGCGCTAAATCGGCGTTGGAATGTTGTTCGAAACTAAAGTTCTGTAACCAATCCATGTCGATGATTGGGGACGCTCTTTGATTCCTGATGTTTGATTTGATCCTCTCCACAACATTGACAATCGATGCGACGATGAAGTGGTTATAGCCCATGTAGCGAAGTCCGTGTCTGGTGTACACTGAACACGGCCTTGGGTTTGCAAGGGAAGGCGTGGGTTGATATGTCGCCACTAACGTACTTATAGGTAGTTCTTGAGCTCGGAGAAACGGTGACGGACTTCCTTTGAAGGGATATCAGGAAAGAACTTTTTGGCATAATCATCAAGCTTTATTTCTGATGATGGCAGATTTGACGTATCACAATTGAATTTAAATAATTGGCAGTCTGAGTGGTAGAAAGACTGGTATTTCTCCATCAACGCTTTGGGCAGGGAACTAAAGTATTCCTTCCAAATTTCATCAGATGACGGCCCTGGGGATGCGTTGGTCTGTCCAGGCCAACCCTTTTCACTCAGCCCTAGTCTCTTCAAGACATATGCACTATCTCTGTCAAACGTTGACATGTAACCAATTGCCGTGTAATTGATTGAACAAGGCAGACAAAGGTCTGAGATAGGCCACCAATGCCGTTCATGGATACCATCAAGGAGAATAGCAGAGGATATTTCAGCAAACGTAGGCCATGGAGGGTTCTGATATGGGTTGTTCGGGTCGGGTGGCATGGACATTCCTGATAGGATGTACTGTTCTGTTTGGAGGAGGAATGCAAGTTTCTCATCGTGAGTAAGATTGCCAGTCACCTCTCTGTACTTCAACATGGCATCCCTTCCGAATAAAGCGAAATACTTGTGGCCACTGAACCTGTTGTTTTCAAACTTGCTCCGATATGCACTAACTAATCTCTCAAACGGGTGTCGCACTATCAGAAAATTAAATGTGTCGATGTTGAAGTCTGGCCTTTCCCCGTTCTTTTTCCACTCTTTAAGAGTTGATGTTGGCGGATACTGCAATGCCCACTGTTCCGCCACGCAATATTTAGCCGAAACATTATCCTTCTTGCAAAGCGGGGCAAACTGCGAGAGATATGTATCCCAACTTGTTGTTCCGACCTTTGATATCTTGCACCATCTTAAGTTCATTTCTGGAATGTCCATGAAGAACTGGTATGGTAGAGGGTTAGGCTCCCGTTCCCGCCCTACACATTGGTCTCTAAGTAGCTGCACTCGCTCTTCCATCTCCCTAGTAACGGCTTCCATCACTCTAGGATCCTCCATGTTCTGCCAGTCCTCAGCGAAACTACCCTTGATCGTTTCAATGATCTGAGCATTGGAATGAACTGGCTTTACATTTTCCTGAACTCTGGGGTCTGTAGTCACAACACCAGAATTTTGAGAGTTGGGATCCATGCTGTCAACAAACCCATTAGGTCCCTCTATTATGTACTCGATAAGTTGATGGTTAGATGCGATCTCATCAGTGTGATGGACATTGACAGAGGAATTGTAGATAGTCCATAGAAATACGTAAGCCATCGAGGTCATAGCAACACATAGTAGGATGTTTTTCAGGGTCTTCAGCATTTTCAGTCTGTTAGGATGGGGTTATGAAATCAATGAACGATGAATAAACTATAAACCCTGAATACATTAATATATTAGTAATTCACCCTGCCTGTAGTCACACATACAAACTCGGTGATCTGAAAATGAGCGGGGCGAGCGGGGCTTGAACCCACAACCTTCTGATTGCCGGTCAGGTGCTCTAACCAATTGAGCTATCTCCCCCCTACTTTCAGTCGATTCTCGATCGCTTATATATGTGGCTAACAGTGCTATGTACCGCTGTGTGTATCAGATTTAATTCTATATATGGCACTCTTGGTACATATACCTTTCTCGTTCAACGAGATAACCTGCATGTAGAGTGTACTACACTATTAACTACATGATACCTATGCAAATTACATGCCAATGCTTGGTTTTATTTGTGGCAGGGTGAATTACAAATAAAACCAAGCATTGGCATGTAATTTGCATAGGTATCATGTAGTTAATAGTGTAGTACACTCTACATGCAGGTTATCTCGTTGAACGAGAAAGGTATATGTACCAAGAGTGCCATATATAGAATTAATTCTCAATAAGATATTAATTTACACGAATTTATGCAAAGATTATGGCCATGCAAAGCGCGTGCACCTAAGTGGTGCTGGCCTATTTTTTGGCCAATGGGGCCAAAAATCCCCGGGGCTTTTTGCTCCGATGGCCAAAAATTGTTTTGGGGACCTAACTTAAAACATTTTGGTCAATAACATAAATGCGAAATCTAGTTTAAAATCGATTCTGATAATTTCATGCAGAAATATTGAAAAATGGCAAAGGAAACGTGTAAAGTCCAATTAAGCATAATCGCAAAGTGAGATAGAAGCGATTTAGTGGATTTTCAAAGGTTTTTATGGGCTAAAATGGCCAATTGAATAAATAAGGTCCAATTCAAATAAGCTTGAAACTCCGCTCTCCAAAAATGTGGCCATAAAAGTCATCTTTAGGCCCAAGATAGACCAGCACCACTTTGGCGCGAGCTTGCTTCGCATGGCCATAACTTCGTAATTTTTCATCCAATTTCAACAAACAAATACTCTAAAATAATCAGCTCGTCAAGACAAATCGAAGGCAAGCACTATCAAACTGATCAATCAGAGAAATGCAAACGATCTCAATGTAACCTCAAGAAAATGTCATATCCAAGAAATAAAGCACACTTGAGGCTTTCTTTAATAAGGTTTACATGGTAAATTCAGGCGGTTGTTATAGCTGTGTGCCACAGTAAACACGTGTAAAGAGGAGAATAAACTTCTGGAATAAACACTTTCTCACCACCTCAGTGGTGCGCAACACACACTGGTGCTGTAGATCGAACAGTAAATTGATTATGATATAAAGGTAATACACTCAGTTTTTTTTAAATAAGAAACCGTCTATAAGAAACTAAGCCTAGGATTTTCGAAAATTTAAGAAACTTAGCCTAGAATTTTGGAAAAATTAAGAAACTTCACTGATTCACAATTAAGAAATTAAGAAACTTCTAGCCTGGAATTTTGAAATTTGTGCATGAAATCCTATTGCAACTGAAATTCTTTTAACATGAAACGTCTGGCTTCTAGGGGCGCACCAGACCCCCACTTTTTGATTTTAAACATTCTGAAACTAAGCTAGTCTTCTATAGTGCTTCTATTAGATTTCTATTTACTCTGAACATATTGTTATTATTGATCTTACGGAATAGAAATTTAGAAAAGGGTTCTTTCGTGATTTTTCGGTTTAAAGTAACATATCAGATAAAAAGCACAAAACAGAAATTGCTGTTGAGAAAGGAAACTATTATAACTTTCCATATTTATTTTCAAAAGTTCCAAGCATTGGGCTCGGCTAAATATAGGAATAAAACATTATCTAAATTTCAAAATTCGCGAACTTTTTGAAAGAACTTTTGATGAAGATCCATGAACAATTGAACATAATTGTATTTTGAAGCTTTGAAGGTTTGATTTTAAACTCCAACTAGTCTATACAGTAGGTTCCTATATTGGCAATTTCACAAAAATTTTGCTGTACAGTATGTAGAATTAAGAAACTTTTAGGCTCAAAATCGTGAAAAAATAAGAAACTTGTAGCCTAGGATTTCAATAAGTTTCTTATAAAAAAACTGAGTGTACACACATCACGCCCCTACACCGCCAACCCTTCCTCAATGCCTCTTTGTATAGCAAGAGAGGCGCGATAGGAGGGAAAAGGATTAAAGCTCCAAGACTCACCTCCTTCAATATGACGTCGTTCCTGTTCTCTGAATAATCCATGAAGAGGGATATCTTCCAACTTGAGAACTTGTATTGCAGCTGAGGAATACAGGATTATGTGTTTAGTGTATATTGTATAGTGTATGTGTATATTGTATACCTACAGTATAAGGAGAATAGAATGTTCATCGTATAATATGCATATGGTACAGGCTTAATCTTATGTTATCCATGTATTTGAGTATTTGCCCTGGATACACTGTACTCATAACAAGGTTACTAATTGCTTATAATTGAGTAATAAGAGTGGGTTCATCACAATCTAATCGGAGTCCTTTAAGTGACAAATATTGGGCTTCATTCCGTATAGCCCTAGGGTTCCTCGAACCCTGCCTATGTGCTATGTAGTGCCATATCCCACTCGGGCTAGTGTCCCCCTGAGATATATTTTCATATCGCGCGAATGCGCGTGCGATATGAAATTCAGCCCTAGAGGCTGCGAGATATGTATATTTTAATTTATTTTATGATTCGTAATAAGAAAACATAATGATTTTTTTTCAAGAATTTCGGAAATTCGGACAGAAACAAATCAAAAAAACTTTTTTTGGAAGTTTTTAGAAATTCATTACAGGTTTCAATAAATAGAGTAATAATCAGAACTCCTTGTTAGGAAGAAAAGACGCAAGATAATCGTATAAAAGTTGCAATATATTAAAACCTTAAACATACCGTTTTAATCATTATCTGATAATAATAATTTTAACAACAGCTAGACAAAACGTCTCCATCTCATTTCCATTCCTATATAAATGTATATAAATTTATAAAAATACATGAACTCTGTGCCATCTCGGCTCCAAGTGCACACTGCTTGCCGGTTTAATGTCTTATTAGCAAGTGATACTGTAAGCTTCTGGTGGTTGCGCGCAAAAACAGGCGGCAAAATACGCCATCAATCGACCAACTTTAAGTATCACTGCAACTTCACTAAGATCGCCTACTAATCCTGCGCAACCAGTGTATTTACATGTCCACTGGAGGAATGAACGGTTAAGATAACGTAATTATCATAGCTCAATGTAGTCAGTTGATGACGTTTAACCGCCTATCTTTGCTCGCGGGGGTTTAAACACGCTTACAATATGCTCTCATTGTAGAGTTATAAGTGCTGCAGATGCGTGCAGCGTCACACCAATAGCTTTCTACTGCGGAAAACAATTGCTATTTATCACACAGATTAGTTTAATCGGTATGTAATTCTAATGTTTGTCTTGGAAAACCTTCGTTTTTGAAACAGTTTTTTGTCCGTTCAAAATCAGCAATGCAGTGCCAAGCAAAGGATGGAAAGAAAAATCGCAAGCGAAAGGTAGGCCTGATCTTCTCATCTGAACTAAGTTATTTGTATCACTATTCAGTATTCAATGTACCAGTCCATTGTAGTTCAGTGACCAGAAATCCCTCCTGGTTTCTGTTGCTCCTACCACTAAAATCATAATTAACTCATAATTAAACATAACATTAGCATATCGTTATTTGTTTAAAACATATATTATTATCGATAATCAATATCAACGAAATGAATAGAGAAATTTAAATAACTTAATAATGCCTCTGGAAATCAGAGTCCTGCGTTTTTAACCCAACGTTTCATATTTATGAAACAGGCAATTATTATCATCTGCGTTTTTACGAAATTTTTAAAGAATAAAAGTCATCATTGACTACTGTCTTTCTATTTCTAGACTTAGCCTATTTGAATTGTACTTCGAAAATCGAAACAAATTGAATGTATAATATCATGATGGTGCTTTCAGTCAATTAAATGTTTGAAATTCAATGAATCACAGTTCACTCTTGCAAACAAGAAATAAAGAGAACAATCCCTTTCCTAGCTTCTTAGCCGTATCAAATAGGTGTACTTTCTTATGAAAAATGCTGAACATACCAATTGACAATCATCGGCAAATATCATATAATCCTCACACAATTCAAACATTCGCCTCTCCACATCTATAAATAACCACAAAAAGTCTCTAAGTATCGAACATTATCGATCGATTGCATACTATAACAAATTTCCTATATCAGTTGCCATCTTTCACAGCTGCTTTTCAGCTGCTTTATATTTAGAATAACTGGCTTCAATAGGTTTTTGTTCTTGATTTAATAGAGTTGTAGTAGTAGGAGAGAGTAAAGTTGTAAGCTGTGTAAGCTGCGTGAAGAAGGCAAGGTGTGCCTGCTGTGTCTACACTCTAAGATAGAGTAGCAGTGTCAATAACACACTGACAAAGTAGTTCCACTCTCCTCCCCTTCCAGCCCCACACGTCATGTTTCTGCTGTCCATCTCCGAGTTGAGCCTCTCTACTACTCCCTCCACAGAGAAAGGCTTCTCACTCCCTCCCCTCTCCCCACATCCCACACTCACCTCACACTCATCACTGATACCCACCTCACACCCCTCCACTGCCACTCCACACTCCGTAATGTTGTCCGCTGCTTGGCATCCTGCCAGCTGCGGGCTGGTGCTGTTCAAGGAGCTGCTGAGGGAGAAGGTACAGGTGGGGCAGGATATTACGGTGCATTCCTTGGCACACAGCGTGCTGCTGAACCCACTGAGGTCTGCAGTGGGTTGGGCTGTCTCACACCTGTCTCCAGCATCAGTACATGTCTCCCAGTCTGGAGACATGCAGCCTCTCTGAACCTGACAAGGTACTGGAGAGAAGAGAGTGTAACATTGCGCATCATATGAGGTACACGTATCTTTACCACACTCGGCTGCCGCCCCACAGTAGTCTGCAAAGTCCAGCTCACACGTGGGGCAGGAAGGCAGAGGAGGTGCGTTGCACAGGTTTCCCTCACACAGCTTAGGGGTGCAGCCATCCCCTGTTTCAAACCCCTGCATCTCACACGCGTCATCCCCACTCTGCACACAGTCGTAGTAAGTCAGGGACTCCGCGTCGTCCTCAAACCCCTCATCCTCCACGGTAAAGGAGAAGCACTGCCCCCCTACACAGTCCACAGTGTGCTCCAGACAAGGGGTGCTGGAGTCCGTCCACTCGTCACCCCCAATGGTGTAGAAGCGGGGTGCGGTGGGGGCGGAGTAGTTCTCAACTACACACTGGTGACAGGACAAGGTGGAGGAGACTAGCTGGGGGAGGAGGAGGAGGAGGAGGGGTGTTGGCATCGTGGAGGGGAGGAGGGTTTCTCTGTCTAGGTGGAGAATGTAGCTTTTTCGGAGTAGTCAGCTAGCTGCCTTTCTGCGGCAAATCTACGATCATCAGCTAATATCTGTCAGAATGGATTCGGATTAGTTCATTATTTAGTTCATTATTTTAGTTCATTATTTCAGTTCATTATTTAAGTTCATTATTTTCATTGCTAAAATGGTTTATTAAAGAAGGAAATCAAAGGGGACGATATTGAAAATTAAACTACGACAAACAGTATCACGCAGCTCTATGAGGTAAATGTCACGAACGGATGGGACTAAACACCACCAAGGTTTTAAAAGCCTCCCCCCCCCCCAGAAAAATGTAAGGGGGGCCTTGGCTCTATGCAGGTTTTTCTCAAAAATTTGAACATAAAAGCGAAGTGTAAAACCAAGTTCAAATAAACTGAAGTTTGCTTGAAATCCATCATTTCGGAATCAAAACAAACGGAAAACATGATTTAGTTATATTTTTATGCAAAAATAGGGCTTTGAAAAGTGAAAATTCGCTCATGGAAATTTAGGTCTACCTTAGATTTCAAAAGCTCCACAAAGAAAAAAATCTAGGGGGCGGGGTGGATATTGGCTAATAACAAGGCAGTTTACGAAGTTGATTTATCTAGTCTAGACAGGTACTTATACGTAAACTGCACTGTGATTAGCAGCTCTTGTTACTTTGCCTTTGTTAGCATTTGTCTATGTGATAAAATAGTCTAATCACACCGATCTGACTGCTTGTTGCACGATCTATTGGTCGTCCAGTGCCTAAGCCTATCTCACCCATAAAATGGTAGCAACTGGCACATAGCTACATATCATGAACAATGAGGCTCATGAATCACGTGAAATATGAATCACCTGGGACATAATTCATATACCATAAACCAAGTGGTATTATGCTGATATCATCGCTCTAAAACCTATTCTATGAAGCTAATTACTGAAAATTACTGAAATACGGATACATGATACCATGAAAACAACGCACTAAGAATTATTGATGCTATGTAGTACACAGTAGTTATGCTTGTGATGGATTGTCATTGCTTAAATTGTTGCATGATCACAGCTGAGACGGCATTACATTGGACGATTTAAGTTTATGAATATAACTGACTACAATATAATGTAAATATTATCATTGCTCATGAAAGCATCAACAATAGTTGGTTTTGATTGAAGTAACGACCCTGGTCAGCATTTATTTTTGAAATAAAAGGCCCCTTGAGAGTGTAATAAAATGATTTTGGAACGTTATTTGAAAGGCTCTAGGTTTCAAAACAGTGCAAGTAGGTATGCATCTTCAGATTGTATGAAAATTAAAACGGGAAATGAAAATAAACTCGACACAATCTCAAATTGCATTAAATGAGAAGTTAAATAAGGAGGCGGGACATTTTTATTTTATTTATACTCTAGAGTAGCAAACCAAAACAAGGGAACGTGGATTTTGATTTGATAATCATATGCAGGTGCATGGAGGTGCGTGGAGGACGGAGGTGCCCTCACATGACATTACCTTATTACATGAAATTAAGAAAGCAGTTAATTAAGAAACCGGGCAAAAAAGTTTCTTAATAAACTGCATCTTAATTTCTTAAAAGCTTCTTAATTAATGTTCAACTTTTAAAAAGTTTCTTAATTTGATGCTTTCTTACTTTCCTGACGATTAATTAGTTGCTTACTAAATTTGTTACAATAAGGTATCTAAGAAATCACGTGTCAACTTTTTGTGAGTTACCTTAATTAGTGCCTCGAATTACAAACAAAAAATTTCCTTCTTTGGGTCTCCAGTGGTAAGAGAGAAATTAGAAACCAAATGCTAGGTGGCACAATTCCGATATATATATTTGAATTGTGCCACCTAGCTTTTGCTTTCTAATCGGTGTAGGATAGGTATATCACTGCCAAGCTGTAAGATAATCGAGAATTAGAACCTTTCTCATCTCTTAAATACTGAGTTATCGAGTGACTGAGCCACTGGGATCGCCAACCTTTACCCTAGTAATAAAAGCGCTGCCCTTGAGCTTCAGAACAAAAGAAGGGAAACGACACAAGGTCATGTATACATGTCTGGGAAAGAAAACTAGGTGGCGTTATCACAGATTTTGACAAATATCAGAAGGTTTGAAATGTGAAAAGGAAGGTACGTACTTTCGAAATTCTCGCGTAAAATTGAAGTTTTCGCTCAACTCGATCAACAAAGCAAAGCTAAACGGATTATGAGATTATGACTAGGTGCTTACACTAAGCACTGACATTCGTGTAATACTTGTATGGGCAATTAAATAATCATCATGTAGAATATTGTACATACGACACATGAGCTGCTAGGCGAAAGTCGAAAGTGTCAGAATCCGGCCCTTTTGTCATGCCATTAGTGAATCAGGAGAATCTATTTCTAGAGGAAGAATTTTCTGGAAGAATAATCGTTTCCTCACTTTGTCCAATTAGTGGAAAGAATAGAAAGTGAGCTCTTGCTGCGATAACATTCAAGAGTGTTTGTGAGCAGGCAACCACCTCGAAATTTCACTGACTCATATTCAATAAACTGACGATAAGTGATAAAATCCGAACCGACAAGTGAGACAATGGTTGGTAATTGGTATGTATAACTAGGGAAACCCTTAATAAATGCACAAAGGCATTTTCCTTAAGCATAAAACAAAACCTTTATAAGCATAAGAGATTCCCTAGTTATGCATACCACCCAATGTAGCAATAAACGCAGTGAAGAGAGGAATCTAACAGCCCCGGGGCCCTGACATGATGCATGATTTGCAATGTCTACGGTAAACGGAGTAATAATCCACAGAGTAAGATAATGTATTATGTACTGGTTTGAACCCATCATAAATAATGTACAGTATTATGTATTGCTTTGAACCAATGATCAATATCTCCTTATACGGCTTAACTGCACTCAACAGATCACTCAGCTACACAATGTCAAAAAGGTGTGGCAACACTTGAAATGTGGGAGAAAGCCAAAGAAACAAGAATCTGAGGAAAAATCATACTCTAATGTGTATTGAAATAATCACGTTAGCTTAATAGAGCAATAGTTACATTAAAATTTACAGTGTTAATGAACACCGATTTGCCATCCGTACCGATTTGACGATAAAACACACGTCTTTTCTTTATTGTCGTAGGTGAAATTTCGGGCTCCCAATCAAATTAAACGTCTGTCGCATTCATGAATTAAGAACATGTGTAACAAATCGGCCTGAGTAACAAATGACAAATCGGTGTCCAACAACCCAAGTGAGAAAGCGTTACAGCGGTACACTGCTGTATGTCTAGCATTTTTGACGTGAAACGTCACGGCTAATATTATTAAAACGAAATAAAACACCTGCATATATCAGAATTTGTAGTATGCGTTATCTAATGCTGATGTTATGAAATATGGTGTACATAGTAGGTATGTTAGGGTAAGCTGATTCCAGGTAGTGGAAGGAATCTATTTGTCTTAATCTACAAACCACTGCTGTGATTTGATCCGTCCATATCTCTGTGTTATAAATGGTAAATAGGAAATGTACCTACGTGCATTCGTACACAACGTAACTATGTTAAGTTATTTCATATGTCATATCAATCCAGTCAATCATGCTTTGATGGAATGTATGATTTTTCAAATATACAAGCTCTTGTGTTATTCCACACGAATTATGATACAACCGACACAAAATAAAATGAGATATATATGACCGATGACAGCTGGTGCAACACTTCTGTACTACGGCTCATAAATTAAAATACAATAACATTAAATTGAAATAATGAAATAGCAAAATATACAACGGAATTCACAAAACTTTAGAAATGAAGTGGAAAATTGTTGCGAGGTCATTGATGAATCTTCGAGCAATGTTATATAACGTTTTATACAACGAATCTTTTCTCAAAGAGTTTCATGAAACTATGAGATGATTATCAGAAAATACAAGAACTGAAGAGAACACGACAAGGGAGAGAAGTGCGCTTCAGCGTGTTGACTTATACCTACTGCAAATTACATATACCTACTGGCTACTGTACACTACGCAAAACATACCTAACTATGCTAGCTGGACTTACTTAATAGCATTATCATCGCTTTAAGCGCTATATGACGGTACATTAGTAATGCAATAATTATGAGAAATGTTTTATTCAGACTCTTTGTTGAGTTACCCTTGCGTAGGTACATATTGTGTAGGTGTGTATCAAATATCATAATACATAACAATGTACAAATACTTTGAATTAATGTCTAAGTAGCTTCGGATTAATTTGACAAGGGATTAAATCCGTACATTAAATCATCAACAGGTCATCAAAATTCCGTTATTAAATCATTTGATCATTAACTCATTAAGAAAATCTTATGTTACGCTCTGAAATATGTTGGACATTTGTTTCGACTATACGAATACTAATATTTTGAATTACTTAATCAGCAATAAATTTAATCTTCACACTACTATTATAGGAACAGTGAGGGAAGATGATAGTTGAGCTCATGAAACATGTTTATTAAGTCGCCTATGCACAATCTTAAGTTTGTGAACCTCAATATAGCCTTTTACTTGTTATACTACATAACACTGATATGACCAAGATTTTGATTGGATATTTAGTTCCTACTCTAGAATCAAACAACAAATGGGAATCAGTCAAAAAAAGCAAACCGCACGAATAAAAAGAGAGTTCTTGACATGCAAACTCTTGACATGTTCAAGCTACAAAGTACAAGATTCAAGGCATATTTCTCACCAAATTGCTATACACAGCAAGGATATGTGATGAAAGGGTATACGACTCATGTAGGCTATAATGTGTATACTATAAGGTAAGAAGGTAGGTACATGATATTATAGAAGTTGATGATGTAAGCACAGGTAATTTCTAATCTTTTAGTGTACTTTGGTTGTCATAGCAACGTTACCGAAACATAACATGTGATACTGAATACACCCGATTTTACTGACGTATTTTGTCATCCGAGACAAATGGAAAGGGTTCAACTTACAATAAAAATGAAGGTCGTTAGCATTTTAGTACCGACCTACTTCAATTATTTAAATTATAATATGGTTCTGTTATCAATTGCACCTATTCAATGAATAATTGATGTGCGATGATATTGAGTTTCATCAATAATAGAATGATCTGTTTATCTATTGAGTATTTACAACAAATTCATATGTATGACCAAGGTACAGTAAGTGATAGAAAAAGTGAAAATCAACTAGGCACTAGTTTTACGAACACAAGAAAGCAACAAGTAAGAAGACGTGTATCAAAAACATGCCAATATCAAAGGAGGAGATCAAAAGGGTCGAGCTATTGTGCGTGAGCTGTGAATCTAGTTCCTACTTTCCTTCTGTGTTATTGCTCAAATCTGGAGATCAGCGCTGGAAATCAGTGTCTTTGTAGGTAGATATCTAACTTTTCATCTGCATACCTACGTCCTACTTCCTACCTACATCCTGTTTCTTTGTACTTCGAAATAAGAAATTTTGACCTTCTGGTGGCTGCCGGACAGCTGCAAACATTCGAGCTCTATAATTGACAGGCTAGGAAGCGTGGGAAAATTTCGGAAGTAGCCCACGGGTTGCCCGTTGCTGCTTCATACATTCGATAGACATGGCTCAGTTTGCAGAGATCGATCAGGAAAGTGTCTATAAGTCAGATATAACGACAGAGATTTCTGTAATCTTGTAAGAACAGTGCACGTGACTATGATTTTTCAAAAACAGTCCGAAAGGTGGGAAAAGGGGGGCATGTTGGTTGGGCATTGAAGCATTGAGCAAAGAAAGTACGACAAAATGATATTAACACTTTACTCTACTGGTTAGAGTTAATTTAATCATACCATTACACCATTTGAAGCGGTAATATTGAATCATTACGAAAGCGACAATATTGGCTTTCATATTAGTCTAGTGCCGATAACAGCAATACGGCTCAGTGTGGCGATGAAATCAGCTTAAATACCTTTTTATTACTGGAAAATTCATTCGCTCTTCAGTGTGTATTATAATTACTGTATTACCTCCTTGAATTACCCACATCTCACATTAAAACGTGTTTTATATGCAGTAGGTACTGAGGTGTTTTGTTATGTTATGCATAGCAGGAGTTGAAGAGTTTCTTAATTTTAAGAAGATACTGCTGTGTTTTGCAGATTAATTTCCAAACAGCGGAAGAGATGTCACTATAAACTATACGTTTGTTTCGTTCAGGTTGCAGACTCGGCGATGTTGAAAGTGAAGTTCACGCCATCAGCCGTATTGGAGGACGTCCAGCCGATCAGATGCGCAGCCTTCCATCCCTCAGGTAATCGCACTATTTAGTGACACCGCATTATTTAGTGACACTGCGCTATTTAGTGACACCGCACTATTAAGTGACACCGCACTATATAGTGACTCCGCACTATTTAGTGACACCGCACTATTTAGTGACACCATAGTATTTAGTGACACCACACTATTTTGTGACACCACACTATTTGCTTATTTGGTAACACCGCACTATTTAGTGACACCGCACTTTATAGCGACACCGCACTATTTAGTAACACCGCACTATTTAGTGACACCGCACTATTTAGTGACACCGCACTATTTAGTGACACCACACTATTGAGTGACACCGCACTATTTAGTGACACCGCACTATTGAGTGACACCGCACTATTTAGTGACTCCGCACTATTTAGTGACACCGCCCTATTAAGTGAAACCGCACTTTTTAGTGACACCGCAACATTTAGTGACATCATCACACCACACTATTAAGTGACACTGCACTATTTAGTGACACCGCACTATATAGTGACACTGCACTATTAACTGACACCGCACTATTGAGTGACACTGTACTATTCAGTGACACCGCACTATTAAGTGACACCGCACTATTAACTGACACCGCACTATTTAGTGACACCGCATTATATAGTGGCACCGCAATTTATAGTGACACCGCACTATTTAATGACACCGCACTATATAGTGACACCGCACTATTTAGTGACACCGCACTATTTAGTGACACCGTACTATATAGTGACACCGCACTATTTAGTGACACCGCACTATTTAGCGACACCGCACTTTTTAGTGACACCGCACTATTTAGTGACACCGCACTATTTAGTGACACCGCACTATTTATTAACACTCAACTATTTAGTGACACCGCACTATTTAGTGCCACCGCACTATTTAGTGACACCGCGCTATTTAGTGACACCGCGCTATTTAGTGACGCCGCGGTATATAGTGACACCGCACTATTCAGTGACACCATACTATTTAAGTATTCAGTGACACCATACTATTTAGTGACACCGCAGCAAGTGTTGCACGAAACCTTATTATGTTTCTCTTGCATTTTGTGAGACGTGTTATACAGAAATCTGCTGAGTAAAATCCGTTCCCCCTATTTCAATTTCAACGATTTCAATAAAATATTTCAAAAACATTTCAGGAGAGCTGATAGCGATTGGATCCAATTCTAAAGCCCTCAGAGTTTGTTCTTGCCACATGCTATCGGATTCAGTGCAGACATTAGTCAGTAAGTATAAAACACATTCGCACTTGAGTAGAACTTAATGTTCATTATCAACCCAGGCTCGTTTAAGCGAAAAAGTTTCGAAACAATCCCTGGTTGCAAAACATACGCGGTTAGAACACGCCTCTTAAGAGCTCTCACAACTCTTTCCGTTCACTCACACGAAAAACACAGCTCACGAAATGATAGTCAGGCTATCAACGTGAATCATTTTACAGCAGTCGACGCTGTTACTGTACATCTAACTCATGGGACAGAGTATTTGGCTAAATCCTTCTAACAGACCCGTCTCTGTTAGATATACAGCATCACAGATGCTTCAAATTGATAGTCTGAACGAGATTCGAGCGAAGGTAAATCCATGTTCGAGTGTAGGAAAAGTTGTCTGGCTGGTCATCACTCATTCACTCGTCAAGGAAGGCTTTAGGACTTCAATCCTAGTCATTAACTGTCAATGGTATTCAGAAGTAAATTGTTACTAGAAACTAAACATAGAATTTCAAAGGGGGAAACGTTGGTTACATTGTGTTAAAATTTGTTCCACTACGCTTGTTTTACTACAAATTGCCACTTTGCGACTGATTCTTACATAAACGTACCGCGCGGTGCAAAAGTGAAATCCTAACTTTTCACCGCTTTTATTTACTGTAGCATTTTATCGTTGCGCGCGTCGCGCTTTTATCGCTGTCATAATTTAACAAGCGTTCATTGTTCAAAATTCGAAATAGAATGCGGTGGTTTGCTGGTTTCAACTTACCACATTCCCATACAACTCAAATTTCTGTTAATTTGAATACTTTCAATCGAAATTCTTCATGTCAAGGGTTTATCCAAGCTCTAGCTCTAAGTTACTTGATTTAAGGTTTCAATAATAACGGTTAGTCTTCATTCTACACTGTCTCATTGCATCCACTGAAGCTAAATTGGAATGGATCTAGTGCGAGGGATCCAGCTAGTCTCCTGGTTGAGGAGGCGCTGGGGGAGTGGGACTGTGGAATCCAGGCGAGTCCCGCATCACCCAAGCGGTCAATTCATTATTCACTGACGTAAATCCGGCGGTGCCAGTGAAGCTCAGTGCATCATAATTTTGCAATTGTCTGCAGGAGAATTTCCTTGTAAAATTTCATTGTTCGACATGGCCGTGTAGCTCAGTCGGTTAGAGCGTCGTGCTAATAACGCGAATGTCCTGGGTTCGAGCCCCAGCGTGGCCAACGATTCTTTTTGAATAATCTTTGCCAGACATTGCTTTCCCTCTCTCCCCCCACCCCTTTGCGAACCAGACAACGTCTGGCAAAATTACCTCACACCGGTTTACTGCGCGGAAATAGTATCATGAAATCATTCTTTCAAAAGCTCAACTTGGAAATATCTGGAGCCCCTCCTTAAACTGAACGTGTGTATTTTCAGGAGAAGACGGATGCCAGGATCTGCCTGTGCTCTTCAAGAGGAACAGGCATCACAAGGGGTCCGTGTACTCGGTGGCTTGGAACACTGCTGGAAGCGTCCTCGCTACTGGTTAGTGGGTGGTCGAAAACCAATCCTGGAAACCCAAGTCATGCTTAGTCTCATACTTTCGATGTAAATAAACCTTCACAGGAATTATAAAACTGAAAAAAAACTGTAATCATTTATTATAACTTGAAAAAAAAAACTCAAAAGCCAAAACAGAAAAATTAAATTTAACTTCACACAATCGATGACAAATTGACCAGCGGAAATTGTGTCGATAAATAAGGTTATATAAGTATATATGACAATTTCCAATCAAAAAACTGAATAGCCAATGTCTATCTAGCTCTTTGAGTTTCAATGATTCAAAGCCCCCATAAGGGATTGCCTAAAATATTTATAAATCAAGAATAACTATATCCTTGTCAATAAATCGATATTCGATAATATAATTTCAAAATCCAAACAAACAACTTGAACTTGTGGGTTTGTCACACTGAATGGACCCAGCACTGGTCCTAAAGGGCGTGGGTTCAAATCGGAATACTTAAATAAAAGCGTCTACAATCATACAAGCTAACCTATACCATACTACACCACTGAAACTGAAAATAAATTGATACCGTCTCACTGACTCATCTAAAAATAAAATTCTCGGTATATCAAACTTACTTAGTTGGCCTGATACACTGACACTCTGTTCATGACGATCACATTGTTGTCCTCTACCACCGATTCCTGCCTCCCCTCCCCCGAGTCTTGTCTGCCCCTCCACCGGGGCGCCGCCCCACAGCAGCATCTTGAGTCTGCCCCTGACCACCCCGCACCACTGCCCCATGAAGCTGTCGTAGATGAGGGGGTTGATGAGGGAGTTGATGGGCAGGATGACGATGGAGGAGACAGAGTAGAGGAAGGTGGCATCCACTACCCAGCTGGAGTGCAGGACACAGATCACCAGGAAGGGGATCCAGCACGCGAAGTCGGTCACGATGATCCGGGTTATGTTCTGCTGGAGGCGGATGGTCGCGCGTTCCAGACGGTCCTCCGGCTTCCTCCCTGATTGTGCCATCATGTGGCGGAGCCCCCGGCCGTTCTGCCGCACTTTGAGGTTGAGGACGATGTAGCAGCAGCTGATGACGAGGAAGCAGGTGAAGTAGAGGAGGAGCATTATCCACACATAGATGTGTTGGGGGTCGTTGCTTCTTACGAAGTACTTGAAGAGACACACCCCCTCGTTTCCGTAGAAGTGGATCTTCCGACCCTGAACATTGCCGTATTCGTCAGTAAACATCATGTTCAGCAGCTTCCTTATTTCCTTCCACTCAATGTCCCGACCCTCCTTGATTTTACCGAAGTAGGACCTTAGGACAGCCAGGTGCCGAGTCTTGTCAGCAGGTCCGATAAACAGACTCATGTCGGTGTAGGCAATGCCATTGACGAAGAAATCTTCGAAGAATTCGACTATCGGGAAACATGCAATGGTAGCTGAAGTCACCACAATTAGAGTGACTGCTGCACCCACTTTCACTGTCATGTGCTTCAGCTGCAAGTCCCACACCTGAACGTTCAGCACCCTGAAAATGCTGAGATATGTCATGGAAAAGAGGGATATGTTCGCCCCTATGTTGTTAATGATCCCCAGGGCCGCACAAGAGTTGCTAGTCAGCCAGGTGAGCTGGCCCCGACAATACTCCCCCCGTGTCATCTTGGAGTCCGCCATGGCTATGAGAAGCAAGTACACTCCTGTCATGAAGTCCCCGATACTGATCAGAATCTTAAACACTCGGTTCACAAGGCCGACTTTGTTTTCAATCCACGGTTCAAAGATACCTCTCCAAAGAGATACTAGGTTCATCAGCACGGCAAAACTTCCGATAACCCAGGCTGCAACCTTGAAGAACACACCCTCGATGATTTCCTTGCCACAGTACTCGTTACATTCATCAGAATAGTCCATGCAATCAATAGTTCCATCACACCTCTTTGCCAGTGAAATGTACATCTGTGACTTGGCACATTTGAAGGAGTTCGTGCACTGTGCTTCGTCCGACTCATCCCCACAGTCGTCCACCAGATTGCACACCTTGTCATACGTGATACACAGTCCGGTGCTGCAAGAGAACACCCTGTCGTGGTACTCAGCCCCCTCCTGTACCACCCTCGTGATGAAGGCCGCGTGGTTTGCTATACTCTGCCGCTTTTCCAGACTCTGGCGCTTTGCCACATTCTGGCGCCTTGCCAGACTCATCACCGAGTTCGGGTTGCCCGGGCAGGAGTCATGGCGGAGGGGCTGCAGTAGGCAGGGGGCGTGGCCCCCACACCGGCCCGCACAGCTCAGGAAGACATACTGTTCTCCGTGCACGTGCTCGCAGTTGAGGGCAGTGTCGGGGATGGAGAGGGTGAGGGGTGGCACCCCGAACACCGGGGTGCCATGTGTGCGGAACACCTCGCTGCGGCAGGGGCTGGTGAGGAGCTGCAGGCTGCGGAGGCCGGGCAGGCAGTAGAAGAGGTACCCGTTACCCCGCACTCGCTCTACACTGGTGAGGATTTGGGGGGTGGCGCGGGATGCCTGACACACCGACCTCTCCTCTCCGCAATCCTCCGTGCCGTCACACAGACTACTCAACTCGATGTGTTCCATCGAGCTCTGGCTACACAGGAACACGTTGGTACACGTCGTGTTGTCGACCACTTGTCGGGTGCTGTCGGCAGACAGACGACAAGTCGGCCAGATGTTGGCAGTCTCGTCTACCCCCGACACGCAGTCCTTTATTCCATCGTTAATCCAAGATACTGGTATTCCGAGCTTGCTGTTGTGACGGTACCTAGACGGGAAAATATAAGAATAAGTGTACTGTTTTTCTATATTATCAGCGTGCTTTTTCACTCGTTAACTTACCTTTTTTCTATATTCTCGATATTAATTTTCTTTCCTGCTCCATCGTTGACACCTTGGTTGGCCTTAACTGAGGCCTTGATTACTTCTTTACGCCCTTGGCACCAGTTATACATCCTTCCTCGTATAATCGAGTGTACTATACCTACTATAAACCTTGGGATTGGGAATGTAATTACCTGCGATAGCAAGTCTCCTGCAACACATCCCCACACTGCTGTTCATCACTCCCATCTTCACAGTCCCTCACTCCATCACACAACAAGTGTTTGTGCAGGTAACACGAGAGAGAAGTCCTCCTACACTCCCTCTCCAGTCCGTCCTCACACAGCCTCACCGTCTCCAGGCACAGTACAGCTCTTGACACAGTGACGGGATATCCGCCGTGCGTGCACTCCAACACCCCCCGCTCAGGGTCCGTGCAGTTCATCTGGTCCAGGAAGTTCTTACAGGCGGAAATCCTGCCCATCTTCATGGAGTGTCGGGAGTGTCGGAGGGGACCACACCGGGTCATGTTGAGGATTGGCACCACGGTCATCTCCCCATCCTTGATGCACTCTATGGCAGGGTTTACGTTGGTGCTCGTATTGGAGTATGAAACCTTGTTCGAATAACAACCTCTTTCGTCCGAAAAGTCGTCGCAATCGCCATTTCCATCGCAGATCTTGAAAGGGCTAACGTAGGTCCGCTCGCCGCCCTCTTTACAGAACACTCCGTACTGATACCCGTTACACAGAGCCTCATCCCTGCACTCTGTCCCATAGTCCTGGCACTCCAAATCACACTCCTGGACCCCAGAGATTACCTCCGCCGAGGTCCTAACCAGCCACAAAAACACTCTTCCTTGCTCGGTGGCGCAGGAGAATGAGGGGGCGCCGCCCCTGTACCGCTCCTCCCCGACCCGACTACACATGGAGTCCAGACTGAGAACGCGGCGCGTGTTCCATGTCGTCATGTTGGGGGCCGCGCACACGCTCTGCGAGCAGAGTGTCGCCATGTCATCCAGGACTCGGCTGTCCTCCGTCAGCCCGCACGCCTGGTAGATGCTCGCGTCGTCCTCACACGGTGCGGTTATCTTGCGAGCTTCCGTGCCCAAGTGGAACTCCGCCCTCTCAATCACACTGTAGTAGGTGCCGGGGAGGTGGCACACTTGTACACTTCGAAGAGAGGTGGCATCGCCTGGCACCTCTCTTTCAGGAAACCGTTAATCTGCGTCAACTGGCATTCCTCTGAAAGAAGTCATCGTATCAAGCTCAATTATTACAATGTATCATGTCAATTGGCCTTGGCAGGCGTTGCCTGACGACGTCAGACAAAATTGGTCATGATCCATGGTTCAAGTAAGATGAATTTATCTTTCATTGACCCTAGATTTTCAATGCTCTACAAAATACATAGACACGCGTCTATCAGGTCCATTTTGGGATAACCAGTTCCAGAGGCGTTCGCCCGAGGGATGTATCCGGTTTTGGCCCGAGCCCGTAGGGCGACGGTCTAAACCAATATGGACCCGATCAGGCAAGTATCTATATATTATAGACCCGCATGAAAACGTCAGAGGGTTCTATAAAAGTACGAATCCCGGGTGAAGCTGACCTGGTCTGGGGGTGCAAACCAGGACCACTATCTGTCTCTCCAGAGTACGGCTCTTCAGCAGCCAGTTCATAGGTTCCGAGCGGCACACTTTCGTAGCTTTCCGGTGAGTGCAGTTCCCGAAGGTGTCAGCTTCAGGGGGACACGAGATGTCTCCCAGGATGGTTTTCAGCTGCGATATGGCTGTAAACCTGATAAGCAGGAAAACATTTAATGAGTTATAATGGCAAATTGTTATTTTCCTTACCAGCAACATTTGCTAAGGATATCATCACAGGCTTGATTTATCACAAAAAGTAGAGGATTGTGCCGTACCGATATTTAGCCATATACGATAGCGATATTCCGAACCAGTCGATAGCAGTCCCAAGACCCATCTCTTTGCATATTAGCTGGGCCGATATCTCGTCAAAATCACTGGCACACACAGTTCCAATCTGAAGTTTGGGTAGTTTACTACTGGAGTATACATGGAGATCGAGATGTTTCCGAATACTATGATCTTTGAAAATTTCTGTAATGGTATTTTGACCATTGCTATTGCGACGTATGTGATTATACAGATAAGATTTTGATTGCGATAGTTGCACACGACTCACAGCAGCTGTAATGATGCTGAGAGGTTGCGATGACCTCTCACAAGAACAACAGTCATTCGACTTACTTTTCCATATGCTTCTGCAAGCACTATCCCAGCTGTTAGGTGCAATCCACGACCATACTCGTCAACTAGTTGGAAGCTTACTTTGCCCCCTGAAATAAACAAGATAATTCGAATATAAGGTCACTTGAGTATTTTAATATTGGGATTTAAATTTGAAGCAAAATATTTAGCTTAGACTGCTTATTTTTCAAGAAGCATCATAGCTTTGCCAACGCTTGAGTTTAGCTGAAATCGGAAAGTGAATTGAAGTAGTAGTACTACCTATTTGATTCCCAAAGGGGGTCTGGTATCTGATTGAGCTTCAGCCATCTTGATTGTTAATGAGAAAACTATCATGATGGCTTCTTTGAGGTGTACCAATGTCATCATAGAAACCTAGAGTTAATTAAGAAATCATTAATGATGATAACTTGGTAGACAATTCTTGAATTTATGAAGTTACAAGCTTGTTGTTATCATGTATGAAACTTTTCCATCATATTTCCTGCAAATTTAAACATAAAACATAAAATCTTTAGCGTGAGTAAATCAAACTTACGTGTGGTCTTGTACAGAAATCGACCCAAATAGACTAAATTTGTTGTAAATTTCCGTGTTTGAGTATTGGTGAGGATCAACTAGGGTCTAGGACTTTCTCTGGAAGAAATGAAACTAAGCTGCATGCTGTGCATTTAAAGGGCTGCTTGAGGTTCCATAAATCAAGTTGGTCAATCGCTCCTTTATTTCGATTTACCTGAATCATCAGAAGAGCTTCAGAAAAATCAGTATTCTCATTACAGTGTGACCAAGCGCAAGTGACTTGCAATCACACCTCAATCATGTTCGTACTGAAAGCGTAATAGTAAGGCTTTGTGTTTTCACAATAACCATCAGTACCACAATGTGAGAAAACTGTGAGAATCTTACGATGACGATTATAAAAAAACAGAAGGTCGCGAACATGAGCGGTCAAGAATGTCGACATTGTATTGTTGTGAGTTGATGAATCATGAAATGGAGTCGACCTTTTTTTTTCATGCGGTTCATACCAAGGCACCAAATTTCTTTGGTGATTGACGAAAAAAGTCGATTCTCGATTATTTGACTTTTTAAATATTTTATATACCTCAGTTATGTGCATCCTTGTTATGAACATCAGTGGAAATTTTGTTTTTTGATATATCTTCATCAATATGCTTATCAGTGATCTAATTATTCACCCCTAAGGTTCCAACGATAAGACGATAGTGGCTGTTGGGTTCGATGCTGACAACTGCATCAGCACGGGCACGGACAGGGAGTTTTCCTTCCACAAGGGAACTGTGAGGGACATTCACTTCTTGGACAGTTGCCAGATGCTGAGTGCTGGGGGCGGGGATAACTTACTCCACCTCACCGATATTGAGAAAGGTATGAAGTCCACCTCACTGATTAGATATTGAGAATGGTTTCTATCCTATTTATCCTATTGCAATATGTTAGCCATTTCTCTGGAACTTATTTCCTTAAATTCTACTTTTCAGGTCCCTAATTTATGAACATTTTGCCTCTTGTACCATTTGTCCCAGTTGGTATATACCGACGTAGCATTTAACCTTTCCGGACGAACCGAACTTACTTTTCACCTTACCTCGTGCATTACAGGGGTTGAAGTGGCGGCGTACAGCGGCCACACAGCCACCGTCCACGCCGTCACCTCCCACAAGGACATGTTCGTGACGGGGAGTGAGGACGCCACCATTAGGCTCTGGGACCGCAGAACCAACCTCTGTTCCCGAGTTGTGGGCGCCGCAATAGGCGCTAAAGGTGAGTGGTCTGGGTGGTGAGTGCTGTCATGGGCGCTAAAGGTGAGGTTCCCGCGTGGTGGGCGCAGCCATAGGCGCTAAAGGTGAGTAATCAGGTTGATGGGCGCTGCCATAGGCGCTTAAGGTGAGTACTGAGTGTTCAGGAACCTAAGTGCCATGGAAGTATAGGCACTGGTCAGTAATCAGGAACCTTAGTACCATTGAACCATTGACTTAGAGCTTTGATAAAATCACGCATCGTTTTACTCGCCCAACAGCACTAACCCTCCAAGTACAAAGATCCCCAATCCTCCTCGATATTACGCTCCGCTTTGTACATATGCCCATGACCTGTCAAGCTATGACAAACTATCTTAGTGAGCCCATTACTCACCAATCCACCATCTTACAGTATAAACTAATGTTTGTGGTAGCTAAATGACAAACTTTGTCACTCCATGTCACTCTATGTCGCTCTCTGTCACCCTATGTCGCTCTCTGTCACCCTATGTCGCTCTCTGTCACACTATGTCACTCTATGTCACACTATCCCCATCCCAGGTAATTCCTGCGTTGGTTCTCTCTCCCTGAACAACTTCGGTAACCTGCTCTGTGCTGCTCGAGATGACGGCCTCTGCATGCTCTATGACATTGAGATGGGAAAGTTGCTGGCAGCTTTCTCACCCCACACTCCAGCGCCCTGCAAATCAGTGCACTTCTATCGCAACCCCAGGTACAAATCCTAACTCCATCGACTCCATAGCAACCCCAGGTATAAATCCTAACTCTATTAACTCTGTAGCAACCCCAGGTATAAATCCTAACTCTATTAACTCTATAGCAACCCCAGGTGAGCTTTAGAAGTCCTTTCTCCATAGACTATTAGACTCTATAGCAACCCAAGGTCTACTCTATTTCTAAATCTCTACTCTCTTGACTCCATAGCAACCCCAGGTATAAATCCTAACTCTATTAACTCTATAGCAACCCCAGGTGAGCTCTATTTCTAAATCCTTGCGTAGCTAAGGTCGCGAGTCAATGTGCGAACGCCTTCTTAAATTTCCACTCGACCACCATCAATAGTGCGTACATCATACTAATCTAACTGTAAAACACGTGCCCACGGGCAACTACATTTAAATGATTATCATTTCTCCAACATGCGATATCTCACATCTTAATTTTTTACTTCCAAAGAATCCGGATTCGAGGTATATGCTGTTCTCAAATTTTTTGGAATATCTCAATATGAGTGAGATATACCCTGGACTTACTCACAATTACTGTTGCCCATTGGTCCCGAACAATCAACTAATTAAAAACTCCTAGCGGTCATGATTCATGACACTAAGTCATCAAACACCAAATCTGAACTGCACACAATGTCACCGCAATGAATCCTTAATGACAGCAATACAGCATGATTCTCTGCTTTTAACACCTCATCTTTTCCCTACAACAATATGTTTTCTCGATGCTTATTGCTTATATGGAACAAAGTTTCATTTATTTTCAATTCTAAAAACCGTATGTTCACCTTGATTTGATTTACGGAAAGTCCTTCTTTTGTACGCTTACTTCAGAATATGATTGCACTGCTTTGTTCCTAGCGATTACATTGATGGTTAGCATTGTAATGCCATGCATTCAGTATCGATGAATTCTCAACAGAAAAAGGGGTCACGGATCGAGCCTTTCAACAAAAATAACTGTTTTTCAGTGAATAGTTATTACTATGGGTACTGAGAACTTTGAAATATGAATTATAAGTTTCCCCTCTTTCCAATCAGTCTCTTCGTGAAAATTTATAAAACTAAAAGTGACAAATCACAAAAGGGTAAGGGAAATGGAACGTCGAGACCAAAGTTTAGTGTCTGCGTAAAAACCTGCACGGTCGCATTCGCCAAAATCTCAATCTATTTATTAGTATTACACCATAAGGGTAATTAAGGGGTTTTACGTGCAGACAAAGTGAATAGTGTTAGATATCCCTCAATTCCTGTAACACTCAGAGGTCCAATACACGCACCCCTGTGTAAACATCCCAGAATACATCCCTAAACTCCTGAATCCCCTCCTTGCCCAGGTACATCTTGTCGGGATCGTACGATGGAACGGTAGCTCTAACGTGTGCTGAACAGGTCCTGCTGAATCCTGACATCCCTTGCACTGAGATACTAGGTTCGTTGCTTACCTATAATTATCTAAACATCAAGTAAGATAAGTTATACATAGAATGCTCCACAGTGAAATTAACGAGTTGGTTTTTGGTGGTTTAAAATTATTCATTACAGCTTCTTATTTTGATTGATCGTGTTTGGGGAGCCTGAACTTACAACTTCAGACATTTCACCTCACGGCACTTTATCTCTCTACCCTGAACCTGACAATAACCTTAACCTAACCCAAACCCTTGAGTTTGGGTTTGGTTAAGAACTAGAGTCAAGGCATTGGACTCTAGAAGAGGTTTTAAAGGATTTAGAAAAGATTTCATGATTTATTTATTTATTCCTTATTTAATTTAGTATAGGTAGCCTATATATAACGCATCATTGTTTGTATACACAACTGTAATGAGCCTTTGCAGATAAAGCAGTTAAAATGTTTGAAATCTATCAAATTTACTAACGAATATGTAAACTAAATGTATATTATGCTCACTCAAAGGTGCAGAAGTGAGTCACAACTGGCTTTGCGGCCATAGTTTGGATTTGGAGAGGTCATTGTCCAAGTTACAGACAGGGAATGTCCGTTGGCCCTTATGCAGACTATGAGTATGGGGCTGGTTGTCTGATTGGCTGTATAAAGTGATAATAAATTAGCCACATTACCCTCCAGTATTGTGGTATGACTGCTGAGGCCATTACAGTCCTCAGAGTATTACCAATCTTTAGATCATCACAGCTCATTTTAAAGAAAGGCAGCACTATTTCTCAGATATAAAATATATTTATTCTATATATTGATTGTGAAAGTGCCAAGAAATTAATAACTAATTGTTTACCTGAAATAATTGTTTACCTGAGCCCTCACCCTAGCCCAAACGCTTGGTTATAATTGAAATATCATGTGGTAAAGTTTCGTGAGGTGAAATGTTTAGAGTTAACTGTTAAATTATCCGTTCCCCTTTACATTCCATCCCTAGGTACCCACAGAGATAAGGTTACCATGACGACATGGCACCCGACTAAGCAAGCGTTTGCCACGTGCAGTGCCGACAGGACGGCGTGTCTTTGGGTTGCCAGGGACGGGGTCGCGGATTAGACGACATCAGACAACATAAGAAGACATCAGAGATAGACAGACGACATATCAGAGATGGTCAGAACTCCAGAGCAACCGTGTTTCTTCAGCTTCAGTTCGAGATGATGTTTGCATCCATAAACTGAACAGTACTGACGTTACCTCATGTTAATCGAGGCGGGAGTTGGACAATATGGTGAGGACAGCATTTAGAAAGCTAATAGAGTGTCAAGCTTATTTCTTCGTCACTTCGACAGGACGGATGAATTTTAGTAATTATAATAATTTCTAGTTAGGATCCGAACGACGCTAAAAAATATGTAGGCAACTCACGTCATAAACTTTCATATTGAATCTACGTCGGAGTCATCATTGTAAACACAGCTTATAGGGTCGGAAACGACCACATAACATGGGGTTATAGGATCCATCCCGACCCTATAATATTGAAATAACCCGATGTATATGGTTGCAAATAAGGGCTTATGAGCCATGTAATAGAGATTAGAGGTGGCGCAATTATAGCTCAGTGCTCCTTGATTTTCTACTAGTACTTCATGTTAGTCGCCAAAATGTGGTTGTTTCAATTGCATGAAGCTGTCTGTCATATACGTGGCTGATTGAATTTTTAAGCTCAAAAGTTTGGAGTAAGCAATCGTAAGCGTACACCAGTATATATACTGGTGTACGCTTACGATTACAATGTTCCATTATGATGGAACATTGCTTATTGACCTTCCAGTTCCATTGACTCATATTGATTAGCGATTAGATAGATTTATTAACAATATTTTGTTAATGAAATTCATATGAATATGAATGTCGTCATTAAATGATTAACTGAGCTTTTGAGTACTATTATATTAAGATAGTTATTAAGTAGTTAAAATATCAATCAAATTACGACAAATTTGTAAAATATTATCCTGTATTCATACTTATAGACTTTCTCCTAAAGCCTAAAAATTGCTGCAGCTCGACCGTACCTGGCCCAAGATGTGAGTTAAGGTGAGGCCTTGCTTGCACCTAATCTGTAGTATGTTTCTGAAATATTATCCTTGTAAGCTCACAAACTTTGACCTAGGAGCTCTCATACTGATATACTGTAGATTGAATTTTTATTTAAATATGTAAGTTTTAGTATTTTAATTATATCACTATTTATATAGCGATCTATATAGTAATAAAAAAAGTAATTTGTCGACATTTTCAGAAGTGTTTTATAGATATAAATAAGTGAACTATGAGTGTTTGAATTTTGTTATCCTTATCCGTTTGTTTTATTTCGGAACTTCTTTAAAAGTTCATCATATTCATAAAAGTAAAACTGTAATAGTGAAACTAAAAGTTTGTTTATCCTAAAAACCTGGTTGGCTCATGCAATACCTACAAAACTTTAAAAATGTAATGTCCTGGGAAAATGTAAAATGGGTACAGGGTACGTAGGTACAGAAAAATATGAAGCTGTTTCTCACCACATACGGGTGCCCATTGCCAAAAATGATTTAAATATTTAATAGTTTTATCACATTAAGATATTATTAAGTTATTACTGTGTGGGTTTTGCATTTCTGACTTCAACTATTTTCAATGTTTTTGCGAATATGCTCCGCTGTTTGTATGCATAGTTGGTGGCCAAATTACGTGTGGTGAAAACTCGTCGCAGTTAATTATTCTGGCCGGCCGCAGACTGGAATTCAAGATTCATGCAGGGAGAAACGTTCGAATTATTGCATGAATGTCAGGAAGTTTTTAAAACTCGGTTTTGGGTATGCCGTACACGTTTTACACATTACCCACTTTCAGTCGCTGTGATACACTCACATTAGGGGGCGTGGAAGAGGCGCCTAAGGTGTGTAGTGGAAGAGGCGTTGGTGTAAGTGCTAAAGGCGGAAATGGAAGAGACGCGCGCGCCTCTTCCAGATCACGCGGTATTTATGTCGGCCATATTTATTTTTTCATTCACACATTTGTTACGTCACGCTATCGAACATTTTATTTACTGATTTAGATTAACATTTTAACTGCCACTGCCATTTTCTGATAAGCTGATAGTGCTTCTTGACTAATTCATGAGCTCATTCGTAGCAATGCTTCGCTTGTGTTTATTTTTTCTTTGGGTTGTTCGAGACTTCATTGGGGCCCAACAAGGCAAGTATTTATAAGGAACGCTTCAGCTATGATAGCAGCTGCCAGCTGGGGTGATGCATGATGTCCATTATTGCTGGACACCGTTGTAGCTTAGAAGGGTGCTCATAATCATATTCATATCCTAATCCATACTTTTCATTGGGTTAAGTTGGATTGGCTAAAGTTGATGGAATGCCCGAATGCATCATTGTTTTTGCTCATGCTTTTCATTTAAAGAATTTAGATAAAGTTAAAAAACCGAAAAACCCACGCCTTTATTTCTTAAGTTGCGTAGGTTTCAGTTATATTGCCATGCCCATATGAGCCATATTCTACCGTACCGATAATTAGAGTCCGGGTGGGAATTGGGTAAGGTTAGGGTTAATGTTATGCAGTTACTGTAAGGGTCAGAACTGCTGGAGATTAATTGCTACTTGAGGTCAATCAACGTCGTCAGGTGAAAAGTCGGGCTATCCCTCGTAATGAAAGTTAGAAGTTCGTTATTCGTTTATTCTAACCTCATACCACCTTCCTCCGCAGTGGGTAAGTGGGATAGAACTGAGACGTGGTACTTCAATGAGACCTGTTCAGAACGGGGGGCCAAATTCTTCACTCTTAAAGAGCCCGTTTGCAGAGAAAGTGAGTGTAACAGTGTCATGATAAGATGATAGGTTATATCATTTTCTTCAAAAAAGATTTATAGTACAGTCAAATCCTAATTTTTTCAGGAACAAATTCTACACCAAGCGATTTTGACTGTTTTCTATAGTTTTTTGCCCAAAAAATCGATCTAGCAACTTTCCAAGACTTTCCAGGGTGGGGAAAGTGCCAAAAAATCCATTTTTAGTTGAGGCGCAGCCGACTGACTTGTGAAAAATCATAACTTGGCCCAGGAAGGTCGTAGAGACTTCGTTTTAGGCTTAAAAGAAGCGCAATGGCCATGTTTATATACGACTTGTTAATAAACATATGCCCTAAAATGCTCAGGAACAGAGTTATGGGCGAAAAACTGTTTTTCGGGCACCCGCAAGACATTGTGGAAGCGATTTTTGTATCTCGGCCCAGGAAGGTCGTAAAGACTTCGATTTGGGCTTAAAAGAAGCGCAATGACCATGTTTATATACGACTTGTTAATAAACATATGCCCTTAAATGCTGAGGAACCGAGTTATGGGCGAAAAACTGATTTTTTGGGCACCGGCGAGACATTGTGGGAGCGATTTTTGTATCTCGGCCTTGGAATGTCGTTAGAGACTTCGTTTAGGGCTGAAAAGAAGCGCAATGGCCATGTTTATATAGAACTTGTTAATAAAAATGTGCCCTAAAATGCTCAGGAACAGATTTATGAGCGAAAAACTGTTTTTGGGCACATGTAAGACATTGTGGAAGCGAATTGTATTTCAGCCCATGAAAGACGTAGAGACTTCGCTTTGGGCTTAAAAGAAGCGCAATGGCCTTGTTTATATACGACTTGTTAATAACATATGCCTTAGAATGATGAGGAACCGAGTTATGGGCGAAAAACTGAACTTTTTATCTTGGCCCAAGAGTCTTGAGTAGAGATTTCATTGTGGGCTGTAAATACGTGCAATAGGCATGTGTATTATATACTACTTGTTATCAAAGGTATGTCCTAAAATGCTATAAAACAAAGTTATGTAATTTTAGTTTTCTTCTGAGTTGAGGCAATTTTCCTGTACTGTATCTCAGCCTAGGAAGGTCATTGAAACTTATAAAAATAATACAATAGCCATGTTAATATATACAGACTTGTATAGAATATTTGATGAACTGATTTGGGGCTCCCATAAGCACAATTTTCTAATCACAGCTTTGCCCCAAGAAGGGCTTAAAAAGAACGGCAACCGTGTAGACTATTAGGGGCTAATGTAAAGATGATGATAGATGATTCATTGATGACACCTAGCTCTACGACCTGTATGTGTGGCAATACCTAAAACTTAGTCCATACTGCTTTGCTGAGCTAGGATATAAAATTGCTTCAGCCATGTCCATTGTCTGATGAGTCATGGCCGACATTGACCAAACATCAGGTTTTTGCTAATAACCTGAGGTCTACAATGAAATATAAAAGCCTCTTGGGCAGAGATGCAGAAATAGCATATTGGCCATGTCTTATAATGCCCAAAACATCAGTTTTTCGCCGATAACTTTGTTCCGGAGCATTCCAAATCCAAACCCAAAATCAAGCTTCAATGGCCAAGATTGCTTCCACAATGCCTTGCAGGTGCCTAAAACACAGTTTTTCGCCCATAACTCGGTTCCTCAGCATTTCAGGGCATATGTTTGTGAACAAGTCGTCTATAAACATGGCCATTGCGCTTCTTCCAAGCCCTAAATACGAAGTCTCTACGACCTTCCTGGGCCGAGATACAAAAATCGCTTCCACAATGTCTCGCAGGTGCCTAAAACACAGTTTTTCGCCCATAACTCGGTTCCTCAGCATTTCAGGGCATATGTTTGTGAACAAGTCGTATATAAACATGGTCATTGCGCTTCTTTCAAGCCCTAAACGAAGTCTCTACGACCTTCCTGGGCCAAAATACAAAAATCGCTTCCACAATGTCTCGCGGTGCCCAAAAAATCAGTTTTTCGCCAATAACTCGGTTCCTCAGCATTTTAGGGCATATGTTTATTAACAATTCGTATATAAACATGGTCATTGCGCTTCTTTTAAGCCCAAATCGAAGTCTTTACGACCTTCCTGGATCGAGATACAAAAATCGCTTCCACAATGTCTGGCGGGTGCCCAAAAAACAGTTTTTTGCCCATAACTCTGTTCTTGAGCATTTTAGGACATATGTTTATTAACAATTCGTATATAAACATGGCCATTGCGCTTCTTTTAATCTTAAAACGAAGTCTCTACGACCTTCCTGGGCCAAGTTATGATTTTTCACAGGTCAGTCGGCTGCGCCTCAACTAAAAATCGATTTTTCGGCACTTTCCCCACCCTGGAAAGTCTTGGAAAGTTGCTAGATCGATTTTTTGGGCAAAAAACTATAGAAAACAGTCAAAATCGCTTGGTGTAGAATTTGTTCCGATTTTGGGCTATTTTCGGCCAGATTTGACTGTACTATTAGGTTATAATATCTTAACGTAATTTCTTTTTTTCTTTGAATTTGACAAGCTCTTTCAACACTGCCGTGTAGAAAAACAGAGCAGAATTCATGAAAATTCAATGAAGCTACATCCGGGAACTAAGGAACGGGACTCTCGTCCCATCCAGGCACCCGGGATCACGAAAGCGCTTGCCTTGGCCAGCAGCTTTCTGTCCTGGCACCTCCTGGGCCCTCGCAGGCCCATCCCCCTAATTTTAGTAGTAATGAAGTTACATTCTTCTGAATTTGATAAGTTTCAGCGTAATAAGTAATTCAGTGTAATTTCAGTTAATGACCCATTTCACCACTGTGGTAATTCGTGTATCTTATCTCAGTTTGTGACCCGTTCTTCTGCAACGCGTTCCTCTCATCCAGTCCGTACAACCCTTCCCTCGGTTACATCTTTGACAAACGTGTAGCACACCTCTACAGCGCCAGGATGTGCATGCAGCAGACAGAACAGATGGCCAAGGCACACGGTGAGACCATCTGAAATTTTGTATGATTAATCCTTATTCACTAATTCAGCACTGTGACACTATTTGGCAAATGACACCGCTTTTTATGATAGAGTGTCATTTTATTTGTAATGAACGCGCATGATTTATTGACTTCAGCATTTTAATGCACCGGCTTTTATCATTCCGAGTTTCATGAGCTTTCCAGTAATCTATGGAATGATGAAATATTGCACTTGTAGTTGTTACTTCGCATCCGGTGACAGTGTGCTATGATGTGAATTGCGATCATTCCATGCTACAGTTGGTATACTACTATACTATTTCAAGTTTGATACTTAAATCCTTCATGTTGCAGGATGTTATGACAAGACCTTGTTCGAAGACGCGAAGAATAATTTCTTGCACTTAGGAGGGGATCCATACCCTTACAAAGGTAGGTCAAGGTGAATTAACTTTTTATGTGTAATTTTTATCCACAAAACAGCTGAAGTGCTTGTTTTCACTCCATCCTTCCCAGTCCCCCGTCAGACCACTCCGACACTTCCTCTCACTCCAACTCAACTCCCTGTCAGGTCTCACTCCTCACCCCACTCCCACCTACTCCCCCACTCCCTCTCACTCCTCACCCCACTCCCACCTACTCCCCCACTCCCTCTCACACCACCTTTCCTACCCCCCTCTCTCCGTCTCACTCCCCCATTCCGCTCCCTCCCACTCCCCACTCCACTCCTTCTCACTCCCCACTCCACTCCTTCTCACTCCCCACTCAACTCCTTCTCACTCCCCACTCCACCCCATCCAACTCCCCCACTCCACTCCCTCTCACTCTCCCCTCTCACTCCCCCACCCACTTCCACCCCACTCCACTCCCTTCCACTCCCCAACTCTACTCCCTCTCACTCCAGTCTCCCCTCTCACCCCCCACTCCCCCACCTCACTCCCTCTCACTCCCTCTCACACTCCCCTCTCACTCCCCCTCATGAGTGGAGTGGGGGCGTGAGAGGGAGTGAGGCCTCACTCCCTCTCCTTCCTCTCACGCCCCCACTCCACTCCCCCTCTCCCTCTCAGACCACGTGTGGAGCGCCCCAGGAGAGTCCTGCACCACTGCCTGCTCCACCCACTCCATGACTTGTTCTGCTGACACCCCCTATCCTGATGTCATGGAGACCATCGCACAGCACAACTGTACTGTTGACAAGGCTGAGGAGCTGAGGAGAGACTACCAAGGCACCTACCAGCCAGGCGAGGATTTTATTCTAATTTGGCATGTTTACAAGACGGAAATATCGGTTTCTTGTGGTGAGGAGTAAAGATTTCTTGAATATTTGATCATAATTGAATGTTTTAATCATATAACAAAATAAAAATTCAGGATTTGAAGTTGGTGATAGTCCGATATGTGAAGGAATAAGGATCAGGTCAACTATGCGGAGTTATAGGGCTTACACTGCAGTTGAAAGGTGTGACGCTACGAAGGAAAACTTCGTGAGACTCTGTTGGTGTGCGAGAGGTAAGCATGGAAATTATCAAATTCCAAGTCCATTACCAAACACCACTTTCCGCCTATGAAATAATGGGCATAATCAAGTTCATTACAATTACTGGGCTGAAACAAGAAAAACCTAGCCATGTCCAATTTCTTCCTTTACCCAACCTCAAACTCCCTTTCCACTCTCACACACTCCCTCACGCGGGTCCATCTCAGACGAGCACGTGTACCAGTTCACAGGGAATGCGAGTGACAACATTATGGACGGTGTGGTTCGACCGTTCACTCCTGAAAAATATGAAGTGGGGTTCGCCCCCCGGCCCAATGCTTGGTGTGTCAAATACTCGCCTGCGCATCCAGACGATCTGTACGATATCATGTCCTTCCAAGGTACATTTTACAGTAAGATCTCATGTCCTTCCAAGGTACTAAGGTAAATTTCACTTTACGATCTCATGTTTTTTCACAAAAACGATTTTAACTTTAGATCCTTTATGTCCTTCCTCATCAAATAACGATAAATCATTCATGTCCTTCCAAGGTACTAAGGTAAATTTCACTTTACGATCTCATGTTTTTTCACAAAAACGATGTTTGTATTAACTTTACTCGCCCTATTTCTCATCAAATAACGATAAATCATTCTGTTTATTACTATAAATCATTTTGTATATTTAACTTAACCATTCGACGAATTCCCCCTTCCAGGATATAGTAACTCCAATCTTGTAGACATTATTTCCCCAGAGTCGACACTTAAGAATAGCTTTTACCCTGAGTGTGATTTCCCAGAGTCGACACTTTTAGCCAATTTACCCTGAGGTATTGGCACGAGGTTCGTCACATTCTGTACTGGTTAGTTATGGCTTGTTGCTGACCTCAAATAACTTGTATGATTTACCCTGGGACTGAATGTGGGGCTGGACAGGTAGATGCCTGCAACCTCCCCTTTGATTTCCCCAACGTACAAAATTCAGGTTTTACTTTATTAAGATATTCCACACGATTATAGCAATCATTGATCTTTCACCTCTACTGAACTCTTTTCTTTTTTCCCCAAGTTCCCTCTAAACTGTGTTGATTTCCCCAGAATCCGGAACTGGGTGGCCCAGCCTTACCCTGAGTGTGATTTCCCCAGAGTCGACTGTCCGTTTCCCTTTGTCACCTGCTGATTTACCCTACATCGCAGATGGCAGCTCACTTTACAACTGTAGTGTGATTTCCCCCAGATGATTCACTTAGTTTAGTCTCTTCCCTCTCATGTCAATCCCAGAATTAGAAAATCGATATGCAGTATTTTGTTATGTTTGTAGTTTACCCATACACCTCTATAGATAAGACATTGGATTCCCCAGAATCGACACTTAGCGGTCACTTTACCCTGAGTGTGATTTCCCAAGAGTCGACACTTAGCGGACACTTTACCCTGAGTGTGATTTCCCCAGAGTCGACACTTAGCGGTCACTTTACCCTGAGTGTGATTTCCCCAGAGTCGACACTTAGCGGTCACTTTACCCTGAGTGTGATTTCCCCAGAGTCGACACTTAGCGGTCACTTTACCCTGAGTGTGATTTCCCCAGAGTCGACACTTAGCGGTCACTTTACCCTGAGTGTGATTTCCCCAGAGTCGACACTTAGCGGTCACTTTACCCTGAGTGTGATTGCCTCTTGGAGAGAACTCTTCTTCGTGGTAGCTACTCCGGACTCCAACCACACCACCAAATGGAACATACCGTACAGCTACCCCGACCCTTCGGTAAGAAAGCGAGAGGGACTACATAATTATTATAAGGTCATCTTTTTACTTTTTCTTATCTTTTGAGCTCTGCAACTACCTCGACATCTGCACTCTGCCAACTCACCGTGAGAAAGATTTTTTTCATTATGACATTCGAGGTAGATGTGTTCGGAGATCAAAGTGATTCTAATGACAATTACAGTTTCCAATCTGAAATTACTATCCTATTTATTTTTGCATTGGACATGAAAAATTAAAATATACGCTTTTACAGATCAGCTTATCCCCCTTAAAACACAATGAAATCCCCCAGTCTCCGCGTGACCTGTTACGGTTTATTTGCATCCTGTACGACCACTACAAAGGTCATGTGACGGCCTGGTACAAGCAGCGTGGTCAGTTCATGGTGCAGCTCACTTCTGTGTACCAGGACACTCCGGCGTGGTGGAAAAGAGGGATGGCTAAGGGAGAGAAACCTGGGAGCGCTGGAAACGGGGGTTGTCACTTTGGGTAAGTGGTGTCACCTTGGGTAAGTGTTGTCACCTTGGGTAAGTGTTGTCACCATGGGTGAGGGTTGTTGCCTTGGGTAAGTGTTATCACCATGAGTAAGTGATGTCAGCTTGGATAAGTGTTTTCACCTTGGGTTAGTGTTGTCACCTTGGGTAAGTGTTGTCACCTTGGGCAAGTGTTGTCACCTTGGGTTAGTGTTGTCACCTTAGGTAAGTGTTGTCACCTTAAGTAAGTATTGTCAATTTGGGTAAGAGCGGTAAATATCAGTGAATTTCCATTTTCAATAAGTTAATGATCGAGGAGGGGATTTTTAACAGACTGAAGTCCAAACTCAAATTTGTAATTCCATAATTTCTTGAAAATTCTCTGTTTTAAAAGAACAACTAGGACTAAAAAACTCCTCAGTGCTCACTCTTCCATGTTCCAGGAAGGAGTTTGTATCCCGCATTTGGTGCTACTCGACCCTTCAAGGGACTCATTGTATACGCTTACATCACCAACCTCTTCAGAAATGATACTTCCTTCGCTCACACCACCTACAAGTGAGTCTCTGGAATACATAGACACGCGCCTACCCTGCCAATAATGGGATGCTTCACGATGGTGCAGCCGGGCTGCACGAGGGATGTATGCAGTTAGACCCGTGCAGCCCGTTGGGAGGGGGTATAAACCAAAATAAACCTGATCAGAAAGGGACATATTTTGACGCCAATGAAAATTACAGTGTCTTTAATCGATTGAAATCAAAATCTATTTTCTGATCCTTGGAAAGGTATTTCAATTCATTCTGATAAACTATTCCATGATTTGCCACCTCCTCTCTATCCAAGCTGCATGCTGCCCCACCTGTACACTGGTAACGCCTACCTCACCTACTCCTCCCTCCACGACTACTCCTACTACAGATCACCCTCCCTCGCCCACACTCTCACTTGGGCTGACTTCGCACCCACTGACCCCCACGTGTCCCTACCGCTCGAGGGCGTGACGGTCAGGGACAGGTTCTCTGATCCGCACAGATTCCTCACCCCAGAAGATGTGTGCGGTAAGTTAGACCCCCCCCCCTTGAGTTAGGAGCGGGGTATTGCTGGTATCGAAATGAATTGATAATGATATTTTAGGCATATATTGGAAGGTTTTGACTAGACATCAACTCAGCGATCGCATCAGGCTTTTCACATCTCCTATTCTTCTCTTCTTGTGCCAAATTTCGTTCCATATACAAACATGTCTTGTGAGGTATCTTCCTACCCTGATCAGGTCGGTGTTTTGACCGGGAGAGGGACGACCTCACGGCGCAGATATTGGAGATGTCAGAGTCCCGACATGTCAGCAAGTACAACATCACCCACTTCTGTACGAACATCAGACGGGCTATGCTGCTCTGGGAGGAAAGTGCTTTCTGCTGGCAGGTGAGAGAACAACTAACTCCATCATCTGAATTCAAAGCCGCTCTGATAGAGTCTATCGCCTAAAGATGCTTATCCTAAAATGCTTAATCGCAACATCTCACTACATAATTTCCCTTTTTGTTGACCCCAAAAAATAAAAACAATCCCCCTCACATCGTTACACTGACGACGACATGCTATCCCAAAGATCCCGATTTACAAACTTTCTCGTATCATTAAACGCTTTCAACTTGCTCCCTAAACACTGTAATTCTGATATCGTGTCCTATAGTTTACTCGCTTCCTTCCTCGTGTTCATGTACCAATCTTTGAATCATTCGATTCTACATCCTGCGCGCTGCTTTATCCTACTTCCCACATTTTTAATCGCCCACATTTTCAGACAGCAGTTTCCCCTCCCATTAAAGTGTCAGTCCTTTGTGGGCTTCCATTTAATCCCCCTTCTCGTCAACCAATAATCCACCCTTTCTTTCTCTTATCAGGTTGAGTTCACCGACGGGTCCCCAAGTTACAGCACCGATTCATATCCCAGGATGATCAGACAATACAATCACCTTCGTAAAATGAGCCAAGATCCAAAGTATGAACGAAATTTTTTTATTGCACTGATCATAATCTTTCGTGGTTTCAACTTGCTCATGTGGAAAACTTTGTATTCACTTTGTATTCACTTTGTATTCGATTTTTCTGCTGCCACGTAAATTTCCCAATTTTCACAGATGTTTTGATATATTTAAGCAATTTTTTTTCTTGTTCAGGGTATCGTGTGGTTTGGCAAATGACACCACTGAACAGCGCTTCACTCCAAACTGGTGGCCTTCCACCGCTTCCGGGTCCTGGACAACTGTTGTCAGCAGCACGACAACAGCATCCCCATCTGCTGTCACGAGAACAGCTTCCCCATCTGCTACCATGACAACACCTGCTTATAGTGGTGTGATCACGACAACACCGGCTGGTGCTACCATGACAACATCAGCTAGTGATGTCACCATGACAAAAGCTATTGATGCTACCATGACAACACCGGCCAGTGAAGTTACCATAAAAACAGCAGCAAGTGAGGTTAACATGACAGCATCAAAAAGTGTTGCTACCATGACACCAGATGCTGCCGTAAAAACAACCTTATCAACTGGTGTAAGCACTGGCTCAATTCCATCGAGTGAACCTCCCGATTCAACAGATCAATCACCTGAACCTACGATATCAGCAACTTCTTCACCCGCTGTCAACCAAGCAACACAAACTTCACGCAATCTTTCCAGTGAAGCAACTGTTTTTCCCACTGTAGCTCCAGCAGCAGTACTGTCATGGAATGTCAGCTGGAGAGAAAACACATTGCTGCACAATAATAGAACAGCAAATTCGTCTCAAGTTGATGAAAATCCCACAACAACCTACTACTACACCACCTCCAACCCGGAATTAAGCCGTACAATACGTTTTAAGGTGAGTAGGATAGTGTTTATTATTTTAATTATTGTTGAAATGAGTAAAAATGAGTACGTAGAAATGAGTGTGATGCGTATAAAATTGAGTGCAATACCTGTTGAAGTGGGTTCGATACGTGTTCCATTGAGTACGATACGTGTTTATTAAGTGAGTACGATACGTGTTTGAATGAGTACGAAAAGTGTTATTCAAGTGATCATATTCATCTTCTCTAAAAAAAAGTCGAATGGCGTGATGTAAATGTTTTTTTAGAATTAGATTTTCAACTTGAGCTACCAAATCGGTTGTCATTGATTTATCAACGATCCTCAGATTACGAGAACGGACTGCAGAGGGAATGTAAACCGAAGGTGTTCCACCTTTTACAGGAAATACACCTGGCACTACTGGTTAGGTACGTGGTAAATATACTGTTACAACACATTATTCAGCTGTAAATATGGGCATTTTTCTCGAGGAGAAGCCGAGTGGAATATGAAAAATCCACACCGAAATTGTGTATTTAGCTGACACCGCCTCTCCTCAGAGCTGTTCTATAAGTTTCCGCTAGCTGGTTATATTGAAAACCAAGGCTACCACCCCCACAACACCTGTGACATGTTGCTCTACTCCGTCATATGCCTCCAGTCCATCGACACTACCCGTGAGTTGCAGAGAAAATGGGAGTTATTACAAAAAACTCCGAATAATATGACCTTTATCCGAATAATATGACCTTTATCCGAAAAATATGACCTTTATCCGAAAAGTATGACCTTTATCCGAAAAATATGACCTTTATCTATCATTCGACCCCCCAATCCTCATGATATTAACGCCATTCTTTTGATGAAAAAGCATCAATTTATCTAGTGATTCTTTCATCCCTACAGAATGTGAAGATGTCAACACCAAGCTGCTCATCGAGTACAACATCACTGCCAAAACATCCCAACTCCTGGCGTCAGGGTGCAAGGAATCCCATCTGCAGTGGTGGGTGAACAGGCAGTCCGGCGTCGAGCAAGGTGGGTGGAAAACCGGGCAGGAAAATGCAGAAATTCAAACCATATAATTGCTTGGATACATATCTTTCGAAACTGCCTAAGGGCGCTGTTTTCTTTTATAGTAAGATCGTAAAATATCACTCCCCAGTGCCTCTGGGTCACGAGTGTTTGCTCTATATAGTAACACCATGTCACTGTATAGTACGCTGACACAATAAAGTTTTTATACACTCCCCTGCAGTGCCCCTAAGTGTCTGCAGCATCTGGAACCTTTCTCACTGCCGTTGGAAGTTCGCTCTGGGGGACGCTTCCACGAGTACCCGCTAACTTCCGACATCTCCACACTCCTCTGGCTGGAAGAGGACTCCTGGAGGGATTCATTGGAAGAGGACGCTTGTAGGCAGCGCAGGTGATAGGGATAAACGGGATCCAATGTTGAGTTAACGGGATGCTAGATATTGTTATTTCCTACTTAAAATTCATCCAACCAGATGCTATTGCGCGCCACAACCTCCTCTTTTGAGTGTTGTCTTCCTGGCCCGTCCCCCTTTTACTCTTTTAGTAATAGAACTCATTCCACAACTGATGATTATAATCTCTTCCTTCATTCACCCCCTCTCTCTCAGGGACCTGTATACCTGTCTGTCTAATCTGGGCTGCTCCGAGAATGAGATGAGTCACTACAATTCCACATACCTGGCAGCGCCTTTGTTTGATGAGGAACGACACTTGAGCTTACAGTTCTATAAGCTGGCTATGAGAGCCAAAGTATTGGGGTGTGTACCCTTACCATGACATTTTTAGTTTTTTGGCTTTTCAAACGCTTTCAACCCTTAATTATTTGATACCAGTTTTTGACTCCAGATATTGGCAAAACTTCTGCCACCACTAATTGATCCCAATAACAGCAACCGTAAGCAGTTCTTATGGGATCTTTTCCGAATCAGACTTATTTCAAAAAAGAGCGTGAGTAAATATTTCATTGCTAATCTTCAATTGTTACTTTTTGGAACAGACCTCCCCCCCTCCTGCAACCACCCCTCCCAACAGGACGTGGTGTAATACCTACGCCTCCCACCACACGACATGTCGCACCTGCTGGTCCCACCTTCTCCACCTCAACTCCTCCCACCCCGACTGGTGGGAATATCACAGGTTAGCAGTCAACTCCTCCCACCCCGACTGGTGGGCATCCCACAGGTTAGCAGTCAACTCCTCCCACCCCGACTGGTGGGCATCTCACAGGTTAGCAGTCAACTCCTCCCACCCCGACTGGTGGGAATATCACAGGTTAGCAGTCAACTCCTCCCACCCCGACTGGTGGGCATCCCACAGGTTAGCAGTCAACTCCTCCCACCCCGACTGGTGGGCATATCACAGGTTAGCAGTCAACTCCTCCCACCCCGACTGGTGGGCATCTCACAGGTTAGCAGTCAACTCCTCCCACCCCGACTGGTGGGCATATCACAGGTTAGCAGTCAACTCCTCCCACCCCGACTGGTGGGCATATCACAGGTTAGCAGTCAACTCCTCCCACCCCGACTGGTGGGCATCTCACAGGTTAGCAGTCAACTCCTCCCACCCCGACTGGTGGGCATCTCACAGGTTAGCAGTCAACTCCTCCCACCCCGACTGGTGGGAATATCACAGGTTAGCAGTCAACTCCTCCCACCCTGACTGTTGGGCATCCCACAGGTTAGCAGTCAACTCCTCCCACCCCGACTAGTGGGAATATCACAGGTTAGCAGTCAACTCCTCCCACCCCGACTGGTGGGAATATCACAGGTTAGCAGTCAACTCCTCCCACCCCGACTGGTGGGCATCTCACAGGTTAGCAGTCAACTCCTCCCACCCCGACTGGTGGGCATCTCCTGAGTTAGCAGTCAACTCCTCCCACCCCGACTGGTGGGCATCTCACAGGTTAGCAGTCAACTCCTCCCACCCCGACTGGTGGGAATATCACAGGTTAGCAGTCAACTCCTCCCACCCCGACTGGTGGGCATCTCACAGGTTAGCAGTCAACTCCTCCCACCCCGACTGGTGGGCATCCCTGGGTTAGCAGTCAACTCCTCCCACCCCGACTGGTGGGAATATCAGAGGTTAACAGTCATGATCCTCCCACCCCGACTGGTGGGAATATCACAGGTTAGCAGTCAACTCCTCCCACCCCCGACTGGTGGGAATATCACAGGTTAGCAGTCAACTCCTCCCACCCCGACTGGTGGGCATCCCACAGGTTAGCAGTCAACTCCTCCCACCCCGACTGGTGGGCATATCACAGGTTAGCAGTCAACTCCTCCCACCCCGACTGGTGGGAATATCACAGGTTAGCAGTCAACTCCTCCCAGCCCGACTGGTGGGCATCTCACAGGTTAGCAGTCAACTCCTCCCACCCCGACTGGTGGGCATCTCACAGGTTAGCAGTCAACTCCTCCCACCCAGACTGGTGGGCATCTCACAGGTTAGCAGTCAACTCCTCCCACCCCGCCTGGTGGGCATCTCACAGGTTAGCAGTCAACTCCTCCCACCCCGACTGGTGGGCATCTCCTGAGTTAGCAGTCAACTCCTCCCACCCCGACTGGTGGGCATCTCACAGGTTAGCAGTCAACTCCTCCCACCCCGACTGGTGGGCATCTCACAGGTTAGCAGTCAACTCCTCCCACCCCGACTGGTGGGCATCTCACAGGTTAGCAGTCAACTCCTCCCACCCCGACTGGTGGGAATATCACAGGTTAGCAGTCAACTCCTCCCAGCCCAACTGGTGGGCATCTCACAGGTTAGCAGTCAACTCCTCCCACCCCGACTGGTGGGCATCTCACAGGTTAGCAGTCAACTCCTCCCACCCCGACTGGTGGGCATCTCACAGGTTAGCAGTCAACTCCTCCCACCCCGACTGGTGGGCATCTCACAGGTTAGCAGTCAACTCCTCCCACCCCGACTGGTGGGAATATCACAGTCAACTCCTCAGTCAACTCCTCCCCACCCCGACTGGTGGGCATCTCACAGGTTAGCAGTCAACTCCTCCCACCCCAACTGGTGGGCATCTCACAGGTTAGCAGTCAACTCCTCCCACCCCGACTGGTGGGCATCTCACAGGTTAGCAGTCAACTCCTCCCACCCCGACTGGTGGGCATCTCACAGGTTAGCAGTCAACTCCTCCCACCCCGACTGGTGGGCATCTCACAGGTTAGCAGTCAACTCCTCCCACCCCATCTGGTGGGCATCTCACAGGTTAGCAGTCAACTCCTCCCACCCCGACTGGTGGGCATCTCACAGGTTAGCAGTCAACTCCTCCCACCCCGACTGGTGGGAATATCACAGGTTAGCAGTCAACTCCTCCCACCCCGACTGGTGGGCATCTCACAGGTTAGCAGTCAACTCCTCCCACCCCGACTGGTGGGAATATCACAGGTTAGCAGTCAACTCCTCCCACCCCGACTGGTGGGCATCTCACAGGTTAGCAGTCAACTCCTCCCACCCCAACTGGTGGGCATCTCACAGGTTAGCAGTCAACTCCTCCCACCCCGACTGGTGGGCATCTCACAGGTTAGCAGTCAACTCCTCCCACCCCGACTGGTGGGCATCTCACAGGTTAGCAGTCAACTCCTCCCACCCCGACTGGTGGGAATATCACAGGTTAGCAGTCAACTCCTCCCACCCCGACTGGTGGGCATCTCACAGGTTAGCAGTCAACTCCTCCCACCCCGACTGGTGGGAATATCACAGGTTAGCAGTCAACTCCTCCCACCCCGACTGGTGGGCATCTCACAGGTTAGCAGTCAACTCCTCCCACCCCCAACTGGTGGGCATCTCCCTGGGTTAGCAGTCAACTCCTCCCACCCCGACTGGTGGGCATCTCACAGGTTAGCAGTCAACTCCTCCCACCCCGACTGGTGGGCATCTCACAGGTTAGCAGTCAACTCCTCCCACCCCGACTGGTGGGCATCCCACAGGTTAGCAGTCAACTCCTCCCACCCCGACTGGTGGGAATATCACAGGTTGGCCGGTTGGGCGGTTGAATCTCCCGGATTGGCAGGTTCGGGGAGGGAATCTCACTGGTTGGGGAACACAGCACTTTACTTCGTATTTCAACCCTGAGCAAATGTTGGGGTTTGGGTTAGGGGTAACTTTAGGGTTGGCACAGAGATCATATGTTTGGTTTAGCCCCGATTAATGATTCAGTTACAATCATAGCGCCATTTATTTTCCTGGTGAAATATCGTATCATTTACAGTTAAAATTTTGTGCCTTTTGAACAACAGTTCCAATTTTCGGCACCCACAGTCAACTTTTTGTCAAAATATATGGCATAAATCACAACTTTTTGTCCGCTCCTGCATTGTGCAGACATTTTTTCCACGAATCTATTACTTCCCTCAAATAGCCTCGAGATTTTTCTTTTGGCAAATTTGCATCATAATCGAAAATGAGTACTACAACGCAAGTCTCAAGGTCAAAAATATAGTACTTCTCTCAAATATGAAAATGCAGAAGCTGTTAGTGAACCAGCCATGCCAACTTGTTTTTGAAAGGGCATTTTGCTGAATATTAGATTGCGAGCTTTCTCGTGCTGCCCGGTTCAATAGGTAGATATATAATATATGCACTGAATTTAAAATAAGGCAACAGTCCACGCAATCGAGTTGGCAGACTTAAATAATTCAACAGAGGTGATTGCAGTGTCTTGGGTAGTTAAATAAAGCAAGCTGGAAAAATATTAAAATATTCACCTGGACTAAGAAGTATAAATTGAAGAGTTTCTGCTAAAAAATTCACAAATTTTCGTTCTGAGTGGTCTATCGCTGTGTGGAAACTCACCATTTTGGTCACTTAAAAAGTTGCACAAGTTTTCCACCCGTGTCCTTATACGTAAATAGTAATATCGCAAAATCATCCAGTATATACTACTTCTGCAGCTGTCGTTAACCTTGTCAATAATTTGTGCCAACTTATACTCTCCGCTTGTCAGATCATGTTGTCGAGCTGGATCCTACTGCTGGTGTTGGTGGACCTAGGGTCCTCCGATTACAATCTCTACAAGTACTCTCAAAAGAAATTACAAGCACCGGACAGGATCGACAAACCGAGTTGCTTCGAAAAATTGATGACTAGTAGCATAAACTTCATTACGGAATTGGAGGAATATTTAGTGTATTATAATAAGACAATGCTTCCCGCCAGTGACTCTTTCTATTGTAGGTTTCACTTTGATGATAATTTGGTGTTCGCAGGAAACTTCCCCCTACTGGGAATTGCGAATAAGTTCGATTGGTTTTGTGAAATCGATGACAGGAGCTTGGTATGTGACGGAAAGACCATTTGTCTGACGGACGAGTGCGGCTGTGCCAGTAGGAAGGGTTATACTTCCGATACTTTCTACTGTTTTGACGGTTCTGGTTGCTTGACGTTCGACAGACTTTGCAACGATATACAGGATTGCCTGGATGGGTCAGATGAGTGTTTTTGTCCAGGGTATCTTATATATTCTGATGAACGAGAACGGGTCTGTGTTCCCAGGAGAAATTGTTGGAATTTAACAGCAAATTTTCCACCAAAAATATATGGGAATGATGCTGCCAAAATACTCGATCTGTCTTGTAACGAGTTCAGAGGTAGAAAGATGTATGATTTTCCATTATTCGATTGCATGGAATATGCTTACAGTAAAAGGGGGGACATAATTGACTCTAGAAGTGTCTCCCACTATTGCAAATCACACTGTTCGCGTTTTCAAGGGTTTGATGAAGGCAACTGGATCAAGTTCTGTGACAGACTCCTCTGGGGTTCCGTTAATGACTTTGACTTCCAATGCAACGTCAACTCCTACACAGAACTGCAGCCCATGCGAACCATCTGTGATGGTGAGGTTCAGTGTGAGTCAGGAGCAGATGAGATAGGGTGTCCGGGGAGGTTCTACTGCAGTCCAGATAGGGCTGACTGGGTGGGACTGGACAAGGTGTGTGACCATGTGAAGGATTGTAACAATGGAGCTGACGAGTGTGGTACCTGTGTCACGGGCAGTCTCTCTCATCCTCAGACTTTCTGATACAGTCCAAGGTGGTTGTGGTGGTTACTGGACTGCTGTCATTACTCATAATCGTCATGAACTGCAAGCAGATACACAGGTGTTTCAGCATGGAGTGCCCTTCCAACATCAAGCAAATAGACAGGATTTTCCTCATCAACCTTTTCAGTCACGATCTCATGATGGGGCTGTATTTAGGAGGCATCGTGAGCTCGGCTCTGGTTATCAGACTCAAAGGCAGGTACTGCTTGTTGGAGAGTGGGTGGAGATCAAGTTGGATTTGTTCTGTTTTCGGGATGATCTTCTCCTCGGCTGCCCATGGCTCCCTATTCACCCTCGCCATGATGAGTTACATCAGGTACAGGAAGTGCTGTGAGATCGGATTCGTTGTAAAGCAGAGGTCTATTATTCTCTTGGTAGCTGTGGTTGACATCCTTAATTGGCTCCATTCCTACTTACCCTTGATGCCCATAGCAGTCATCAGAGAATTCTTTAGAACGGAGATTTACTTCACAAACCTTGACCAAAACCCCTTCTTCAGCCGTAATCCGGTGGATCAGCCCCGGTTAATAATGCTTTACGAGGCTGTTGTGGGGCGCTCAAACACTACTGATGATGTCTACACGATCGTTGACACCTTGAAGAATACAACTTCTAAGAAAGACATATTCGACATCAAGGAAACGAGTTACTATGGCAACACAGGACTCTGCATCCATAACATCTTCAAGTCCCAGGGATCCTATAACATCTACAAGATATGCTATTGTTCTGGATTGATGGTTGTTTTGGCATTCATTTGCCTCACCTACTTGAAAATATTGACGGAACAAAGAAAGTTAAAGAGGGCCTTGGCTGCAGTTGGAAAGAACGATCCCGGGGCCAGCCGAGTTAGGAATCTGCAGTGCCGTAAAATGACCGTGAAAGTAGCCCTTATGATAGGCTCTCAAATTGCCTGTTGGTTACCGTACATCGGTACCATTATCTACTTCGAGTACATAGCTTCGGAGCCAGCTTCGCCCCTGGTATTCGAGTTGTTTGCACTGGTCTTCATCCCACTCAACAGCTTCCTTAACCCGGTGTTTTATAGCGGGGTCTACAAGAAGGTCATGAAGAAAACCTGGAACTTTTGGAGGAAGTTTGTTCAGAAATGGTTTCTCACACCTTTTGACATTTGGATCACAGCTGATGTTTATAGACTATATAACCACGCGACTAGAGAGAGACTTTTGCAATTCGCCACGCGCAGCGTGGTGAATTAAATTATGAACGCAGTGAGTGTCTAATGCTCATATAGTACGAACGCCAGTGAGTGCTATATGTGAAGATCAAAAGTCTCTCTTGGCGCGTGGTTATATAGTATATACACGGCCGATTCGAAGTAAGTTTAATTTGGACAGATTTAGACCCCTAGCAGGACACCTTATGAATTATTTATATTAGTCTTCATTTGTGAATTGTCTGTGAAGCATTTTGAAGTTTTTTGAAGAGGCAGCAATCAGCATAAAAACGTTCATTTCCATAAACTTTTGCAAAATCAATGGTACAAACAAATCGAAAAGATACAATCACGAAGTGAATATTAAAGATTCACACATTCTCACATTCTCAAGAATCCATTCACATTTGAATGGTAATTGTACGAGTATAACTATAACATGATTGGTAATGTGTTAATCATCAGCAACAGACCAATACATCGGAATGTGAACACCGAAGGACCGACCAAACAAAGTGTACAATATCAAAATTGAGAACGAAAGAACTAGGTACCACTCATGGTGTACATCGACATTTGCATTTTGCAACTGTAATTACTCTCAAAAATGTATAGCAGCCACATTCCATTCTATACCTGTGTTACGAGCAGACGTCACGTGACACACTTGTCTAGCATATAACGGTTTGCAAATGTACACAGTAATTACAATGTGTTGTGTTGATTGGTATTTGGTGTTCGTTTTTGTGCATGTGTACATTTGCTAAATACAGTAAACGGGTCAGGTAAAACAGGGTAAATAAAGGTAAATAAACACTAGACAGGGTAAATAAACAGGGTAAATGAAAAGGGTAAATAAACAGGGTAAATAAACAGTGTACAAGCATGTTTAATTATGTTTTGTAACAATCGGTAACTCAGCGTGTCAGAATCCGAATACAAATCTAGAGATGGACTTTCGAAAACTACTGATGGAGTTATGAAATCTACTGATGGAGTTTCTAGAGAGAGACTTTCGCGCGTGTTTATATAACTCCATCTCTGGTTTCGTAACTCCATCAGTGATGGTTATACGTATGCAGCACGCGCGAAAACAACACGGCCGTGTATATAGCGAGTTGGAGGCGATAAGATTTATACAGTTCTTACGGACTCAAAATTTGTTGCATTCCATTGTTATGTTACATATGAACTTGTTTTTTGGACCAATCTTTTTATTTGTTCGTGATTTATGAAGAATCAAATTTGAACCAAAATTTTACGAAGTACCAAATTTTATGTATTATAATTTTACTAGCAGGCCCGTTGGGCTCGCTAGATAATACAGAACCAAATACTAAGCTCATAAAAAAAATTATGAAGGAGCAAATTCGTTGGTTACTTTAAGTATCATGCTGGACCGGGCAAGTTTTGATAATTATGATTTTCGATTGTATGATGAAGTCAAATCTGAAAATTAAAACCGAGTATCGTACTCATATTGAACGTTGAATTGATTCAAGGCAAGAGCAGTTTTCCGAATTCGCAATGTACTATGCCCAAATCCGATTCAATTTGATTTTGCTTTTGGCCAATCTTGAATTGCTCTAAATTAACATTAATTATTTCCGTTTATATTATCAACATTCAACTCAGCATTGATTTAAATCGACTGAAGTCTGCCACAGATCTATGAGATGCCATCGGAAATAACCTCCACGATGCCAGCCATACCCGTTCTCTATCTTTAGATCTTGAATTTCAAATGAAAAACAGTAAACACGTCGTTCTTTTAAACGCTACAACGCAGCAGTCAACAACGTATCAGAAAGCACTCTCATAGAACTGAGCTTAATCTGCACGTGCAGAATGTCTGTATCCATAGCAACGGTGCGACTTAGCCCGGCTTAGCCTTTGTTTCTCCTGATAAGTTCTTGGCAAGCTCAAATTTAATTGTATACGCCGGCACAAACATTATTCACGTGTGAATTCATTTTATATTAAAGATATTATATAAGACTGCAGTCTGGATCTCAGATGGGGACGGGGGTTGGACAGGGGGGGTTCGGACCTGGATTGAATGATGAAGCTACGATGATATTTAAAAATGGCCCGGGAGAGCTATTGCCTATTATATTATGCCCGTGGATTTTTAAAATAAACTTTGTTTTATTCATTTGATTTCAACCTTCCCCCCTCAGGAGGAATATGATTTATACTTTTGATTTTAACCTTCAACCCTCAGGAGGGACATGCATTTCATTTTAAACCTCCTCCCCCCAGGAGGGACATGCGGGTAGCCTCCTCGCGGTGTGGGATCAGGTGCATTGTCAAGGAGACTGTAGTGGGGCCGAGCTTTTCCGAGCACCTCTACTGGAGCATCGCTGAGAGTGAGTTATTGTTAAAATTCCAGTTATAGCATGATATATGTTGGTTTCATATCTAATCATGCACAAAATCAAAATTCGTTGAAAACAAACATAATCGGGATATTCGGTATGCACTACGCTCGTATTTTTTCATGATTTTTGTATTTTCTTGATGACCAGCTTGTCACTTGTCATCTTTGCCAGGTCTGTTTAAAGACGATGATTCCAACAGTGTTACTCCGCCATTTGGACAAGTCCTTGTCAGCTGCTGGGTAACTTTGTTTTTTCTTTTCTTGTGAGGATTGATTATTATTCGTGAAGATGCTGAATCTTATTGAGAGTGAAGACATTATCATTGTCTTTACAAATGTGGAATAAAGGTTGGAATTCGGAATTGTAGCATTGTGTGAAGTAAATTAGCTGATTAGGTCTGAAACGTTTTTGGATTAAATGTCGAAAAGCCCTTTGCGCCCACACCTATGGCCAAACTTTCCTCGTCGTTGTGGTAGATCTAGAACCTATTTATAGTGTTCTATTTGCTTCACACTACGTTACTGTCCTTCCTCACCTTATTAGTTAGAAAAGTGAGATGAATTATTTTGTTTTCCACTTCCTTCTTAATTTTTTACTGAATTTAATCGATCAAGGTGATGATTGATTCGTTATCATGAGCATAATCATGATGATATTGCTTGTAACATTATTAGACCATTGGAGTGGAACAAGTATTCTGAGTGAAACAGGAACAAGTATTCATATTTTCATTTCACAGTTTCTATCCCATTTTACATTTTTAACCATTTTACAATTTTCAGAGTAATGATTATGTTGATGTTTATTTCGTCAATAACAAATGACCAGTTTTGAATTATCTTACTTTTTACTGATGCTTTTCCATCATACACAATTTATCTGACCTTTTAGTTTTTATCGTATGTTCACTGTTGGTTATGCCTACAGGTTTTTAAAATTTTACTAATAGGAAAGAGTGATGAATCATTGTTTTTATTCAATTATCTATTCGAATATTCGATACGTTTGAAATGTTTTCAGTTTTAGAAATATCTTTTATCATTCGCTTTTCATCGTACCTATCTTAATCGCTATCATTTTTGAAATTCTTGATAAATCGGAATTGCCCTGAAAATATACTTTCATCTGATTATCTATATAACACAATGATAGATTGATTTTACAAAATTTCCGTTAAAATTTTCTTCGCAAATTCTAATTGATCTTACAAAATGTGATTGAAATGCCTCCATTGAATGTATAACTGACGCTCTCCTCCACTTTAGGTTATGTATCAGTATGGGCAGTATGGAAGAAGATGGATGAGTTTATGAAGTCTCGACTTGTTCTACCTCAACCTGGTGACATGGTGAGTCCTATATGACTTCATTTAATTGAATTAATTAGAATTAAATTCAAATAAAATCTTTTTCTCTAATTCCATTTTTTTCTAATTCTATTGATCATATAAGCTGCCCATTTTTTGTGCAACTGACACTTTATCTACACCACTTTTTTTTCCTTTTTTAGTCCTAAGTCAGAATTCATTAATTCAAAATACTGTTATTTGGTTTCATAAAACATATTCCAATAACATTGCCAATTGGTAAAACTGAAATGTAAATGTATCTATAAATTCAATCATTCTCTCGGCAGATAAATTTCAATCATTGCCAAACCAATGAAACTTTCTACTATTGGCACTTCGATTGAAGGGTCAAGGGTGAGTTAAAAGTGGGGTAAAATTGCCGAACAACTGATCCAAGCGATTTTTCATGATTTTCATAGTTCTTAATTCTAATACAGGCCTTACGCCGGATCAATGCAGCTCTTCTGTCTAGTGCAGGTTTGGTCTGCGCAAGACCTGCATTAAATTAACTGCCGTAAGACTCGTGGCACCGGGCGAAAGTGGCAAACAGGTTACAGACCTTTGTCTTTCAGTCCTATTTTCGGAAAATATTAGCTATAATTGGGCATTTTTTCGATACGCCTTACAAATAGGGAGCTAAAGTGATCAAGAATGGATTTATTTGGAATCAAATCGCTTGTGGAATTGCTCCAATTCTGGTTCGATCAGATGACCACAGAATACTACGTCAAACATTGTCAATTCACATTTCACGTCAATTCAATAATTGCTCCAAGACCTTATTCCAGGTCTTAACTTCGAACCCTACACTCGTGTTGTTATTGTCACAGAGCAGCCGTATTATTCTTATACACCACCCCCTTATCCTTCTTAACCAACGCCATGAACCCGGACGTGATATCCAGGGAGGCTGACCTGGTCCTGGTCAGTATCTTCCTCTGATCCCTCACTGGAAACTTGTAGGGCTGCGGCAAGGACGCCACACTACCACACTTCCTGATGAATCCCGGAGGCAGGTGACGGGCCTTGGATTGGTCCTTGGTGCACACCACGAGATGCAGGCCTGCCTCTGCTATGAGGGTGTGTCGCGCTAGTTTCTTGGATTTGATGGTCAGGTTGATGGAAGCGTGGAGGTTGCTCCGGTAGTCCTCCCTCCGCAAGGCGTATATCACGGGGTTAGCTACCGGTCCCGTGTAGAAGAGTATCTTAGCGATCTGCGCAAAGACCACCTCGCTGTCAGGGGACAGGTTCCAGGGCAGGTAGTTCTTGAGGGCCAGCAGCGGGATGGAGATGTTCGTCAGGATGAAGATAACCACCAGAATGAAGAGCTCCCGTGCTATGCACGGCATCTGGGCCCTGTTCTGGGCCCCGACCCTCCGGGCTCCCGAGCCACAGAAGTTCTGTCTGAATATCTGGCCCATGACGACGGCAGAGAGCAGCACGATAATGACACTGCCCAGGAGAACGATGTAGGGGATGACGTTGATGTGCGGCACCACCTTGTCACCTGCTATCATCTGATCGTAGCTGACGAAGCAGGACTGGATGTTCGGGATGAAGAAGACATGCCAGAGCGGGTTGGAGACCACCAGGAAGACGGTTATAAAGACGTATTTAGCGAGGATGACGTGCATGATGCGTTGCCTGGTTACCCACACCTTGTAAGCGAGGGGGTAGATCACTATGACAACACGAGTAAAGCTCAGCACAATAAGACTGATTATTGAGCCCCATGGAAACACGTGGAGCAGGTTGGAGAACACCCGACACAGCAGGTCGCTCCGCTCGAAGGCGTCACCCCGGTAGAACATAGCCACGACCAGGGGCTCCACCAGGAGGGCAGTGCCCATGTCGTCCACCGCCAGGCAGAAGAGTTGGAGACGGGAGGGCAGGCGGTAGTGACGCCGCTTGCCGAACAGGTAGAGCACCAGGAGGTTGAAGTGGACGCCGCATATCATGAGGAGGAGGATGATGACGGTTGTTATCTGGTCGAGGGGGGTGGAGATGGGGGGCGCCTCAGGGGGTGAGGAGTAGTTCATAGCCTGAGGAGTTAGAAGTCAGTGAGATAGTGTAGATTGAGAGGGGGGTGATGGGGGCATCAGGGGGTGAGGAGTAGTTCATTGCCTGAGGAGTTAGAAGTCAGTGAGATAGTATAGACTGAGAGGGGGTGGGGGCGCCTCAGGGGGTGAGGAGTAGTTCATAGCCTGAGGAGTTAGAAGTCAGTGAGATAGTGTAGGATTGAGGGGGTGGTGGGGGGGGGGGGCGCTCAGGGGGTGAGGAGTAGTTCATAGCCTGAGGAGTTAGAAGTCAGTGAGATAGTGTAGACTGAGAGGGGGCGCCTCAGGGGGTGAGGAGTAGTTCATAGCCTGAGGAGTTAGAAGTCAGTGAGATAGTGTAGACTGAGAGGGGGGAGGGGGGCATCTGGGGGTGAGGAGTAGTTCATAGCCTGAGGAGTTAGAAGTCAGTGAGATAGTGTAGACTGAGAGGGGGCGCCTCAGGGGGTGAGGAGTAGTTCATTGCCTGAGGGGGTAGAAGTCAGTGAGATAGTGTAGACTAAGAGGGTGATGGGCAACGTAGACTGAGGGGGGGGTGGGGGGCGCCTCAGGGGTGAGGAGTAGTTCATTGCCTGAGGAGTTAGAAGTCAGTGAGATAGTGTAGACTGAGAGGGGGTGATGGGGGGCATCAGGGGGTGAGGAGTAGTTCATAGCCTGAGGAGTTAGAAGTCAGTGAGATAGTGTAGACTGAGGGGGGGGGCGCCTCAGGGGGTGAGGAGTAGTTCATAGCCTGAGGAGTTAGAAGTCAGTGAGATAGTGTAGACTGAGAGGGGGATGGGGGCCTCAGGGGGTGAGGAGTAGTTCATTGCCTGAGGAGTTAGAAGTCAGTGAGATAGTGTAGACTGAGGGGGGGTGATGGGGGGCGCCTCAGGGGGTGAGGAGTAGTTCATAGCCTGAGGAGTTAGAAGTCAGTGAGATAGTGTAGTCTGAGGGGGGGGAGATGGGGTCATCAGGGGGTGAGGAGTAGTTCATTGCCTGAGGAGTTAGAAGTCAGTGAGATAGTGTAGACTGAGAGGGGTGAGGGGGGCCTCAGGGGGTGAGGAGTTGTTCATAGCCTGAGGAGTTAGAAGTCAGTGAGATAGTGTAGACTGAGAGGGGGCGCCTCAGGGGGTGAGGAGTAGTTCATAGCCTGAGGAGTTAGAAGTCAGTGAGATAGTGTAGACTGAGAGGGGGGCGCCTCAGGGGGTGAGGAGTAGTTCATAGCCTGAGGAGTTAGAAGTCAGTGAGATAGTGTAGACTGAGGGGGGTGGGGGGCATCAGGGGGTGAGGAGTAGTTCATAGCCTGAGGAGTTAGAAGTCAGTGAGATAGTGTAGACTGAGAGGTGGAGATGGGGGCGCCTCAGGGGGTGAGGAGTAGTTCATAGCCTGAGGAGTTAGAAGTCAGTGAGATAGTGTAGACTGAGAGGGGGTGGTGGGGGCGCCTCAGGGGGTGAGGAGTAGTTCAGGTTAGAAGTCAGTGAGATAGTGTAGTCTGAGGGGGGTGATTCAGGGGTTAGTCAGTGAGATAGTGTAGACTGAGAGGGGGGTGATGGGGGTGAGGAGTAGTTCATTGCCTGAGGTTAGAAGTCAGTGAGATAGTGTAGACTGAGAGGGGGGTCTCGAGGGAGGAGTTAGAAGTCAGTGAGATAGTGTAGACTGAGAGGGGGGGCGCCTCAGGGGTGAGGAGTAATTCATAGCCTGAGGAGTTAGAAGTCAGTGAGATAGTGTAGACTGAGAGGGGGGGCGCCTCAGGGGTGAGGAGTAATTCATAGCCTGAGGAGTTAGAAGTCAGTGAGATAGTGTAGACTGAGAGGGGGGGGCGCCTCAGGGGGTGAGGAGTAATTCATAGCCTGAGGAGTTAGAACTCAGTGAGATAGTGTAGACTGAGAGGGGGGGCGCCTCAGGGGGTGAGGAGTAATTCATAGCCTGAGGAGTTAGAAGTCAGTGAGATAGTGTAGACTGAGAGGGGGGCGCCTCAGGGGGTGAGGAGTAATTCATAGCCTGAGGAGTTAGAAGTCAGTGAGATATAAGACTGAGAGGGGGGGTGATGTTTGTATAAAAGCATTTTTTAAAAGCAGTCTAAGAAGAATAACTCAACAGAACCTCTACTCAGTCTCTACTCAGACGGTCATTACTATATCCGAGTTATGAGACGCTTATGTTAATCAGTATGTGGTCATGTGAATTGCGGGCTTCTTAATGTGAACATTTTGATAAATAATGATGTTATGAATGTTTGGAATTTTGGAAACGATACATAACTAACATCTATGCAGCCCTGAAAGAAGGATGAAAATGCAGCAAGATAGGTCCTCGAAAAAACTCTGAAATCTCAGATCCAAAACAAGAGATAATCATGCAAGATATGATCGTAAGAAATAAGGTATCATAAAGCATGAAAGCTTAATTACGACGGTCTTAGTAACCAAGACAAACTTTCTTGGTCATACTTTTAATAAGAGAACATTGAATGTCGAGTCATTGGTCTTCACTAAATACTTACCTCAATTATCTCAATACTCCTAAGTCCTACCTATTCAACTGATATTGTTTAGATATTAGCTCGCCGCTCTCAATCAATTACCTCATCTTCAATGGCGAAGTAAACAAAAGTCAACCTAAATTTAAAACTATTATAGCAGAAACGATCAATGCGTCATTATTGTTCGTCTTCAACTGGATAATAATTAGAGGACAAATGATAACGAGTAAAACTGATAATGACTAAAATATACCAGTAATTGAGTAATTGGAAAAGGAAATTGTATGGGAAAATATGCTCCCAATGTAATGAATTTGAATGGCACACAATAGTAGTCTGCCTCATATATACTATTTTGGGAAAGGCACTTAGAATATCTCAGTCATGCTCCATCATAATAGCATAATTAACAATTTAGCTCAACTATTTAACTGAACTCGGGTGCTGCGTAAACTTGGTGGATTACCACGTCGAAATATACCTTGATTTACTAGGATCTAATATGATGGATTTAAAGGTTGGAGGAAGTAAGGAAGAGCAGCAACTGAAATTGTAAATTCCATGACATGATTTGCGATCCTGTGATCATCTCCGCTAAAGTGGTCATGAAAACTGCTAAACTGGGCAGACAGTTCCAAAACGATTCTGAAAATAGCGCGGAAGCTAAGCGATTAAACTATTAAGCATCGTTTTAATTTCAAGAACAAGTCAAAGCGTTTGATCCTGAAATTCGCTCCAACATATTACAATCGCGATATTCTTGAGTGATTTTATTAGAATTTTGTTTTGAGATTTTCAAATACAGCCTATCATAAAAATCCAATGACGCAGTAATATGTTACATTGCTTTTTGCAAAGAAATAGGGATAAAATACTGCCAAGAATCAAAACGCCAATATCTTGATTGCATTTGAATATGTATGATAATTACACAAATAATTTTGCTGCATCTCATCATAGTAGTAAATGCTAGAATTTTGTATTTGTAAGAGCTTGCCTTGATAAAAAGTCATAGTGCAAGCAAAATGTAGCAGATCAATAAGTCAATAATCAGTACTCTCGGGATTGGAGTAGATTGCCAGCAGACAAATCAAATTAATATGAGTTACATGACACAAACTTATGGAGGTTCATATCACGCCACAAATAGACGCTCCTACGCCTTAAACACCCCACTATAAACCCTGATAATGACGTCACTCACCCTGCAAATGGTGCTTCAGATGTCTGAGTAATAATGATAATACACCAGCTTATGATTTACTCTAGGAGAAGTAGCAGCACACGTTGACACTAGATGGAGTCCCTGATCACACACAGCTAGCTTACGATACATCAACCAGTGTACTTGTAATATGAATTCAAATGATATATGGAGATCGGGACGTTTGTGCTTAGCGAACAGCTTGCTGGAGTTGGCAATGCTAGACCTCTTAATAATAGTAAGTCTAAACGTCACAGATTGTAAGTGCCGGAGGTGGCAATCTCTTATTGGTCATTATTTGCCTCGCTGTAGTTGGCAAGGTGTTGGTGAATACTAAATCTTAATGACATGGCTTATTGGCCTTTTAATTCAATAATGATTATGCTTTGAAAGTTTGAAATGACCACTAGAAAATTTATTTATCATTATGCTTTGATTGATTTTTGATTGAAAACCCCGGAGTGACACCACTGGCTTTAAAAACTTTATTACATAATGTATAAATCTATTTATATTGCAATTAACCACTGAAGAATTTCCTTAAAAATTCACATTGATACTCTTATCTCATTCTACACGGTAAATCTCACTCACTGTTAAACATGGTACATCTCACTCTCTATAAATACTCTTATCTCACTCAGAAAAACACGGAGCAACATAACAGAGTGTATGGAAGCCGGGGGAGCGAGCAACGCATCAAAGAGCTGACAAGCAATAAATAATATGCCGGCGGAGGCCACCACCAAGTGAGTCGTAGGAAATGCGTGTCTTATTTATTTTAATTAGCACAGTAGGTGAATATTGTGAAATCTGCCAGGAAAACGGGGGTTTTGATTATTGAAGGGTACATTAATGTCGTGAGAATCATTTATAGTTCGGCGGTGTTTATAAATATCACGAGATTCCGCTCGCAGACATTGGTTTGATGATCGGTCGGAATACTTGAGTAGTTAAATAATCGTGGAGGTTAAATATTTACATATAACCTCAACAATTATTTCAATTATCTAACTACTTCAGTATTCCGAGCGATCATCATTTGTCTTGAAAGTTAACTTAAAATCTGTTTAAATTATAAACAAATTCTAAATTAACTTTCAAGACAAATATAACTTCTTAATTACTGCATTTATTACTTGTCGGCAGTGGTAATTGACTTTGCACGCGTCGAACCGAAGATGTCGCGTATTTATAGGATATTATGATTTCCCTTCAATCACAGACGAAAATGAGACTTCATGAATTATTACAAAATCTTTCACATTATGTCTTCGGATGAAACGTTTTCAAATTTCATTTTCAATGCATCATTTTGAGAAATAAATTTTAGATCAGACTTATTAGAAATACCTAGGAAAATCGTATAACAAAAATAGCAAAATTTGAATCTTAAATGAAAAACGGAATTAGAATGAAATCAGAATTTAGAAATTATGTAACCCCTCAAACTAAATTTATTATAAGTTGCGTATTTAAATTTGACGAAATTTTGTAGGAGCAACTCTCTGTGAAAATGCAGAGTAACACCCCCTTCGTAAAATGTAACAACCCAAGCATGGTTCGTGTCCCTCATATTAGCGTAGGTAACGAAAACCACCATCTAGTCATTATAATGACTAGATGGGGTGCACGTGCAGGCTGGACAATATCATCAAATACTCTGATACAACATATCAATAATCAAGCATGAAAACATATTATGTTTCCATGTTTGATCATTGATACCTTGTGTTAGAGTATCTGATCATGGCTATTTTAATAAAGATATTGCATAAAATATGCAATATCTTTATTAAAATGGTCCATCATGGTTCCTCCCCCAACTCCGCATGAGCAAGACGGTGCATCCTATAGTCCTGATTTAAGTCTTGCGATGTGACGGAAATGACAATATATTAGATGGATATTACACGGAAATGATGAATTCAAATATTACGTAGTTCTGAGAACGCTTTTTGTAATTTCCAGTTCCGCACGACTGCCATTAACTGTACGTGCGTGATAGTGATTTAACAGTCGTTCTGAGAATTTCCAGTACAGTTCGAATTATTCGAACTATTTATGAAACACCCTGTATAATATGATATTTTATGATGCCGCGCCGAACTTACGAACCCGGCGTCAGGCTTGCATGCCGGTGTCGACGTAGGTTCGGGAAATGAGAAACCTGCATGATACGCGATTTATCTTATCAAATGCTGAGCCTCGTGACGTAGTGTTTTTATGGCTCAAAAAACAGTGTTTTTCAGCTCGTTTCATGAAAGTGTTGTGAAACCTAACTGACAGTGACAAAGTGGCTGACTTCATTCCATAAAACGGCTCATTAAGTTGTGCTAATCACGCGCTGTACAACCAAAACATTCGCATTAAAATAATAAAGCTATTAAAAAGATTGAATTCATGTAAATTTGAATTCAACAAAACTAGTTTTGACCGTCTGAAGAAAGGAGATCGTGAGAAAGACAGAAAGCAGCAAAACATTACTCGCATATAAACCTGGTCATATAATAATAATGTGCCGGTGTTGAATGGAACGACCGCCTGGTTTAGTCATGCTTCATAATGTGCGATATTGTGATTATAGCGACTACTGCAAGGCGTTTAGGCGTGTCATTACGATATTAAATAGTCCGTCGGAGCCTGAAATTGCCATTGGTAGTTTTAGATTCAATGGGTGAACATATAATCGTGATGTTTATATAATCGCATAATATCGAAATGAAAATCTTAAGAATGTCAGTTGAACGCATGTTGAAAGGCGAATGCGGTATCCGTATCAGCTGTTGGTAAATGGTAAAATAATGGCCTATTAGGCATTGGCGCGATGTGTTGAAGCAAATACTGAGTCAATAACTGTTTGTCTTAGTTCCTGTCCAACCAAAATAAAATTAAATCCAGAGTTTACTTGACGATAATCTGAACGAGATAATTTTATCCAAGACAGAAGCGTCTGCCGTCTGAAAATTGGAATTAAACGATTAATTTTGCTGGGAATAGACATGCCTAATTTCGCTCAACTTCAAGACAAAGACCTGTTATTACAACAAGAGGCGCACACATATGAAGGATCTCAGAGATGGCTTGAGAGTGTGATTTTGTCCTTTAAAAGATATTTATATCAGACGTGAAGGAAAGTGCCCGAGTAACACACTCGAGACACACTATATTGTGAGACACTAGGTATTCCATTTAACTTATACGCCGCGCGCGAGAAAAAGGCGGGTAAGATGACGTCATTATCATAGCTCAATGTAGTGAGTTGACGACGTTGAACCACCTATTTTTGTTATGCGGCGTTTAGTTACTACCGTCCCGACATCTCCCAGGTTATTGTTCCTTGTGACCTGCAGCAGCTACCCTTTTTGACAAATCCATGTCAATGGACAGGTGTAGTGGTGTTAGTACACGCAGATAGTATGCCAAGTTCAGCGGCCGTTAGTCCATCCACCTGACCACCTGTGTGCGCATGACGCATTCGAGACTTATTTTCTGGGTTGTTAAATAACGTGCAAGCTTAGATATTCAACATATTGTGTCTCCAGACATATGCTTCATTCACGAAATGAATTAGTAAATGCCTGACCTAATTTTTTGAAAATCTTTAAAATATTAATATAGAAATTTGACCTCAGTCTGTAGCAACTGCACAGGTCTGGTTCTGAATCTCCAGACAAATATGAAGCATCAACCAACTTTAACTGTGTCCGTTTCCGCTGATTATAGCTACCCTAAAGATCAGCATTTTGCATCAAGATGCTCATTCTGCTGTTCTACTGAGCCGAATACAAAACACAGCTGGAGATGCGTGTCCAGATTACAAAATTGCCTGAAAAAGGCTTCGTGTTCAACTGGTCTTCACAACAGAGCAATGCGTGACAAATACCACGAAATGAGAAAAATGTGTTTCAAAAAGTGGCATTTATTGAAGAATGTAAGAATGGGAGTGTCCTAGAAACCCATACTGCTATAAACTTATAAATGGCAATATAAATAATAATTAATTTGTTCTATAATGCCTTCATATATCCCATCACATAGCTCTTGGTTAGTGCGGTAATTTCTAATAAACTCTGCCAGTAATGTTTAAATGCTTCGTTTAAATTTCACCCGGATTGGGTTCCAACATATTATAATAATGCCACCCTAAATTCACCAAGAGTCAAAACCAATTAAATTGTCCCGGGATAGTTAGTGAATTACTGGATTGCAAGCATCGTGTTATAAACGGATGAAATGAAATTTTAAGTATTGGGAGATTGGAACTCTGAATATTTAGCAAATAAGATATATTTTGATAGATCTAGATTAATAGTTTTACTAGAAGTCCCGTTGGGTCTTCTAGGTCACAGAGACTGAGGACACTTAATGCCGGCCAGAAGTACCACCATACCAGCTCTTACATCTCAGTCTCAACTCCATCGATAGTTTCACTTTCAAATGATCCCATTCTTCCGAAGTATAATCGTAATTTTTCCCTCTTTCAATCGCTTTTTGTTTTACAAAAGGCAAATGAGAAGGTTAGCGAATCGTGTTTTTGAGGATTGTGGAGAATTTGTGTATACTACCTTTATCCGTACTGTTGATCTGAAAAAGTGCCCGGGTGGGGAGAAATCTCTACAAATGGGGGAAGGAATCTCTACAAATGGGGAGAAATTTCCCACAAATGTGCAAAATTTTCCAAAATGGAAGTAAAAATCATGCAACAACTCCTTTATAATATCAGTTAGTCCGGGGGTATTTGGGTTTTTGGTGTAGTGACATCAAGTGAAACTGTACACTGCAGTTTTAACAGAATATATTTCAATGCTCCAGGTCATTAACCTTGAAATTGATTCATTTAAAACCGGCTAGATCGTTTCATCAATCTTTCACGATAAATAATAATTCAAAATATTTTTTCACAGTTTCGGAATACTTAAAACATTTAGTCTTTTTCAGATTGAGCATCTTGATCTAATCGTAGTTAAATAATCCATTTGAAGTTGGGTGCATTAAATCATGATGAATGGTCAACTTTTGAGACAGTTATCCCCGTAATTATACCGTGCATTTTTTTCATTCTGGTACTGTAAATTGACTTTTCATGTTTATTGACCTCTTGAATTCATGCAAAGAGTCAGGATAACAATAAGTTTCCCTTCATATCAGCAGACGAAAATGAGACTTGTAACGCGTAACAAAATAAACCGTTCACGTTATGTCCTTCGGCGCACAACAAACGAATCTTCAAAGTTGTATCATTTTGCGCGCGCCATTTGCCACGTATCCGGACCGATCATTGAAATGTGCATGGCAAAATCGCTAAATCAAAATAGGAAATTTGAATCCTGCATACGGGAACAACGGAAAACAAGAAAAGAAATCAGGCGCAATTCTTGTTATTATCAAACAATAGTCAAACAGTTTTATTTATGCTATCAAAAAGTCGCATAATTTAATCATCATGCGCGCGAAATTTTGCAGAACAGCTATCTTCAAAACAGTTACGCCCCCTTTGTAAATTGAGCGAAAAATTGGCTGTAGCCAATTTACCAAAGTGGCATCGCTTCTGGGCGCAACCACATCCATATCATTATAATAGGGTCGATGGTGAATTTTTTTACAAGGACGTGCGACAAAAAACTCAATGCTTTCCTGATACAACATATCAATAATCAAACATGAAAACATATTATGTTTATATGTTTGATCAGTTATATTAGCTGATCGCTAATTGTATTAAAACTATTATTTTAATAAAGATATTGTGGTAAAATATGCAACATCTAAAACTAATAATATCCATCATTATTCTGTCGCCCCTGCTGTGCAGACTATAGCAATTTCATAGTTGAAGTCTCTGAAGAAACTTACAATTTTAATAAATTGACCAAAATATTAGATGGATATTAGGCGGAAATGAATGAAATGGTTGATTCAAATATTACGTAGTTCTGAGAACGCTTTTTGTAATTTCCAGTTCCGCACGACTGCCAGTAACTGTACGTGCGTGATAGTGATTTAACAGTCTTTCAGAGAATTTCCGAGCTGGTGGGTATTTCGAACTGTTATGAAACACCCTACATATGATATTATATGATTCCGCGCCACTCGCCGAACTTACGAACCCGGCGTCAGGCTTGCATGCCGGTGTCGACGTAGGTTCGGGAAATGAGAATAATAAACATGATACGCGATTTATCTTATCAGCCATGCTGAGCCTCGCGACGGAGTGTTTTTACGGCTAGAAAAACAGTGTTTTTCAGCTCGTGTGTTTCATGAAAGTGTTGTGAAACCTGGCAATTGACAGTGACAAAGTATTTTTCAGACTTCATTCCATAAAACGGCTCATTAAGTTGTGCTAATCACGCGCTGTGCACCAATAAAAACATTCGCATTAAAAATAATATTTCTATTAAAAAAGATTGAATTCAATATAAAATTTGAATTCAACAAAACTAGTTTTGACCGTCTGAAGAAAGGAGATCGTGAGAAAGACAGAAAGCAGCAAAACATTAAATAAACACAGTCATACTCGCATGTTGAATGGAAGCCACTGGTTTAGATCATATAATGTGCGAATTATAGCGACTACTGCACAAGGCGTTTAGGCATGTCATTACGATAAATAGTCCGTCCCTAAGGCATTCTCACATAATGGGATCTCACATATTGCATCCTTTTGGGCATTTTTACCCCCTCCCCCCCTCCGTAATCAAAACGTAATCATGCTCCCCCTCTTTTCGGAAATATTGCGTAATCATGGCCCCAACCCCCTCCTTCAGTTTTTTGACGTCACCAAAAACTGTATTAACTGACAAAAAGTAGAACAGTATCGTGTGTTTCAATTCAATCATCAACATCATTGACCTGAAGATGACATTCAAAGCTTCTTTTAATTTTTCCTGGAAATCTGCTACGACAACTCCTCTGACAATAGAGATGAACACCTCCTCCTCTTTCTCCTTCCTCAGTATCCTCATCTGCTCATCATCCTCCTTTACCTCAACAGATCATCCTCCTCCTCCTCTACACCTGAGGCCCCAGTTCCACTAAAGAGTCAGAAATCAACGTCTTGGTCCCACCTCAACCTTCTTCAAAAAACTGATGGAACCAAAGTTCGGTATCTGTGTCCTGCTCATCTGCCGATGAACCCTAGATCCAGATCAGCCCTAGCCCCTAAGTGCCAGATCAGAGTCTGGCAACTACAGACAACTGCAGCTTCCTACAGCTTAATCAAAAAGATTGATTCCTGGATAATGGGCTGCGGATATACGCCAAGACCTGCTCTGGCATCCAACTCTAGAGCTCTAGGGAAAGAAAGGCCTCCAAACCTCTGATCAAGCACAGAGCAATATGACCTTACATACAGAGAGGCACTAAAAGGGTTTGGAAGAGTTCAACTGAATGGAGTACATCCCTCCTATAGGCAGCACTAAAGGAACTATACATTTCTGAACCATATTGAGTTAAGAGTAGATCATGTTTTAATCATAATTTTAATTTTTCTGCAAATGGTTAATTTTTGGTGATAAAATTCGGAAATCCTTTAAATTTTCGTAAAAATTCTTGAAATTTCATGAAAATTCTTGAAATTTTCATGAAAATTCTTTATTTTATGAAAATTCTGAAATTTTCATAAAATTCGCGAAATTTTTCATAAAAATCCTTGAAATTTTCATGAAAATTTAGATATTTTATTACGTAATCATTGGCCAAACCCCCTCCCCCCCTCATCAAACGTAATCATTTGGAAACCCCCTCCCCCCCCTCGGCTGATTACGTAATATGTGAACGATCCCAATCGTGATGTTTATATAATCGCATAATATCGAAATGAAAATCTTAAGAATGTCAGTTGAACGCATGTTGAAAGGTATAAATTTGCGGTATCCGTATCAGCTGTTGGTAAACGGTAATATAATGGTATGTTAGGCATATTGGCGCAATGTGTTGAAGCAAATGCTGAGTCAATTACTGTTTGTCTTATTTCCTTCCAACCAAAATAAAATTAAATACAGAGTTAAACTGTTGATAATTTGAACGCGATAATTTATCCAAGACATTGGAAGCGTCTGCCGTCTGAAAATTGGAATTAAACGATTAATTTTGCTGGGAATAGACATGCCTAATTTCGCTCAACTTCAAGACAAAGACCTGTTATTACAACAAGAGGCGCACACATATGAAGGATCTCGAAGATGGCCTGAGAGTGTGATTTTGACCTTAAAAAGATATTTATATCAGACGTGAAGGAAAGTGCCCAAGTAACACACTCGAGACACACTATATTGTGAGACACTAGGTATTCCATTTAACTTATACGCCGCGCGCGAGAAAAAGGCGAGTAAGATGACGTCATTATCATAGCTCAATGTAGTGAGTTGATGACGTTGAACCGCCTATTTTTCTTATGCGGCGTTTAGTTACTACCGTCCCGACATCTCCCAGGTTATTGTTCCTTGTGATCTGCAGCTGCAGCTACCCTTTTTGACAAATCCATGTCAATGTCAAGGTGTAGTGGTGTTAGTACACGCAGATAGTATGCCAAGTTCAGCCCTTGATGCACCTGTTCGAGTGTGCACTGTGCGCGTGACGTATTCACCTGTTTTCTGGGTTGTTAAATAATAAATAACGTGCAAGCTTAGATATTCAACATATTGTGTCTCCAGACGTATGCTTCATTCACGAAGTGAATTAGTAAAAAAATGCCTGACGTAAGAATCAGATTTTTGAAAATCTTTAGAAATGAATAATATAGAAATTTGACCTCGATCTGTAGCAACTGCAGATCTTGTTCTGAATTTCCAGACAAATATGAAAAATCTGTAACTTTATAACTGTCCGTTTCCGCTGATTATATAGCTATCCCTATAAAGATCAGCATTTTGCATCAAGATGCTCATTCTGCTGTTCATTGAGCCGAATACAAAGTACAGCTGGAGATGCGTGTCCAGATTACAAAATTGCCTGAAAAGGCTTGTGTTCAGCTGGTCTTCGCAACAGAGCAATGCGTGACAAATACCACGAAATGAGAAAATGTGGTTCAAAAGTGGCATTTATTGAAGAATGTAAGGAATGGGAGTGTCCTAGAAACCCGCTACTGCTATAAACTTATAAATGGCAATATAAATAATAATTAATTTGTTCTATAAAGCCTTCATATATCCCATCACATAGCTCTTGGTTAGTGCTGTAATTTCTAATAAACTCTGCCAGTAAAGTTTAAATGCTTCGTTTAAATATCACCCGGATTGGGTTCCAACATATTATAATAATGCCACCCTAAATTCACCAAGAGTCAAAACCAATTAAATTGTCCCGGGATAGTTAGTGAATTACTGGATTGCAAGCATCGTGTTATAAACGGATAGGAAATGAAATTTTAAGTATTGGGAGATTGGGAACTCTGAATATTTAGCAAATAAGATATATTTTGATAGATCTAGATTAATAGTTTTACTAGAAGTCCCGTTGGGTCTTCTAGGTCACAGGACTGAGGACACTTAATGCCGGCCAGAGAGTACCACCATACCAGCTCTTACATCTCAGTCTCAACTCCATCGATAGTTTCACTTTCAAATGATCCCATTCTTCCGAAGTATAATCGTAATTTTTTCCCTCTCCAATCGCTTTTTTGTTTTACAAAAAGGTAAATGAGAGGGTTAGCAGAGATCGTGTTTTTGAGGATTGTGGGAGAATTTGTGTATACTACCTTTATCCGTACTGTTATTCTGAAAAGTGCCCGGGTGGGGGAGAAATCTCTACAAATGGGGGAGAAATCTCTACAAATGGGGGAGAAATTTCCACAAATGGGGGAGAAATTTCCACAAATGGAGTAAGAAATCATGCAACAACTCCTTTATAATATCAGTCAGGTCGGGGTATTTGGAGTTTTTGGTGTAGTGGCATCGAGTGAAACTGTACACTGCAGTTAGCTAACAGGAATATGGGTTCAATGCTCAGGTCATTCTAACCTTGAAATTGATTCATTTCAAAACCTTGCTAGATCGATTTCATCGAATCTTTCACGATAAAATAATGAATTCAAAATATTTTTTTCACAGTTTCGATTGGAGTTTGAAACATTTAGTCTTTTTTCAGATTGAGCATCTTGATCTAACTGACAATGAATTAATGATTTGAAACTTGCGTGCGACGATGGATCATGATGAATGGTCCAAGGAATTGAGTAGAAGTTATCCCCGTAATTATATGCAAATCTGCAATCTTTTTCATTCTGGTACCTGCACATCATTTCTATTTTCATGTTTATTGACCTCTTGAATTCATGCAAAAGGAGTCGGGATGCAACAATAAGGTGCGACGGCTTGATATCAGCAGCAAAGAAAATGTAACGCGTAACAAAATAAACCCTTTGGTTATGAAACTGGGAACGGCGCGCAACAAACGAATCTTCAAAGAGTTGTACGAATTGTGGTGATTGCGCGCGCGTAGATTTTGCCACGTGCATCCGGACCGATCATTCGCCCACGTGCATGGCATGCGCGCGCTAAATCAAGCACATAGGAGAGGGAAATTAAGCGCCTGCATACGGGAACAACGGAAAACAAGAAAAGCACCGGCAGGCGCAATTCTTGTTAATGTATCAAACAATATGAATCAGCATGACAGTTTTAGGTCATGTATTCAAAACAGCATAATTATTAATCATCATGCGCGCGATCAATTTTGCACGCGCAGCTATATTTCAACCACAGTTACGCGCGCATTTATTGCGATTTGAGCGAAAAATTAGCTGTAGCCAATTTACCAAAGTGGCATCGCTTCTGGGCGCAACCACATCCATATTACACCAATAGGGTCGTGGGCACCTTAGATCTGTTTACAAGGACGTGCAGACGAACAAAAAAACTTACAGATTTTATGAGAGAGATTTATTGGAGTGCAGGTCGTGAAATTGCATAGCATTATAGTTGCCTGCAATTTATATTAGTTAGCTGTGATTTATATTAGCTGATCGCTAATTGTATTAAAGCCCTTATGGGTACCCCACCGTGGGTGGTAATAACGCTCCATCTTAAACTAATAATATAAGCTTTATTGCTGTTATAAACTGCTGTGCAGACTGTATCATAAATTTCATAGTTGAAGCTCTGAAGAAACTTACAGTTTTAATAGCATTGAGAACAACTGTGAAATCCCGCGAAGTTTGCAGAAAACTACAAAATAGCAATCAATCAAGATTGATCAATTGTTGTTATAAATATCGGTGCATTAGAAATACCCGGGTTACGTCATCGTTGTGCGCAGCAGTGCTTGCAGTTTGGTAACGTCACATAGCCGGCGGATTATTAATAGGTACTAGAAAATTAAAAACCAGCATTTGATTACGAAAGCTGCTGCTGCAGTGCAATGCAGCAGCGCAATGCAGCCCTCGCTTCTATGTTAACAGCTATGATAATATGCTTATACATGGTTATTAAGCGGTGCAGAAATCTAATATTATTATTAAAAAATCATTCGGCTTTTATGGGTAATCTTGACAAGAGCTGAATCAAGTTTTGCTTAATAATTAATTTATGCTTTTACGCACTGTAGACACGGTGCCGGACGGAAGTCGGCATAGGTACTAAGTTAGAAAGTCGATGCGGAACCAACTTGCAACGAAATCGACACGGTCTATGTAAAAGTTCCAAATATTGCATGATATTACGTGCAAGTGTTTTCACCGGACAAGGAAAAGTAGAAACATATGCTCAGCGCAGATGGGAAGTAATCTAACATGATGACACAAACTTACATAATAATATGCCACCCAGGAAGGAAAGGCGGGTAAGATGACGTCATTATCATAGCTCAATGTAGTGAGTTACAGACGTTCAACCGCCTATTTTCGCGTCCTAGCCTTAGTATGAGGTCTTGTTGTATGCAGTAATATATCCTTGTGAAAATGATCTCGAGAATCCGGTCCTTAATCTCGAGATGAAAGGTTGTAAAGGCCTCTCTCACACGTCGCTCCATCGTGCGATATCGCGGTATCGCGTAGTCTGAGGGCATGTCTTAAAACATGACAATGATGTCAGATCCTGGTGCCTGTCATGCCTGAACAAGCTGTATAGGTTCACAGAGGCCAGTTTATATGTGTCAGATCACTTATCACTATTTTGCGTGGATATGATATTTACATAGTTCTACAGTAAACTGTGCTAGTGTAGTACTACCTCAATAGCATGGGTTTATATGTGCTTTAGTTGTTTCATGCATATTTCATACATATGTGAAAATGTCCTCGCTCATAGTTTCATTGTATTATCTATCAGCAAACACATTATCGGGAGGTTTAGTAAGTCTGATCAATGAAATGTGTTATTTTGGAGAAATGTTAGCTATTTGCCGACTCAATAAAAGACAATATTTTGGTATTACAAAAATTAACATCTTCTCGCGTTGAGAGCTTTACAGCTATACCTTTGATACGAAGTCGAGGTGGTTGCACTATATCAGAGCTTTGACCCATCATTACCTTCTGTTCCTTCGGTTAGGCACTTGAAAAGGTCCTCTACACAGTGACCAATGTGTCACTAAAAATCCTATGCTAAAATTCCTCTAGAAATTGTCGGATTCATGTCTCTAAAAATGAGGAGTCTTACCGGAAACGCGCAACAGATTATTTGGTAGATATATAATTCTTACTTGTACGAATATGATCAACCGAGGATAGGTTTAATTGTGACCGAGGTCTTATCTTTATTCTTCGATAACACGTTTAATGTTTATCCTCCTTGAAAACCAAAGCCGTGTCCTCGGTCAATAAGTTTTGAAAGTAAGTTCAAATATCAATTCGATTTTAATTAAATATAATATCAATTTATCAACTATTCAAGCAATATAATTCTAAACTCACAAGGTCAGATCAGAAAAGAAATTTAGAAAATACCATTTATCTCGTATCAGATCAGAGAAGAAATTCAAAAAATACCATTCATCTCGCATCATATCAGAGAAGAAATTCAGAAAATACCATCTATCTCGTATCGGATCAGAGAAGAAATTCAAAAAATACCATTCATCTCGCATCATATCAGAGAAGAGATTCAGAAAATACCATTTATTTCGTATCAGATCACAGAAGAAATTCAGAAAATACCATTTATCTCGTATTAGTGATAGAGCTGTTAAAAACGACACATTTAAGCCACAATTCCACAAACCGATGCTGATCTCGTGTATGGTCCACTTTATTACGATGCGCGCACTAACAAATAGGCGGCTTGTATGACGTCATTATCATAACTCAAAGTGGTAAGTTGGGTCGCGTACACTCCGCGTGCGGGACTAATAAATTAAATACGTGGACCATGATGAACTGTCCTATAATACCTATAACACAGGATATCTTCTCTCTGTCACTATACCGGATGGAGTCAAACGCTGCAAATATATAACATCAGAGCTATATGCTACATATCTATCAAGTGTATTTAATAAATATATCGGATCCTACCTCAAATTTGATTACTTTCCGATCACTCTACTAGTACTCTAGTAGTAGAGTAGCAGTAGGCGGGTTAGTTACGTATAATAAAGTTATAGTACTGCATCACGTGATGTAAAGGTCATGTGACACCCAAATGTTGCGTTATTATACTGCGTTGTAGTGCGCGCGCAACGCCGCAACAGCTGATGAGTGATGAGTGATGACTGATGATTGATGCGTGATGATTGATGACTGATGAAATAATCAGTGATGACTGATGAGCGATGACTGTTGAGTGATGACTGATAAGTGATGAGCGATGAGTGATGACTGATAAGTGATGAGCGATGAGTGATGACTGATCAGTGATCAGTGATGAGTGATGAATGTTGAATGATAAGTGATGACTGTTGACTGATGAGTGGTGACTTGATGAATAATAATTGTTTATTGATGAATTATGACAAATGATTGATGAATGATCATTCATGATTGAAACCCACGCTGGGGTACCACTAAGGGCTTTGAAAGAAATACAATAGTACCATAATAAATATAAAATCCCTATCTAGGGCACTCCACGATGTGAATGAAATCAAATTTGGTACGTCACCACAAATAAAACAAGAAATCATATCAGCAGTTCATGTTGCGAGATCACTCAAGACCTGTGTGCGCGATAAACGGCTGATGAGCTCAACAGTACGCTATGACGCATCAGCAATCGAAACATTCCTTGTCAAAAAACATCATGCACTGATGGGTTCACAGTTGAGCTGCCGTTTTCTCGACGGTGTTAACAGTCCCATTGCGGATGAAGTGTCTCTTGTTAGGTTCTGCAGTTTTCCTCCGTTTGAGATCCACCACTAGAGTCCTATGCTCAGCCCTCTGCTCGTACGACCGGTCCGGAGACAGGAACACAGTCTTATACTGAGCAGTCTCTCCGAGACGGCGAGACTTCGATAAAATTTGGGAAACATTCAAGGAGCTGGATAAGGTGATCTTCACAGGTCGTGGTTTGCCGTCCTTATCTTTCCCCACCCTGCACACTTCCATCCTCGGTTTCTCTTTAATCTTCTCCATGACATCACCCACCTTCTTCACGAGGTCCTCACTTTCTCCTTCCACAAGTCCGAAAACCATGATGCTCCTGCTTCTATCCTCCTCTTCCACCACTTTCTTCACGACTGATACGATGTTGGTTGGCGTGACAGGTGTCATCTGCTGCTGCCCCGACTTGACGACGGAGCTGTACGTCTTGAATTCCTCCTTCACGGTCTCTTGAACTGACGTCTTCACACTTGTTGTCACCGCACGTAACTGTTCCTCTTTAGAATCAAATAGCTGTTTCTGGAGCTGAACTACAGTTTCCTGGGAGTCCAGAAGTTTCTGCTGTAATACGAGAGTCTCGCCACTAGCTTGGCTGAGATGAACGGACGTTTCCATAGACTCTTCAAGCTTTTCCTCCAACTCGGCTGACTCCTCAGTCAACCTTCTGACTTCATCGATCAACTTGGAAATGTGTACCAACGCTCCGTGCAGTGTAGAGGCAAGTTCCTCCTTGACAGGGGCTTTACATTTACTGCGGGTGAGATCTTTTACACTGGAACATCCCAACATTTTTAGCGTTGAATCGAGCCATCTTTGTGTTTGTGATGTCATACTCATTGTACAATTCACCACAAAGCAGTGTATTGCTACAAGCTGCTATTAATGCTCAATCAGTTGTAGAGATAACAGACGAGCAACGTATGATAAGTGCAAATATATGAAAATGACATGAAAGATGAGTGATGAGTGATAATTGATGAATGATGAATGATGATTGATGATTGATCATTCATGAATGATGACTGATGAGCTATGACTGTTGAATGATGACTGATGAGTGATGACTGTTGAATGATGACTGATGACTGATGACTGATGACTGATGAGTGATGAGTGATGATTGATGACTGATAAGTGATGAACGATAAGTGATGACTGTTGAATGATGAGCGATGAGTAATGAGTTATGATGGATTAGTGATGAGTGATGACTGTTGAATGATTACTGAAAATGTTGGTTTTGTCGAAATTCATGTGAGGTTATTTCTTAGGAGGGGCCTTAATAACAATTTTAAAGTGTTCGTGCGTCAGTGTGTGTATTAAAAAGTGTATTTGGTATTTTCGATCGCTTTTCTCGCGAAAATCTTCACCCAATTATGAGCATTTTATATCTATGATAAATTTTAATCGGAATATCCGTTAATTAGTTATTCGCATAATTAATTCGACACGTTTATTTAAGCTTGGTTATTGGTATTGCCCCGTAGCAGAGTCGCTAGGTTTTATCCAGTATTCCGGTAATAGTCGTAATTGAATAATACTAATTACAGAGCAGCATAAAGCTGATGATACTGTAGCAATTAAGGTGATTGAAACATAATGGTAATTGAATAACGCATATTCTGATGAATATGCCTTCAGTTGATTGTATCCGCGAATCTTTGCGGGCAAACGAGAATCATGGGTACTATAATGAAGTGCGCGCGCTAATTACGGAACCAAATACCAATTTCCAATATTCAAAATTATTAATTGTGGGGCAATCTAATGTCCTTCCGCTATTTCCCACACCATATTCTCCTCCCACACTCACTACCACGGTTTGGAATGGAGCTTTGTTGAGACCGCCTCCTTCACACCTGCCCCTAAAACCTGATCCCCCAATACATGACGTATCGTGTTTTGTTCTCCGCTAAATCACATTTGTAATTCTATCTCTGGTCACCTGTTGCTGCCACTGGGAGGTTGTCTTGTTCTCTTTCTACCGGGTTTATATACGCTGTAGTACCGTGTGTTGTACACGCCAAAATTATACCAGCCTGTTGGTGTTTTCTTTTGTTATTGCTTTATTGGCTATTTTCATACATATGGTCCAATATAGTTCGGTCTGCAAGTCATTTTCATGTTCTAAAGTGGTGGATTATAATTTGATTTATCATGGCATGGGTCTTTGTGTGTATAAATTCCACAGATGACATTCTCTCTGAGAGTCGCACATTGTTTGTTTTGACATGTAGGTGGGACTGTGATGAGCTAATATAGGCAGTACACTCATTTGAATTTGTTGAGCTAATAGGCAGTACACTCATTTGAATTTGTTGTAGTCTTGGTAGCGTGTTCCTTATTATGTGAGTCCGAGGACATCTGATGTATGTATTGTGTATGAAGTATACAATTCATTACTTATGCCACACGGTATAATGAGGCTTTAGCTTGATGTGCCTATAGTTCGATGATGTGCTTATATTATTTGTATTGTTGTTCAGCAATTTCTATGGTGCCGCGTTGTATAGGTATTGTTGGGATAGGCTTGTTTGCGGACTGCTGCCCCAATCGGATACAGTTGATCGGATTCTCGGACAAACGCCTCCTAAAAACTCTAACCGTTACCACAACACTAACACAAACCCTAACAGTAACCAATAACCATGGCCCTAACCCAAACCCTAACCCTAACGGTTACCCTTACCCTCATCCTAACAGAAACTGCGTATACGTAGATACTTTGGCGTAATCCTAATTCCTATTTATGCAAATCGCCGATTCAGCGCCGCAAAGCGCCTAATAAAAATTATAGGCGCCGAACCGGCGGTTTGCATATATAGGATTTAGCCGATACTTTTTGTCCGGGGGGGTCTTTGTCCGCTCACAGTTGATCGTTGCGGTGTAATTGTTTAAACTAATCAGATAATTCAGATAGTGATGGACCGTGCAAGGGAGTAATTGCGCGGCTCACATGATATATTGTAGTTTGTACTGTTCTAGCCATTTATAACTCAATAGACATGACTCCAATAGTCCAATCTGCATGGTAATCTAGGAGTTTGTTTTATTTGCAGTTTCTTAGAACCTTTCAGATGAAAATCGCATCATCGGAAGCTCGAGTTCATGAAATCCGGTGAAACATCAGGCCCATGCATATTTATGAAATATGTGAATATGTTTGAATATATAACTACCCCTACCATTTTACCCCATCTCAGTTGAATTCGAGGCGTAATTTGAAACTTTGGGCTCCGTGGAATTTTGGATTGATGGCAATTTCCATTCGGCATTGCTAATTATTTAATCCTAGAGACTTGTTTGGTTTCTTAATGAGTGCTTATTAGGTATGATTCGTTAGTGGATAATTCCCTGAAAACATCTGGTAAATTTACCTTATCAAATGTTCTCACGGTCTCAATTGACACAATATGTCGGGTTGCTATCATTTCTGTAAACCTATGGTATGTATAGGTCCGGATTCCCAGGCATGTCAACTAACTGACGTCCATATGCCTGGAATTATAACTTTGTGAAGGTTGGTGTTTGACCTTTTGGGGAATATTCACGTGGATTTCGCAGTATTTTCGCAGTATTTTTGTATTTTTGATATCTTTTACATTCTTTTTCACTTTTTCGGTTTTTATGTCTACCAGGTACTCCAGAATATGGGTCGAGATCACTGATAATGATAAAAGATAATAATGATTGATAGGTAAATAATAACCGATACCTAGCTTATGAAAAATATGCACTTGAGTTCAAAAATCAAGCCCTCTGTCCATCGTTAGTTGTTTGGATAGTGATTAACCAGAAGGTTTTTTAATTTTATTGTAATTGCAATTGTAAACTGTGCTCCATTATTGATTTACTGCGTTATTGTTATTTATCAAGGTATTAAACACGCAATTTATGGTTAATTTAAATGTTCGGTTTTTTGGAATGTGGTCGTTAGCCTATGTACGCACCAAAACGATAACGTTAAGTTCATTCTTCTTTCCACGTTCTAGAACGGGTATGTCTCCCATAAAAACGGCTCTGAGTGACGTCACAGATCTAAACGTCAATTTTTCTGTATCCTAAACCTAACCATTGCCCTAACCAAAACCCTAACCTTAATCCTTATCCTAAACGTAACAAATCCTGACCTAACCAGAACCCTAACCTTACTGCTTAAAGCGCTAGATGCGCTTAATTATATTTTCTGTTGTCATAGATAATGAAGGCTCCCGTTTATATGGGAGACTGACCCTAGAACGAGATCTTTATCAACTCAGTTTATTTACTATTGTCTATTGAATAAGCTTCGAAACCGGAACGATCATTTTATTTAACTAATCTTTTTGACATGGCAGAACAGAGTACAGACTACGGCAATTCTGTGCTGTAGTTTGTAGATAAAAATACATAATAACCGGAGAAATGATGAAAAGTCCAATAGGATTCGTTTTGGAAAGAATGTTGAATGTTGCTTTCAAGGTAAGAGATTTATCGCAATTAATACGGCCTATGGCTATTTCATAGCTGCCTGCGTAATCATGGGAAGAAGTTTGTCTTTTATTTCTGGTTCCCGTTTGTAGTCAGTTACCTGTGAGGCATGAAGTTTTCTTTCAATATGTCAAAGATGTGGTTGTAGCTTAGTTTTAGCTCGGCAATCTTGCTGCCACTGTTTTCTTACTTGAAAGGAAGAATTTTCCTCAATGGTGCTGTACGATCTGAAATCGGTTTGATCATCTGCCTTTCCGTTTATTTTGCATTTTGATTTATTTACCTGACACCCTGTTATCGTTTTCATTTGGCAGCAATTTACCCAGAAACCAGTAGTTTAATCAGACACCTCAGTTAACGTTTACTGTCTCATGATTTTGCCGGGGAGGAACGGGACTCTCGTCCCATCCGGGAGCGCTTGAGCGCTCGCCTCAGCCAGTAGCTCCCTCTCCTGGTCGCTACCTGGGCCCTCGCTGGCTCATGTTATTTGATATTTCCTGTTCTTCTGACGTAACCATGACGTAACCAGTAGCATGGCTCTTGCTTTGACGCTTTGTGTTATCAATCTGATTTGGAAACATAACACACAATTTGATATGTACACATTGAGTATATTCCATTGTTAAAATAACATACATATAGTATCGTGGTACCAATCAAGAATGTTGATAATTTGAATCAAAAAGTGGATTATGGTTATATTCCTTCCTAAATGTAAGCTCAAACCACCGAAAATCCTTAGACCACCCTGGTACATGATTATAGGCCATCATTATAGGACGTCATTGCCAACTTCTATCTCATTTTTTCCAAAAATAAAAAGTTTCATTGGATAAATATTCCGTTGGTTCCTTCTTCCTGTGTTCTCTTTCTATCGAATAAGAGGTTGTGTCCCTGAAAAACCACCTACCAATTTTACATATAAATTCACTAAAAACCCTGAAGACATGACCTTGTCTAATCGCTGCAACTTTGTACTGTGTTTTATAGATTTCAGTAAAATCAGATGCATGATATTCCGAGAAACATAATTGTAAAATTCAAGAGATGACTCTAATAATTCATGAGATGAAGTTCTAATAACCGAAGAAATGATGAAAATTCCAATAAAATTCATTCTGGAATCATGCTGCTTAGGTAAGAAACGTGTCGTAAATTATAATACTTGATGACTATTTCATAGCTGTGTAGTGCGTATAATAGTAAAATCATGGGAAGAAGTTTGTCTTTTATTTCTGGGTCCCGTTGTTTTCAGTTATTTACCCGAGAGGCATGAAGTTTTCTTTTGATATGTTTTTCTTTCAATATGTCACCGTTTTTTACTTGAAAGGAAGAGATTTTGTTCAGTTTGATCTGTAATCGGTTTGATCATCTGCTTTTCTTTCATTTTGCATTTGGCATTTGGATTTAATCTGACACGTGACACCCTTTTATCGTTTGACAGAACCCGTTTATTTACTCTGGCACCTCAGTTCTTTGATATTCATCAAATATCCCTTGCAGACCAGGCTGACAGAGTCCCATGACGTAACCAGTACCATGGCTCTTCCTTTGACGCTTGTGTAATTTATCTAATTGTGAAACATAACACACAATTTGGCGTGTACAGTGTACACATTGAGTCCATATTCCATCATGATTCACATTTCACTTGCTGTGTTCCCCTGTTAGATCAGAGCTAAATAAGGATGTATTATATGCCCTAATATATGCTCACTGGGTATGATAGTATGCGGTCAGATGACGTCATCATCATGTAATTGAGTGGTTAGTTGACGACGCCACGGGGTATATTACCTGATAGTGGTCCTGTGGCATCCGGTTTGTTTGTGCTCTGGCCTCTGTGGGTTGTTGCAGATGGTTCTTTAATGCAGCTTTTGTTACATTGTATAATGTGGTTAATATAATGTGTGAATATTAACCACTCGTTCTTTTCATTAATCAGGTACCAGGAACCTAACTTTAATCATTCTAACTTGCTAAAATCACATACATATAGTATCGTGGTGCCTGGTTCCTACCAACTGGTGTTTTCCGGGAATCTTCTCGATTTGGACCCTTGCCAGTGCCTCAATATATTGAATTTGGAATGTATTGTACACTGTGTAGAGAAATATGTACACTTTTGTCTGTTTTCATTGTTTACACTTCCATAAGCCGTAACTTTAGCTCTCTGCTGACTTCTTTGTTTATGAATATACTGCTAGTACAACATTAAATATACTGATTAGTTACCGTGTAGTGACTTTATCTTTGTTGAGTTTAAATTTTGAATAAACATCTAGTCTATGACTTATCGCTGTGTTTTATTTCGTGATTGCTGCTTTGCTTTACTTTTCTTTCAAATTTCGTGTACATGCTTAACAAAGTCTTGTCCTTGTATATTTGATTCACTTAGCATACTTGTGATATGATTGAAACACACCTTTCTCATTAATTCGAGTATGAAACTTGCAAAAATCTCTGGACATGCTTCATGCTGTACCTTCTCCCTTCAAATATTATCGCCTAGTTAAGTAACAATTGTACTCTTGAAATACCTACTTACCATATCATTTTGTGTTGTGAGATTACCTACCTCTGGTATTTTATAGTTGTGTACAAGAGCTAAAGTTATATTGCTCTCGACCTAATTGCTTGTGATCTCCCCTCCTTGCTATTTTTTGTGGCTCTATCTTTCTCATTGCTTCTGTAGATCCAGGTCCGATCAGTTCCCTTTCTTTGAGCTTTTGGTCCAAGTAAATCTACCTCCAAGATCGTTTGAGATTTAGATCCCAGTTCCCCTACCTTCAAGGACCAAGATCCCTTCCTTCAAGATCCCTTCCTTTGTGTGAATTCAGACAGCTCGATCCCTCTCTTTACTTTGCATCCATCCCTTCGTGCAGCTCAGATCCCTTCTTTCAGATCCTTTTCTATCTTTACTTTACATTTATACCTTGTCAGATCCTCTTTCTCTCTCAGCTCTCTTTTGTAATTTACATCTTTCCCTTCAGCTCACATTCAGATCTTCTCGATCACTTCCATGAAATTTACCACTTTACCACCTTCCCCATCTTCTATAGAGATCTTCCCCTCCATAGAGATCTAAAGTGATCTGTGTACATAGTCTAATGACAATACACAGAGCAGTGCCTCATCAGATCATTGTCCAATGGTATGTGTATAAGGATCTCATGAACTGTACATCCAACAACAGACTGTATACAGATCACTGTACATCATAAGATAGATCACCAATTTACTGTTTTAGACAATAATTATGACGCCAAACCTTTGGATATTTTTCCACGACCTATATAGATCATAATATACTTGCCAGTAATTTGTTTGTACGGACCTATCAGATCCTTATCCTCCACCGCACTCCTAGTCGCCTTGTGTCCGTTCTATTATAGCAGTACACTGATTGGTCGTTTATAGTTTGCCCTTACCGGACTCTATTTTACTCTTTATTTTACTCTTTACTCGGAGTACAGACTGGCTTCCTGTGACCGAGGTTATTTACATTGAGGACAAATATTTCCAATTCCTTCCCATGAAATTACAATTTAAGAATGCACCACGGCAATTTGATTTTTCTAGTCAAGATCTTTGAATTCTAAAAGTGTCGTGTATTAGGAAGTCCTCCACTAGCTTGATACTGTTTATGAAAGCCGTTACGACCATTGGCCACTCCCATTCTGATAAGATATGCCTTACACAATGATGTCACCATTCAATTCTCTCTCCTCGTCATTTTTGACGGGTTATTATTATAGTATCAGAAAAATCTGAATTCTCCCCAGATATCCTAGCTATTTATCCAACCATTCACCTCCCAACAAAATTTTCCATATTATGAAACACCCCTTCAAATAGTGCCCATTTACGAGTAGGCATGTGATCTTCACCTCAATCCAGTGTATCACGGCAATGACCTATCAAATCACTGGCGACCTATCTACCATCATTATATGCTACACAGAACCAGCCGAAGTTAATTAGGCATCTGAGATAAAGTTATATCACATTTCATGGAGTTACAGAGGGTCAACACTCACACATCTTGTAGGTATAAGGACCTTCCTTCGTGAGTGTGTGAATCACTTCTAAATTTATTGATGCTCCCTAGTGTTACTCCTTTACTTCGTAGAAACGATGCTTGCTGCCATGCTCCATTTCGGGTCCAACATACCATTCATTCAAACTTCACATGACTTTATACCTCCCCCGGTGATGAATTTGTATGTTGAAACGTTGAGACCCCCTTGGGAAGCATTTTAATCGATCTTTTCGCGAAAGTGTAGATTAGAATTTCTAGGAACGGCAGTTCACAGTAAATACCATTAATAACTCGGTCTTTTCTTTCCTCTGCTTGTTGTTTCGATTGAGTTGATTTTTAAAAGCAAAGTATTGAATAATTAGTTGAATGAACTGGTGGGTGGTGATCTCATCGATTCGACTGCCAGCATTTGACCCGCTGATTAATGATCGTAAAGCAGTATCTGATTTTTGTCGCCGACAGTATATTATGAATTGAGCCTAAAAGTTGCTGGAATTGGGCCCTCACTAGGATGCAAAGCTCAACGCGTGCTTGACAATTATTCTGTGTAACAAAATATCATAATGTACAATCCCATTTTATGACTAATGTTTTATGTTAGGATGTGTAGCGTGTACATAGAATGTTAGAATTTGATTATCTTATGCTCTTATGTGTTAGCAGGTCCCCGCCGTCCCTGTGTACAACATTCTTTTCTTAAATGTGTGTCTTGAAATGTATAATTGTATACAATATTCGTACATTTGATGCGCACTTCATTTTGCTCCAGTTGTTGTTATATTCTGCTTGCACTGTGCTTTAATTGTGCTTAATTCCCGCTTAAATTTTGCTGATATCTTGAATATTGAAGGAATATTTCACCCTGATTCCTCATAGAATGAAGAGTCCACACATCGTGGTATGGTATCTCCTCCTGCAGCTAGCTTCCCTCGTTACAGGTGAGACGATCTTCCCAGTTAAACCAGCTTATGTTATAAGATGATTGAAAGATACTGCTTGATAATTTTAGATAAATTTCATATCTTTCTTTTCTTCTTTTCTTATTGAATATTATTGAATCTGTTATTGAATCTGTGAATATGATGCAAAAACCACAAGCTTCATTCCCGACCTTACATTGAATACTTCCTCAATCCCTGAATCCACCGGATTTAGCCTTGAATACACCCGAAAGCACCAAATCTACCTGAAACCATCCGAACCCACCCCGAAACTACCAAAAACTTATATTTTGGGTAGGTTCGCCTGGTTCCGCTTGTTTCGGATGGGTTTATGTGGTTTGGGGTAGTTCCACCAAAACACACCCTAACCCTAGTCCCTAACCCTAACTGGATTTGGTTTGGGATGGGGCCAGCCCTAAACCTAACCCAGTCAAGCACTGAATTTTGGCTGGTTCCGGGTGGTTCTACGTTTTAGTAAAGTTTTTGCTCGTTTCTGGTCGTGTTCGGGCCATTTTCATATTTTGATTGGAAAAGTATTGAAAAAAACGAAGATGCGGATGGGTTCGGGTGGTTTCGGGTGGTTCCTGCTTTAAGTATCGATGTTTTTACACCATTCTCCCAGGTGAGGTATTTGGACGAAGAAGGCAAGTTGGAGCTAGAAGAAGGTCAGGAGTCAGACCACCCTACGGGGTCCAGTATGGATTATCTTACACAGGTACCTGCTTACCTGAATCTAAGACTAAAGGGAATTAGAATCATGGAACTTGTTAGTACTTGTTAGTACAATACCTTGGTTAATGAAAATTATATAAACTCAGCCTTGGCACAGGCCTTGTAAATACAAACTCGACTTCGGCTGTTATCCGTGTTTGTCCTTGGGCCCGGCTCTTCAGCTCTATATTGGGCTGACACAATTTCACTTTATCTTCCAGAGTCGTCAACAATTTTTCGTGATATTTCTCTATGAGATATGTAATAAATAATGATTCTCTCTTATTTCAGTTTGGTACATCATCCTAGCAGTTGGAATAATATTCCTCATTGCTCTATTTGGAAGTATCCTGTACTACTGCCTGGTGATCAAGAAGCGGAACAGGAAGAAGAGGGAAGCAAGGGAGTTTAAACCTATTGGTGGTGGGTACGATATGAGGACCAAGGAACAGAAGGACAGAGAGATGGAGGTAAGACAAATCAAACTTTGTGTTCTTGCTTCTGGCTTAGCCTTGTAATGTCGTTAGCTGACCCTTTTCCCATTTTACAAACGTCAGTACGGAAGTGCTAATCATGATCAGCAATTATCCGTGTCCCAATATGAGTGTTTTTGAAACTTTCTGACCACTTCCTGGTTATCTTTGAATGTTTCTCCAAACCATTGACTCACACCATTCCCCGCAGGAGTACCTTGCAAAAGTTTCCATCCCCCACGCTACCCTGTCCTACCATGACTTCGAGATGGCTGAAACAACGAACTAGACTGGATGACCTTACTAAAGGGTTAGAATGATGATGGCTATCTGACTCAACCTGCCAAAACCTGGTCTTTTTATGGAGGATTGTATATAAAGAATAGGATGGAATGACTATGATTATTGTTGATAAAGACCGGCCTTTTCGGAATTGATTGAACAGAGTGGAAATCATTTAATCTGATCTTTTAGGATTCTTTTACATGTAAGTAAATAGACTATCAGATCAATCGGATCCATGGAAGTAAAACCATGGAAGATATCTACTTGAGACATGTGTGGTGGTTGAGGAACTACTAAAATATGCATGCTTACATTAACCTGGTATTTGTATGTTGACAAGTGACACGGTTATTCTTGAGACCCTAAAATAAGTTTCTGAGATGGTACAATACTTTTTCAGTTTAACTAACATTTTCTCCGGAGTAACGGAGTCTATGGTTACCTTGACTAGCCAATTACTCTCCTCTCTGTTTGCCACATCAGCAGTTTAAGCTTTTAAGAGTTCACAATGATTTTTTCCTGGTTGGATGGACAATTTTCTACCAAAAATTGGTACCAGTTTGTTTCAAAGAGCAATTATCAATAATCAAAGTAGAAAAATCCTAGAAATTTTCTGCCATATCATTATATCATGTGTCAGACCTTCAATATTTGCATCTTTTTGGAGTCCAGCTAATTCTATAGGCATCTCATAACTCAAATTATGTTGGATTAATCAAAGCAAAATTAGTTATTCGTTAGCTTTGAAGAGTGACTGAAGCTCATGGGTATGAATTCATTGATCTTCGACGATTGTTGAGGATGAACGTCGAATGACAATCAATGCCATCTTATTGTTGCAGCTCAATTTGCAATTGAACTCTTGCAATTATTTTCAATTTCTTTCTATTTTTAATCGTGAGTTAATTAGAAGAGTTGCACCCGTCAATTGATTCTATCAGTGTTGAGAGTTCAGATAACACTGTGAGAACCGCGAATGGGGTTTCAGTTTTATCTAAAAACAATTCTTTTTTATTATAAAGAGAACAATTTTGATGTATTATCCCCATTATATTATAAGTCACATTTTCATCATTACTATTGCATATGATTATACGCCTGCATGTGCAAGTTATGGTATACCCGGTTGAGAGCGACACCATTATCATGATTTGCACGTGGCATATGGTGTGATACAGAATAAGTGATATATATTTTTTAAATTTTAATTTACATTATGCACCTTCCAGGCGTGTTTATGCTATGTATTCAAAAACCCTATAGGCACCAGGGTACCGTGCGCAATAAATTATTACGCACTGTAGTGCCGATATCCGGATTTATTACGCACTGTAGGTCATAATAATTTATTATGGTGCAGTAGAACAGTGCGTAACAATTTATTTCACACAGTTGGGCAAACAGTAGCTTCAAATCTTGATTTAAAACATTTCCTTGTGTTTGAAAATATTGCCATTTTTTCGAGTAATTACGGTGCATAATTCAGTTTAATAACTCGTAAAAATTACTAAACTCAGCATTAAAAAACCTCGGCCTTCGGCCTCGGTTTTTCAATGCCATATTACACACTCGGGCCTCCGGCCCTCGTGTGTAATATTACGTTTAGTAACTTTTACTCGTTACTAAACCCTTCAATCTACAGTACAGAAGTGCAGCTGTAGTTTGGACCGTGCATATCTAGAAAAGGCAACCTAGAACTTACTTCATTTCGCACTCATTCACATGAAATACAATCAAAGATCGTAATTGATAGCATTAAAAAAGAAGCAATAGAAGTAGGTGGAACAAAGGAAAATGGGGAAAGTTAGAAATAACGATCATGAGATGCGATAAGATGGAATAATATGTGAATTTTATGAAAAAGAAATCAAAGCATAACAAAGGTAATGAAGGTAATCTCATTGCATATCCTACGGTGCATATCATGGATGTTATAAATATTACATTTATTAAATAGTTTTGAATATTATTAATATGTTTATGACAGATTATTTAATTTCTATGATGATATTAATTACAGAAAATTTTCTCATAAGACCAGACATTTTAATTCGTTTTCAGTAATGTCAATTATTCAAAGTGTCTACTAAGCGATGACCTGAAGTAATTGTGGTGTGGGTAGAGCTAATTGCTCAATTGGCTACTACTATAGAAATAATGGCTAACAAAGTAGTACTGTTGACTTAGTGGTTCACACTTCACAAATAACATCGACGGATTTCCAAGTAACCACTATTATTTAAGATTAAATCACTGGTGTCTGGAACTTAAGACAGGTAAGTTCAGTGTGCAATGGTGCTTTATATTGCGGCGCATGACAGTAACAGCACAAAAGTAGACTTTCTATTTGCAAGTATCTTAATTATAATTTCGTAAGAGCACGTGAATAATGTTTGTGCTTCCGTACACAATTAAATTTGACCTTGCCAAGAAAATATCAAGAGAAACGAAGGCTAAGCTGGGCTAAGTCGCGCCGTTGCTATGGATACAGATATTCTGCACGTGCAGATTATGATCATTTCTATGCGAGTGCTTTCTGATACGTTGTTGACTGCTGCACTGTAGCGTTTGAAAGAACGGCCTGTTTGCTGTTTTTCATTTCAAATTCAAGATCCGAAGATAGAGGACGGGTATGACTGGCATCGTGGAGACTATTTCCGATAGCATCTATTCATAAATCTTTGGCAGACGTCGGTCAATTTAAATTAATGCTGAGTTGATGGTAACGGAAAAATGTGAATTTAGAGCAATTTAAGATTGAACAGAAGCAAAATCAAATTGAATCTAATTTGGGCATAGCACATTGCGATTTTGGAAGACAGCTCTTGGCGTAAATCAATGCTTTAATTCAACGGTCAGTTTGAATACGATACTCGGTTTTAATTTTAAGATCATACATTCATACAATAGCAAGTTATAATCAAAACTTGCCCGGTCCAGCATTACTAAAAGTAATCAAAGAATAATGGCAAATTTGTACTATAAACTTTTTGAGAGCTTATTATTTGGTCCTGTATTATCTAGCAGGCCCAACGGGCTTTTCTAGTAGTATTAGTAAAACTGTAAGGTTGAACAAACATTTGTACGCTGCCATGTGCTGCAGCGAGTCCCCTTGTCGCAATAGATCTTGAAGGTCGGGAAACTACAGATTAAATGAGGCATGTGTGGCGACGGGAATAACTTTTTAATTATGACAGCTGATTACTAGTGTTGAAGGTGGCTCACACCATTTAGGCAGATGAACCTGCAATAGAGGTGTCATCTTCATTACTTAGACTGGTAAAATGGTGACTCCAATTACCACCTTACTAGCCCTGTACGGCGTACTGTATGGTTTGATAAATTGTTATCATTATCAAGGGTGGTGATGAAACAAATTAATTTGTAATTATAGATTTTATTTCTTTCATTTGTTTTAATCCAAGATTTCCGTTATTTTATTAATTAAAATGTAATTTTCTCATTGTTTCCCCCTGGCTATCATCACAGTTCACTTTATAACACCTAACAGTTTATAAGACCAGAGCTTTACTTCTAGCTTCATTATTTTCATCATATCGACTTATAGGTGTTTTCCACTTTTCCAGAGAACCTTTTCACTTCTGCATGACCTTGAATAGACCTAATCCAGGCATTATTATAGTGAGCGGAACTAAATTAGATAGAGAACAGCGACATGCTGACTAAATGCCTTGGTGCATTGCTCGGCCGAATGGCCGATACACTGCCTCTCACGTGATCACGGTTAAATGTGATGTTACAATCGTCAAATTTAACCACCAAATAGGTTTATTTATTTGTTTACGTTACATAAGGCCAATTATCTGCCTTTCACAGTACGTGAGCACCTTAAAGTCATCACGTACTGTGAAAGGCAGACAATTGGCTGAGCAAGGCGCCAATTTCCTGCAAATATGCGAACTTTAATACATTTCAAACCACCTGCTGCCGATTCTAATGTACTCACTGAAAAAGGTGGACTGGAGAATGTATTTGTTTTATGAACCCTACGATTGTGAAAGGCAATCTTCTGCATTACAATACAATGATAGACGACACACACATTTCAAATTTGTTGATTGAACAGCTTTTGAGACGTAGACTTCAATAGTTTAGGCTTTAAACCTATTTAGGGACTGCAAGAGCGATTGTTTGAAAGGCTTTGTGTTCCATTTTCCTGATCACTCGAATAATCTTGAAACTGGTTTCCCTTTTGGTGTCATATGAGGTCATATGAGCTAGAAAGCGTAGTAATGGTATATACCAATGATAGTTAGTTTAAATTAAGGGATTTTTTTAAAATTTGTAACATGGGGGGGAACATAGTGCGAACATAGGTGGAGATGGGGGTTTGGGAAAATGTAACGTTACACATCGTACAACAAGATTTTTGGAATTTTTTTGGGAAAGTTGGTATTTCTCGTATTTTTGGTGTTATGTACCTACTTAACTCAAGTAGCAGGGTGTAGTTGAGTGTGCACTTCGTTGGCCACGAAGTTTTTCAAGTTAGAGTCGTTATAATTACGTTATTCTGCACCATAATCACCTTGGTAATTATGAAGTGAAGCTAACGATCTTGCTCAATACTGCAAGTGCCTGGCTTTCTGGCTTCCAACCGGCAAAATGGTACCACAGGAACACGACAAAAATTAGCCTCCATTAGCCTCCATTAGCCTCCATGGAGGCTGAGTGGAGGCTGAGTGGAGGCTGAGTGGAGCCTAAGTGGAGGCTAATTTCAAAATT